>OY293303.1:55112959-55512271 GCA_958502075.1 Orchestes rusci | reverse complement strand
GTTGATCCCGAAAGCTTTCCCAATCCCGGAAAAAGATATCCCTTTTTTACCAAACCCAAACTAACCCAATCTAAGCCAAACTAACCCGAACATCCGACACAAATTTACTACATTGTTACTTCGGCGATCACCATGGCAACATATTCTATCAACCAATCTGACCAATCACGGCACAGGTGCGAGGTCCCAGTTGCATTTCACCGTAGTCTCTACTTCAATGTCCATTAAGTCATCGTAGAGATTGTTCCTTCTTGCCCCCCTTTAGCTTTGTCGGTGATTTGTTTCAACGCATGGATCGTTGTCACCCCCTTTTTTACCATATTGGTTTTTATCGAAGCCTTCCAATGAGTCGATCTCCTTTGGCAGTCTGATGTTTACTATGTTCTCATATGCCTTAGCAATGGTATCTACAGTCTGTTCATGGCTTTTCTGCGGTCACGTCACAGTATCTGACGTTTGGCAGTATGTCGTAGATTGATCGCTCCACATGTGACATTTGTCAAATTGATTCGAAAGACCCTCGTCCTGACGTATGTGATTTTTTTTTCAATGTGTAAGAGAGAGACGGAAAAGTATGACGTAACCGCAGGAAAGCCATGAACAATGTATTCACAGAACACATAAGTATACAAAGTTTAGAAGACAAACTGACGTATAAAATTTTACGGAACAATGCGCCACGGAATGAGGTGGATGCGAATCGAACTATCAGACTTGGATGATGTATTATTGAAGATTTCTGTAATATATTATAGAGTTCCCTTTACATAAAAGCAAGACATTGACTTTGACGTTGAAAATGTCTTTATTGATTAAATAAAGACAAAAACTTTGAATAAATGTATTTTTTTCGGTTTTTCTTGAATGTCCAGAACCATCTGGGGATGGGGTCAGTGTGGTCTTCCCATCTGCACTGCGGGGCGCCGACCCTGTGTGATGATGACTATGAGAAAATGCCACTCACTCCGCAGGTCTCGGGAAGCGGTGCATGGCTCCATGTGGCGTAGGACGGCTGGGCTGTAGGAAACTCCTCGAGGAACACTTCTTTTGTTTCTCCCCCTTTGTTCGACCTTTTCAGGATGGTGACTTGACCTCACTGTTTGATTTGTTGTAGCATACACTGGGCGAAATCCCATTTGTTCTTCTGGCAGAAAGTTTTTTGCCATCGTGACTTTCCTTATTTTGTGGAGGATGCATTTATCCGGAACTTTTCCGATGGTGGCTGGAACATTGATCAGCCTCTAGTATTCCGGGTTGTATTCTGCGTTTTATAGGTTTTTTGATGAAGATTAACAGGACATTTTTTCACTTAGAGAGGAAACAAAGCATGAAAGACAACATGAACATAAAGGGTGACGTTCAAATGACTACATCTATCATCATGACAATCTAATAAGCTGTCATGTGGCATTCCACATACCGCCATCTTCTCGAGATCTAACGAACTTCAGGCACATCAGCGCCTCTCCATGGATGCGAATCAAAGCTTTCACTTAGGCCCCACCCTCCATTCACGTTTTTGTTCTAAACTTTGTATATGTGTTCTGTGGGTATCTATCAAACAGATTGTCCTGTGTTTTGTAACGTCTTCAGTGCACTTCCTTGATTTCCCTAAAAAGAATAGTTCCGCTATTTTCCACCTACCCTGGAACACGTCGTTCTCTTGTACTCAGTTATAATTGTTTTAATCCTTGACCATCAGTATTTTTATTATGCTAATGGTTTATGCATTTGTGCTTTACCAATAAAATGTAACAATTTTCATGGTGATAAAGTATTATTTGATTTGATTTATAGAAAGCGAACTCTAGAAAAAACTCGTTGTCCACAGCTATAAGATATTCGGAACCGAAGGCTGAGATTCCATCTGTGCTTGGCGCCTTTCAATATTTGAATCTGCTGCTGGCATTGATAAGTTCTTCCGGGGTTATTGTGTCGCAACTTTTTGCAGATTTCGAGATGATGTCCATATCTTCAACGTTCGTGGTGACTTTGGTAATAAGGAGCTCACCAAATGTTTCTCTTTGCTGAAAAATGAATAGAGTGTTTCCAGGATTATCTATGCCGAAGCTGTTCTTCACAAACCTGTACTCTTCTCCAAAGATGTCCAACTCATTAGATCTTCATTTAGCATGGCTTGTTCTCGTATTTGATCTATTGATCTTATTAGTTTTTTTTCTGTTCCTGTGAGGTCAGTCTTCTTTTCTCTCTTGCGTAACGTTCTTTGGCTCTTTGGAATGCTCTCATTTTCTTTTTTGCCGATAGCATTTCTTTCGGAATTTCCTCATTTCACCAGTACGGCAGACTGTTTACCTACACGCACAAAATAAGGGAGTACTCTTCTTATTTGCGAGTTGAAGAACTATAACAAGGAGTTGTCGAGGTCAGCCAAGAACTCCACAAGGCTGCAGTTTGGGCTAATATAACAACTACTATTAGTATAGTATAGTTGGTTAGTAGAGGGCAGATAGGAGGCTGGAATGCTTCTTTCGGTATTTTGATGCGATGATACCCAATGACGTTAGAAATGCATTCAACTGGGAACTGATTACCAAGAAGGTGAAGAACAAAGGTGTCAGCGGGTACCTCTGTAACATAATAGAGTTTTAACCACCTGTCGGACAGAAAATATCTGGTAGATAAAAATAACGTTGAGAGGGTAGAAGGAGGGGTTCCACAGCGGTCGGTCTTCGGTCCTACACTTCCTCATCATTTTCTACGATGATTCAATGGACATTGAATTGGACCAGGTGGTGGAGATGAATTGCAATGCTGACGACTTGTCAATTCCAGTGCTGGCTGAACATCCAAGTGAGATGGTCCAGAAAGCGAACGATGCCCTGGCAGTGATCGGTGAATAGATGCGTCAACTGCCATAGACCCTCGAAAAACATCTGCGATCCTGCATTCCTTAGAGGTGCCATGTAGAATCGTCCAAGAGAACAACTTATCTCGGGATCACCTTGCACAGAGGGGTGTGCTTCTTACATGTCATGATGGCATGTGCGAAGGTCAAAAGAAACAATCAAACTTTTGTGTGTTCGTTGGAGGCCCCAGTCGGCAGAAACGGAGAACTCTGGCCTTGGCGATGCAGACGAGCCTCAAGCCGCCTACACACGTACATCCCGTGAGATATGTCTGCGCGTACAAGTCCGCGCGTCAGTGTGTAGACAATATCCGCAAAAAATATATGTCGAAGTTGGATTTTTTGCTTGCATTTTTGTACACGCGTACTAATCGCACGGAGACATCTCGATAGATGTATATATGTGTCTGTGGGCGGCTTTGTATGTACATACAGGAATACAGGGTGTAAACGAAAAAGTTGCAAACATTTTAGAGGGGGACTAATTTTGTGACAAAAAGTTCCAATGAACACGCGTCCACAACTACTTGGTTTCTGTGATACAGGTCATCCAGATTTATTTCGTATTTGCTTATACAGGGTGATTCAGGAGGAAATGAAAATATTTTAAGGATATGTCCAGGAAGTCAAAATAAGCAAAATAAGCTCATATGTTCAAGTCCGATTTTTATTTGTTTCAAAGATATTTTGATTAATTGTAATTTAAAAACTAAATCAAAATTATTACAAAACTAGTAAAACAAAACAAATAATTATAAGCAAATACCACTAATTCATAATAAATTTTCGAAAACGTTACCTCCCACTTCGATACACTTATTTGCGCGTTTAAAAATTGATCTAGTAGCGAGTTTATTTATTTATTTTTTTTTTTTTTTTTTTTTTTAGCTTATTTTGCTTATTTTGACTTCCTGGACATATCCTTAAAATATTTCCATTTCCTCCTGAATCACCCTGTATTTTTGTTATGTCACATGGCAATCAGACGAAACTCGGAAAAAAAACTAGCCCAGAAAATTTCATACCACCTCATGATTTGATAGACGTTGTGTTGAATGCATTTGTTTCATAATTTTTCTTTTTTTTTCAATTTTTCCGATGTTTAAATAATTATTTTGTTATTCGTAGCGGATCAAAAATCATAAAAATCTATTCTGCGGTTCTTTAGTTATGATATGTTGAATATAATGACAAAATTTTTGGGGTATTTATTTTGAAATGCATGTTTGCAACACATTTGCTTAGGCTGATTTGGGACTTCTGTTTGGTTGATATGTTTCAAGTTGTGATAAAATCATTTGAATGCTATCCGATTCATTTCCGATACATCTTATTCCGGGATTAGATCCCTAGATTGAGAAAACTTTCGGGATTGACATCTCCCCAACACACTTTATTTGAACAAAATCTTTTGGAAAATAACAAAACTTTGCAAAGATAACCTCACTAAGTGATTTTTTTCAAATTTCTTGATAAAATCCCAAATAGAACCTACATGACTAATTTGAACAAAATCCTTTGGAAAATAACGAAACAATAATTCAAACATAACCTCACCAGGTCATTTTTTTAAAAATGTCTTGATCAAATCCCAAATAGAACTATATTATCTAAATTCAACAAAAATCCTTTGGGATATAACAAAACTATGCAAATATAACCTCACTCATGCATTTTTTTTAAATTTCTTGATCAAAACCTAAATAGAACCTACATATCCAATTTGAACAAATTCCTTTGGGAAATAACAAAAATATGAAAACATAACCTCAAAAACCCATTTTTCAAAATGTCAGGATCAAATCCCAAATCGAACCTTCATACCGAATTTGAACAAAATCTTTCGGAAAATAACAAAACTATGCAAACATAACCTTACCAAGTAATTTTTTTAAAAGCAGTTTTATCAAATCCCAAATTGAACCAAAATGTAGGTTCAATTATCAATCTAATTTGAACCAAATTCTATGCAAACCAAGATGCAAACATAACCTCATTAAATATATATATTTTTTTAATTTCTTGTTCAAATCATAAATAGAAGCTACATATCCAATTTGAACAAAGTACTTTGGGAAATAACAAAACTTTGCAAAGTTAACCTCACTTATGCATTTTTCTCAATTTTCTTGATCAATTCCCAAATAGAACCTATATATCTAATTTGACCTAATCCTTTGGAAAATAACAAAAAAATGCAAACAGCCTCAAAAATGCTTTTTTCAAATTTCTTGATCAAATCCCTAAATGAACCCACATACCTAACTTGAACAGAATCCTTCGCGAAAAATAACAAAACTATACAAATATTACATCACCAAGTAATTTTGC
Source organism: Orchestes rusci (assembly GCA_958502075.1). NCBI lineage: Eukaryota > Metazoa > Arthropoda > Insecta > Coleoptera > Curculionidae > Orchestes > Orchestes rusci. Next base: position 55,507,074 of record OY293303.1, on the reverse strand, counting down.
AATAACATTTTCATCACATCCCAAATCGATCCTAAATATTATTATCTAAATAAACTATGAACTATGCAAACATATCCTCATCAAGTGATTTTTTTGATTTTCTTTATCAAATCGCAAAAATTTAACCCATATAATATTATTATTCATTTTGAACAAAATCATTTGGTAAATAGCAAAAGCTATGCAAACATAACCTCACTAATGCATTTTCTTCAAATTTCTTGATCAAATCTCAAATTGAACCTACATTATATCTTATTTGAAACAAAATCTTTTGAAAACTAACAAATGCAAACACAACCTCACTGATCAAATTCCAAATTGAATCTACATATCAAATTTGAACCAAATCCTTTGGAAAATAGCAAAACTATGCCAACATAATCATCACTTTGTCATTTTTGGGGATAAAAGGAGTCAGGGAAACAGGAGCTCACAAAGTCAAATACACATAGTATAAAAATTCTTCTGATCCATCTGATTGCTGCCGAACAGCGTAGAAGGGCCACCAACAAAATTTTTATGGAATTCCGACTTCGAAGTCGGTATTCTGACTTTAAACTCGGAATTCCGACTTCGAAGTCAGAATTCCGAGTTTAAAGTCAGAATTCCGACTTCGAAGTCGGAATTCCGAGTTCAAAGTCAGAATTCCGACTTCGAAGTCGGAATTTCATAAAAATTTTCTTGGTGGCCCTTCTACGCTTTCGTAGAAGATAAAGGCATTGTGAGAAATTGTATTGAGCTTTTGCTTAAAAATAAAAATAAAATTACTCTACTCTTGGAAAAAATTCAGGTTTTTGAAGTATTTGTGAAACCTGTATAAAAAAATCAAGATTTTCTTTTCGTGTATTTTTTTACAAACACATTTTTCTTATATTCCCTGGAAAATATTTTTTACATTTCCTCTCTCTCTTTCAAGCCCTATCCGTGAACAATCTGTAGATTCATGCCTCAAAACGTTGAATGGATTGCCCAACATTTGTTGAGAGACAGTGAAGAAACTTGTGAACTCTCTGTGACAACTCAGAAATATCTTATCTGACCTTTTAAACCAACTCGATCACTACATGTCAAAAACTAGTACCTACTAGTGGGTGTAACTAAATACGATAAGTACCAGCATTTTGTTATCAATATAAACATCAGAATTGGTTTCAAGCACCAGCTTCTACTTAAAAGTGAATGCTAGTGCTAGTAGTACCTACTACACAAGCATGTACTGGTTTTTATTAATACCGCTCATTGGGCTGAGTTTGATGAGGACCACACAGTGGCCCCATCGTGCATCACCAAGACCTATTTAACCTATCGACTTGCGACGGTGATGTTGAGACATCGCGGTATGTCGCCGTGGCATGCCTTCGAGGAGCAAAAAATGTTTTTTCAACGACATCGCAGTAGTTTTGAACAAGTGCGAAAAGTGGTACCTACTTTTCCGCACGCGACGCAAGAGTTGGGTATAATGTCTTTCCTACAAGTGTTTTTGTCCATCTTATGTTTGGAAAAAAAATGTTTTTAATACGCAAAGATTTCATAATAATACTGCAAAATAACGCATAAAAGAGTAATATAAATCATTCAATTAGTACTAAATGAGTTCATTTTTGACAATATAAAAATCGTGCGGAAAGGTACCTAACTTTCCAGAACGATTTTTCCATGGACATGGAACTTTTCTGTTGGAAATTGTACAAGGTTTTACAAAAGAATATTACTTTACTAAATAAATTATGCGATACAATTTTATTTTATTACTGCAAGTAAATGGGAAACAAAATGTAAAATTCAAAAATAGTGTCTCAGAGCCAATAAATGTCACATCAGAAGTTCCTCAAGGGAGAGTGCTGGACCCGTATTCCGTGTACCGAGTGATTCAACTTCAGCGACAGGGTGCCAGTTCTCGTGAACTATTCATCATAGAGAACCAGGAAAAAAATCTGTATAGTAATGTACCCAAGAGAAAATGCTGGAAATATATTTCAAGCTTCTAGGATCGCCGTAAAGGGGCGTACCGGTACTGTGAAATCGAAAAATCGATACATTTTCGAAATTTTTCCCGGTGAACTACCAAATAAGAATATGGAAACAGATTTTGGACGATATTCTCTACAAAATTGCCTCCCGACACTTTTCTCTAAGTTCTCAAATAAGACAGCTACAAGCTGTCAAACTTGATGTCACTAATTTGCCTATAACTTCAAAATTCCTTAACCGATTTGACTGTTCTTAAGCTAATTTTGAAGAGGAAAATCTGCTTTTTCTGTTGCATTTACTCGGGGTCTATTTCATCCGCTTGAGCCGACCACACAACATGAATGGACAATTTGCATACATTTTCAAATGAGTTGAAATTTTATATACGTATTCTAGACATTATTTGAAAGTCACTAGCGAAAAAATTTCTCCGAAATACCCAAAAATATACTAAATAAATGAAAAAGAAAACGCGAATTTCACTGCATGATCGCAAAAGAGGTGGGCCATATTACCCTCCCGAGAGAGAGAGAGTTATCTCAGTTAATACGTCAGACGGCGATAGATAGTGTATTCTGTGACGTAGTGGATGCTGATTGGCGCTCTTTAATCGGTGATTACTACATTATTAGAGGTCGTAGCTTGATTTTTTAAACATCAATGGCATCAGTACTTACTAATCCTTATATTTTTCATATTTTCAAAAAATGTGCAAATTGTCCATTGTGAAAGTCAAACATGAATTTGTGGTTTTTTCGAAATTTTCAAATACAAACCCACTAAATAGATGCCTCCATCGTGTTATTTGGAAGATCTTCTACCACTTTCATTTTTATATATCTTTTGAAATAGAAGAGCTACGGAGACTTCAGTATCACCCGAGGAATACATTTGAAGCATCCCCTGTATATTTTAATGTGTCAAAAAGATAGGAGTGCCTTGCCAACGGTGGGGATTTTGAGCATTTGCACTAGTTTTTTTTTTTGGTTAATTTCATTTTTTTTTTATATTTTTGGAATAATGTGTTAACTGGTATCATTTTTTGAAAGTGGTGCACTATATTCTACTTGTCAGCTGCTCGTCGAAAGAAAAACTAAAAATTGTTGGCATTCTCATTTATAAGCTTTTCTCTCAACTCCAACTGAAGAAAGTGTTAAACGCGAACCAAAACCACCATGATGTGTATCTTTTTGACACATTCAGATTTATAGGGGCTGTTTCAAAAGTATTCCTCGCGAGATTCCTGATGAAGTTTCCGCTACTCATCTATTTCAAAAGATTAAGAAAAATGATCTCTATGAAAGTGATAGGAAATTATCCAAATAACACGATGGAAGCATCTTTTTTTGGGTTCGCATTTGAAAATTTAGAAAAAAACCCAAATACAGGTTTGGATCTTACAATTCATATTGTGTGGTCGGTGTAAGCAGATAAAATCGACCTCGAGTACATGCACCAGAAAGAGCAGATTCTCTTCTTTAAAATGAGCTTAAGAACAGTCAAATCGGTTAATGTATCTCGAAGTTATAGGCAATTTAGTGACATCAAGTTTGACGGCTTGTAGCTGTCTTATTTGACAACTTAGAGAGAAGTGTTGTTGGGGCAATTTTACAGAGAATATAACCTTAAATCTGTTTCCATGTTCTTTTTTGATAGTCCAATGGGAAAAGTTTCGAAAATGTGTTGATATTCTGTTTTCACAGTACCGTTACGCCTCCTTGCGGCGATCCTTGAAGCTTGAAATATATTTCCAGCATTTTTTCTTGAGCACATCACTCTACAGATATTTTTTTTTCTGAGTCTCTATGATTAATAGTTTATGAGAACTGGCACCCTGTCGCTGAAAATGAATCACCCTGTTCTGTGGAATTCCATAGCAACACGTCGCTCTCTGCGTAAAATGATGGGAAAGCGACTTGTTGCTAGAATTCCACAGGTACACGGAATACGCGTCCAGGATCCTCTACTATTCCTATTATATATTAACGACATGGTGAATGTTGTAAAAAGGTGTCAAATAGGACTATTTGCTGATGACACTATGCTATACATTGCCGGCACTGATTTGGATAAAATGATAGGTGATATAAACAATGATTAACATAATCTTTTCAACTGGCTCTGTGGTAATTAAGTCTCAATACTGATAAGTCAAAATTTTGTGTGTTTGGCAAAACGTCAAAATTGTCCGACAGATGTTACAAATATTAATATTATCATCAATAATACAAAATCAGAACACAAAAGTGAAATAAAATACTTGTAGTCATTCTAGACCAACACTTAAACTTTGAGGCACATTCCACCTTTATCTAAGCTATTAACTATATCTAAGCTATTTAGTTGTTAAAATATATGATAATACGATTATATTAGGTGTATGGACTTGTTCGATGTTATAATGCTGTATCATGTTGTAAAAATTTACTGTAAATTGGTTGGTAATAAAACTGATTTGATTTGATTTGATTTTGAGAAAATACGCAAAAAAAAGGATTTTTGACAAGAGTGGGCAACTCTGGCAGAGACCAAAATTTCATAATATAATGCTATTGCGGCCCCTCATTTGCAATACTGCTCCACTCTGCTTAGAGATGATACGAAATACTAGAAAAGCGTACGGCGGAACAGGTATCAGACTCGTGTAAGTGATCTGTCGTCTTTCATGGCATGCAAAATGCAGATTAGAAAGCAATAAACTCAACTATTATTGGAAGGGTACGTATAGTCGGATGTTCGTCAAAACCATTTATCTGGAAATGTGAGGTTGAGGTATTTGTCTGTATAAAAAATTGGAATTATCCTAATCAAAAACTTTTATCTATTCGGAAATTGGAATTAACAGATTAAACAGATGATAACAGAGTCCTAACTCCTAACTCTGACCACCATAACCCTATTTGCTCTTAGAGTTAACAACAATACATTGAGCAAATTATTTACATTATCAGGTAACAGGTCACGCATCGTACGCATGTTATTTTCTAATCCTTCTGTTCAACCAGTCCACAAATTTCTAACGCGGCTATCGAAACTGGTGAAAATACTAGGTATTAAAATAACAGCTATTTGGAACAGGTATGGATTTGGACATAGCGTACCTGTTATCGAAAAATACTGATTTGTATCAACTCTAACTCTGCTACATAATCTACCCAAATATAAGACTGATATGATACAAGAAGTGCAAAATAGAGCTATAAGACTAATCTTGAAATGTAACCGTTATAACGGCGTTATGCACCTATTAAATCAATGTTAGATGTAATTAATACTTCGTTTACACTCACGCTCTAGACGTGCCAATCGCGCGCGTGAGCGACGCGACGCTCCATGAGCGTGGCATTCCAAGTGCGTGTCAATAAGAATGTAATAAACTGCAAGTGCGTTCTTTGCGTGGCTCGTGGTATTTCAGAATTTCTCAAATGTTTTGAGTGTATATGCAAAATGGACAAGATACCCATTACAGTACGTTGCAAGCTTCCCCTTGTATGACCGTATATACAGGGTGTAACAGAGCAAGTGTTACAACGTGAAACTGTAGATTTGTTATCAAAAAAGACAAATATTTTTTCACAGAAAAATTTTCCGGCGGCTTTCCATTTCGATATACAGGGTGTATTATAACTACGCCACTGTTTTTTTTGATCGTTTTTTTGATAAAATGATACTATAACTAGTGAGTTTTGATAATGTACCAAATCTGATAAAAATATTCGCAGTGGTTTGGAAGTGATCAAAGAAAAACTTTTTTTTTCATAACTTTGAGACCCTGTATGTATATCGAAAACAAAAGCCTCCGGAAAACTTTCGTTGAGCTTGTTTGTTAACGAATCTATACTTTTACGTTTGTAACACTTTCTCTGTTACATCCTGTATAAATGTGAAGGATAAAAAAAAAAGGATATGGGTGAAGAAATTGATGGATCGTAACAAACGGTCATAGCATTTTTCGAGCGATGAACTCTTGTTACATATTTGCATCCTCATAATAATATTATCATATTTTATCATCTTACTGATCATACCATTCTTGGATACTTTAAAGACATTCATTCGTACAACACTCGGAATTGTCAGGAATTTATATTGCAAACAAAATGTTATACAAATAAAATGTTGAATTCCTTGTTGTAGAGGGGACTATTTGAATATAATCAATAACCAGCTATTGTTTAAAATATCGATAACCTGTGTCAATTCAAACGACTTCCGAAAGAACATGTCCGTCTTAATTTTTAGTATTAATGTTTATTGTCCTTTATACACCATAATATCGTGAAATTTTAAATTTCATAACTACAACTTATAAGTAGTATTTTATTGTGAGATGATTGGAATGTGTAATTTTTCATAGCACTTGGGTAAATAAAGACATTACTCACTTACTTACTTTCTCCAACTTCGGCCCTGGACGAGGTTTTTTTATCAAATACTCAGACACATGCACTATCACCTAGTATTTAGATCCTGATAATTTCAGCTGAATCGGTAAAACGGTTTTCAAAATAGAATCAAAAATTCATTTTTTTTGTAAAACTTGTACACCCTATATCTTGGAAACGGGGCACTTCCGGCCATGGGTTTTCGTTTCTCAAACTTCTTATTTATGGTTACTCTATATGCTGTATAAGTATTGACCGTTCGTCTTGGACACCCTGTAGATAGACAGGTAAGTTTCTCTTGTGGCGATGTACGCTTCAAAGAAACATTATCAAGAATGTACGTGAAGAGGTGTTTCATCCTCTTCCCCGCATCCTCTGTATGGGTCATCCGCCATCCTCATCACGCTTAGGTGTTTTTTGAAGGAAGCGTGACCTGTAATAAACCAGTTGCTCCTCTTGGTTGGGTTCTGGTGTAAGTCTTCCACGCTATCTGCTTTTCTGCAGATGGAGCATCAAGAAAAGCTCCTGAATGCTTTATGACTGGAAGATGATGCCAGTGATCTCTGACGTTCTTGTCCCACTAGCGCGGTCTCGACTTTTCCAGTAACGAATTATGATTTCCACATCGCTGATTTGCTTCTTCTTTTTCAATTTACGAGGATAAGATCCTTTTTTTTTTCTGCTTAGACCAGAGCCGCTACATCTCTAACATTTTTGAACAGCCTTTGAGTTGATTTCAAAAACCTCTAGTGCCTGGAATGCCTCTGTAAGGTTGGTGAGGAATAAAAGTTATTTCTTCTTAGGATTGCTCCTTCTCATGCCCATGTTCAGAATTTCTTGACTTCCACGTCTAGAGATCTCGCTTACACCCATAGATACGCCAAGTCTGTCTGTGCTCTACATACCAGATTTGACCTTCCTCTTGTTTGAGTCTGGCAATTTGGTTATTTAATTTATCATTTTTCATTCTTTCCGAGGTAAAGGCTTTGTTGAGATTTCTCTTCTTGGCTTCGTCTGTCGGAAGGATTCTAATGATTTGATAAGTTCGTTCAGTCCCTTTGGAATGAAACACTTCTTCTATTATTGTGGAAGAAGTATTCAAAAGCATTCGATTTTTTATCAAACTTTTCTTTTCTTTTATATTTGGAGTGAATTAAATTCTATCTTGCGTCTTCATGTGCTTTTTGAAGTCTATATTTGAGTTCCAATGGATAATTATCAAAATTTGTTAAAGGATCCAATGGTAATGGTGATGGTAAAGGTGGGGCGCAAACCCCGGCGAGTAGGCCTAGTGGCCCTTTTTGCCATCTCCGCTTCGCCAACTCAACTACTCGAACCGGCCCGTTCTTGTCGTGAATAGGAGCAGACTATCTCAGCTTGGTACCCCAACTCTTCCCTGGCTATCGTGGCTGTTCCTAGTAACTTCCTTCTCAAGCGACCCCACCTGTCGTAAACTCCCAGCAGGTGGAATGAGGTTTCCTACGCCCTTCCGCAGCGGGGGCATAGGGGTGATTTGCTTATTCCTAACAAATTCAGGTGTCTGTTGAGCCTGTCAGAATGCAAACGATGGTGCTCAGTGCCTTCCTGCTCTTGTTCAGCAATTGGGCCGTCCTTGGCCTGTGAGGTTCTGATATCGTTTCTTTGGCCTGCCTGTATAATGGGTTACTGTTCCAGTTCTCAACTGTGCTCTCCCACGCCCATTCGTTGAGAGTGCGTGAGATCAGTTGTTCACTAAGGCCTAGAAATGGTTTTGGTCTGGACAGTCTTTCGTGTCGTGGCAGATCCTTGTTTGGCCAGCTTGTCCGCTTGCTCATTGCCGGTGATCCCCGCGTGCCCCGGAACCCATTCTAGTTTGACCCTCTTGTTCTCACCCAGCACCTGCAGCGCATCCCTACACTCTTGAACCAGCGGGCAGCTTATCCTTGGTTTGGTGATTGCTTTGAGTGCCGCTTGACTGTCGGAGTAGATAACGATTTTATTCTCCACTCCTGTTTTTACCTCATCTCTAGAGGCAACCTCCAGGATAGCGAATATTTCCGCCTGGAAGACTGTTGCAAGTTTTCCAAGGGAAAAAGCTTCGCCAGTGTTCCTGTCAGCCCTGAGTTGTCCTCATTGCGCCTGTTGTACCCAAACAAGCCATCCTTTGCAGTCGGTCTAGCTTGAGTACATAATTGTATGAACTGAACTCACTTATGGCTCACTCGATTGCTTCATCGGTTACGACTATGTCAGCCGTTTCCCAGTCCACATTGAGGATAGGGACGGGCTCCTAGGTAGGTCTATTGCCTTCTCCTGGAAAATGAGTACGGAGAAGAAGGTGTAGAGTATCCTCCATGTTATCAGTCCATGTGCTGTCTTCTTTTTCCACTAGCCCTATCTTTGTTTTTCCCTCTGAGCTAAGTAGCCCCAATAGTCTAGTTGATTCTGAGAGAGATTCTATCTCCCGACAGAATCCACGCCATGCAGCTCATTTGCTCTTCCTTACTCCTGACTTGAATTTCAATTTTTTTTTGGCTTCAAAGAAGCTGTCTCAGTCGGCTTGCCCTTTGCCCTGGCGTGCTCGGCGGTGGCTTCCTTTTCAAGGCGCTCCAGAGAGACACCATGGGACTTTTTTGGTCCCCGCTCTCCTGAGAAGGCAAGACTCAAATGCGGTGTTAATTGCATCCGTCAGGGATTGTACCTTCGCATCTATTTCACCTGGGAAAAGAATCTGCCGACCTTTGGAGCCCATGGACTTGCTTAGACAAGCGTTGAATTTGTCCCAGTCAGTCGCCTTCGGGTTTCGCTTCAAGATCGGCGGTTCCCTGTCCGCTTGCAAGGAGAAGCGGATTAACCTGTGTTCGGACATTGTTATGTCATTTGTGACACTCCACTTTAACACTTTATCCAGATAATTATGGGTCACAACCGTTATGTCTATAACTCTTGTTTGACGCGATTGACAAAGGTCGGTTTGGCATTCTCATTGGCAACTCCAAGGTTTCCAGCTGCGAGGTACTCTAACAGAGCTATGCCTCCCGCGTTTGTATCGGTGCTGCCCCAGATAGTATTGTGTGCGTTCGCGTCGCATCCGATAACGGTGGGAAAACCAGACTTTTTGATAACGAACGATTTTAATAGGATCTTCCGTAGGAGGTCAACGCACAGTATCATTCGGCAGATAGAGACTTATTAAAAGCAACTTACCCTTTGTCCCCTGGTGGTTGTGTTCCAGAAGTATCACTCTTTACCTGTAGCTCCTTGGATGCCGCTATACAGGTCCTTGGTCGATCTGCTCCTCCATGGCCGGTGTGGATGGTCATACCGGTGGGCTGTAGGCCTCTGATGTTTATCCCTGAAGCAGTAAGGCTTTTGGATTAGAACAACTTCTCCCCTCCTACCTGAAATGACGCTCACCAACTCGGCGGTTGCGTTCTGGCTATGTTGGAGGTTAATCTGACTTACCCGTATAGTATCCATTATGAGGCGCTAATGGATTGGGGCCTCCCTCTACTGGCCTGTCAGCTCCCTTTCCTCCAGGGGTTTGGAGGCTGTCGACGCAGTGGGCTGGGCGGGTCTTCGTTGAGTGTTATCCCTGAAGACCCCTTACCGAAACCAGTTCGAAGAACATGGTCCAACCCACTGCATCGAGCCTTTTCATCGTCTCCTGACTCACTCGGAAGACGAGATGCCATCCCCCTGGGGCTCCCTGTGTTTCTAGGTGATGCCAGCAAGTGGTACCTAGGGACCCGTTCTGGAGATCCAACATCTCCAGAGTCGCCCGGACCTTGGGTTGGTCCTGGCTCCTGGGTAGACGCGATCTCGACAGGACGAGGGGCTTCCGTGGCTTGGTAAGCCTTGAAAGCCTTGCCCCCACTGACCGTTCTCCTGAATACACGAGTTCCGGAATCGAAGTTCTGAGCCTCGAGGGCCTTCTGCGGGGCCTGCCATGGTCAGCCTCATCTGGGCGATGGGGTGTCCTCGGATTGCCGCCGCTTCCCTTGGTGTTATTGTGGTGGCTTCTCCCCCCGGGAGGATAACAACCTCATTTGCCCTCCCGACCGCCGAGCGATAAGAGCCAGTGGCCGGATCCGCAGGCGTCGACCACGCTGAGCTTGGCCTGTTCCTCAGCAGAGGAGAACTGCCTGAGCCCTCAACCCGGCCAGCGACTTTCTGGCTTCCACCCCTAGGCCTCCTCGCTCGTCTCTCGAGGGGCGTCTCCTTTTCCGGTCTCCATGCTGAGTCATTAACAAATCTTTGTCCCCTCAAATAAGCGCCTAAACCTTTATGAGAATTTTCTGAGGAAGCAATACTCTCATGATGATAAGCAGTGGACTGAATTTGATTGATTTTTAGAAGATCACATACTTCTGACATAGTCGATGAAATGAATTCACTGCCTCTGTCTGTAGCAATTTCATGAGGTATACCGTACCTTAGAAAAAAAATATCGACCAATGATTTTGCAACCGTTTCAGTATCCTTAGATTCCAAGGGATAAGCTTCTACAAATTTTGTAAGTTCACACTGAAGCGTAAGAATGTAACTGAACTCATTTATATCTTTTGGTAACGGACCCACTAAATCAAGATAAATACACCTTTTGAAAAGAAGACGTTGCTGTAGATGTTATAACCATTTTTTGTTTCGTATATTTATTTGTATGTTTCTGTTTTTGACAACAATCACATTTTGAAGTATAAGTTTTCACATCCTTATCAATTCCTGTCCAGAAATAAAATTTTTAATCGTGTTGACCATTTGGTTGATACCTGCATGTCCACTTGTAGGTAATAAATGAAAATCATTCAAAATCAACTTTTTCATTTCATCGTCAACTATTTCTTGAACTCCCTTTACAAAATCGGGGACCAGTCCAATTTGAATTATTTTTTATGGCTAGCTCTTTAATAAAAGTAGTATTATTTTAATTTTTTAAAATACAGAGTTCTTTATTATTATTCTTTTTACAAATATCTTCCAAATCTCTCAATATTTTGTCTCGCGCCAATGTTGAACGAGTATTTTGGTTAAAATAAATGCATGATTTCGATGGAACATTTTAAAAGTTTCTTGACTGTAAAGTTATTTTAATTCCATGCTCATTTAAAATATCTGCTGTTGTTAATATAAGTTCTGTATTATTCTTGGATTGTTTCAAGATTTCTACTATGTTTGCTTGATCAGGCCAAGCATTTATAGAATTATCTTTCTTCAATAATTCTTGCTCTACGTCATTCAATCTTCTGCTTTGTGTTCTGGTCATTACAGACATAATATTCTCATTCATACTTTCAAATTTTTCAGATGAGATGACGATTCTTGATAACGCGTCGCAGCGACATTCTCATTCCCTTTTATATATTCCACATGAAAGTCAAAATTTTGTAACCCTAACCTTAACTTTGTCAATCGATTAGAAGGATCTGTTAAATTAACTAGATAGATTAGAGGTCTGTGGTCTGTGAGAATTTTGAAATGACGACCATACAAATAAGTTCGAGAATATTTTACTGACCAATAGATAGCCAAAAGTTCTTTTTCAATAGTTGGATAATATACTTCGGCTTTATTCAAAGGTCTACTTGCATATGCTACTGGCTTATGACTTTTGTTCAGTAACACTGCTCCAAGAGATAAATTCGAAGCATTCGTTTGCAAAATGAATTCATTTTCATTTGAAAAATCGGGATATTCTAAAACAGGTGGACTCAAAAGTGCTTTTTTCAAGAATTGAAATGAATTATCACATTCAACTGACCATTCAAACCTCGTATATTCTCTAAATAGTTTGTACAATGGTTTTTTCAGCAACATTTGGAACAAATTTTCTATAATAATTAGCAAATCCTATTAGTCGTTCTACTTCATCTACAGTTTTGGGTACAAGATAGTTCTCCAATGCCTTAATTTTGTCTGGATCTGGAAGAATTCATTCAGAACTAATAGTATGTCCCAAATAAAGAATTTCTTTCTTTAAGAACTCGCATTCAGAAGGGTTTAGTTTGAGATTTACCTTTCTAAGTCTATTAAAAACATCTTACAATTTTTACTATGCTCTGTAAGATTTTTTCCAAATACCATCAAGTCATCAAGGTAGACAAAACATTTGTCATAGTTAAGACCAGACATGGCTACTGTCATCATTCGAGAAAAAAACACTAGGGCTTGTAGCCACTGATTACTGATTACTGAAGTACAGCCGCTACGAGTTTCGGGCTGTTGGCCCCGACACCGCAGCCTCTAGTTGGCTTATTGTATCTTCTCTTTGCCTGTCTCTCAGTCGAAGAGCTCCATTGCCCGAATAAGGTTTATAACTCTACTGTTTCCCTGTCCGTCCTTTAAGGAGTGGTCGTGAATTCCCCGTTATCTCTTCTCCAGTACGCCAGCGCATCACATTCAAATACAATGTTGGAGGCTGTTTTCTCCTCCTCTTTGCACAGCCTACATATGGGTTCCTCGTTATAAAGACCCATGATATGCATGTGTTTCCTTAGAGTGCAGTGTCCAGTTAATATACCTGTTGCTTTCCTAAGCTGATTCCTGCTAATTTTCAGTAGGCTTCCAGAAAATGATGGTTCGATCTCGTCTGCCATCATTAATTTACTGTGTTTCAGTCCTGGTGATTGGCACCATCTAGCTTTCTGTTGTTTTTTGGACCAACAGTTCAGCCAATCTCTCACTAAGGATTTTGTAATACCAATGGCAGGTTCTGGACCCAGAAGTGGTGTGTTTGCAGCTTTGCGAGCTACTAGATCCGCCCGCTCGTTCCCAGCTATCCATGTGTGTCCTGATATTCATCCAAGAGTAACATCGTTAGATACTCCCAGTGTGACAAGGTTTTGCTGACAGTCCATGACTTGTTTGGATTTGGTTTTCCGACAGGAGATGGTTTTGATTGCAGCTTTGCTGTCACTAAGGATAAGGATTTTCCTTCCTCTGTAGCCTCTCCTGAGATTCTCTTGCACGCATACATTTATTGCATGTACTTCTGCCTGCAAAACTGAAGCGTACATCCCAAGGGATTCATATGTTTCCCACTTTGGATTTTCTCCTACTATTCCGGCACCAGTTCGGCATGCTTTGGAGCCGTCTGTGTACCATATTGCTTTATTTGCCATCCGGAGTTGTTTCACCGTTTCCTCTTCCCATATTGGCTTGGTCTTGGGCGACGTGCTTAAGTTAATATTTTTCAACATGATATCACTCCTCATTGTTACAAAGCTGTTCGTGATTGTGCTGGTTATCTTAGTGTGTCCTTGGGAGTTTCAGTAGCTCCAGTTCCCGGTGTTGCTGAGTCTATATGCTCCCATTCTTGCTTCCATTTTGATGTAGATATCTAAAGGTGATGTGTTGAAAGCCCTCAATCATCTCGGGAACTTGATGATGTCACACGACCTGACTCATCTGGCAATCCCAAAGATGAACAATGACCAAGTGGATTGGCGAGTAGTGAGAAGCATACTGGAGGTGATCTTCAAGGAAAGTGGCATCGACATTCTGGTGTGCTGCTATCCTTACCGAAGGACGGACCAGAGGACAGTGGACTGTTATTTCCACCAAACATCACACTGCAGGTTTGGAGACAGTTGCCGATACCGACATGAAGGCAGTTCGGGACGAAATGCCTTAGGATGGGGGCAATGTGAAGAAACAAGTTTTCAGCGGACCAAAGTTGGTGGATGCGTCACCCCCCACATTGTGTAGAATCGATTTGTACCTTCTGGTACATTCTAGCGAAACCAGAGGGTGGAGCAGATTTCTACTTCATTCTACAGTGTTCTATACAATACGGCGGTATTCGGGCAGTTTCAGCGAGGAGGGTGGATTATGAGGTCACCATTTGAAGAGTTCAGTTATTGATTAGCCGCGAAATATAAATCATAAAACATAAATAGGCTGCGATCGTGTTATAAATTTTTTTTGAATAGTGAGTGCTGTACATAGTTACTTTGAATAAATAAATTGAAACTGAACAGTCTTTTCTATAGCAGAATTCGTTACAATACCATATACATATTTTAATTATTCGTGGTGTTTATGTTTCGAGTTTCGATGTGATTTTCTGTCAATTCATTAGTCTCCAATTTTGAATACGTAGGTTCTATGTGTTTTGAGTATTTATTTTTCCGCTATTTTAATTTTGATGACTGTTTCCATCGCTAGTGTTCACATGTACGTATTTTTTTAGCCCGAGGAAGATGCAACACAGCATCGAAACTGTAGCTTTTTATTTGAAGGAAGACTCAAGACATTGTCCGTTACTCCCGTAATCCTCGACATATTTGTTCAAAAATATCAATATCAAACTATTTACCGCTCATCATCAACATTTCTTCCACTCAGTCATTTGAATGCTAAAATCTATTTTCCCATTCTAGGTCCGAGATCTTGTCGCTCAATGCACGTGTCCTACACAGTTCCCCATGATTCGTGTTTCTGAGGGAAAATATCGTATCGGAGACACAAAAGTATTGATTTTTGTGAGGGTGAGTACCTGGTTGTTTTCATCAAATTTCATAATTTGTTTTACTCCTAGAAGAGAGTTAAAATCATTATATGTGTAATGATTTTGATTTAATTCATTGAGTTTGGACAGCCTATTATCTAACAAACGATAGATGAGTGTTTGAAAAAAAAGTAAACCTGGAAGTTATTGGGTCTTGTAAGAAAAGAAACAATTCAACTCACATTTTACCTCGGGAACCTTTTGGAGGTTGTTCCAAAGTCAAACATGTTATTTAAATAGGATTATATCTTTATTATGTTTTTTAGATAGAAGCCATTTACTTTTTTTATAGGCTTAGATTCTGCAGCGCAAATTCACATGATGAACAGATATGTGGATGAATCTGAGGGAGAGAAACACAACAGTGTTTCCCCGGCTCGATGCATGAATAGGTTGAAAAGACAAAAAAAAATTAATTAGAATTTCATCTTCTGAGGTTCAGCCCTGTCTGGATGAAGGAAGACTAATTTGTGTCATAATAATTTCAGTTTCGAAAAATCAAGTATGTCCCGGAAATTAGCCTAAAAGCTATTTCTCTCAGCAGTAAAGAGCTCCTTCTATAAGAGATACGGCAAAATGTTAGAGAGGAAAGTTCTTCAGAATGAAAAACTAAGCGAGAGTGCGAAATTTCAAAACCGCCTACTTTGATATTTTGTATTTTTCCATTCCAAGTTTTCAGAATAGCGCGGAAATACAATTAATCTTGATATTTTGAAAGTTTATTTGTGTTTTCTTAATTCCGAGATACTTTTATACTCACAGAATTGCGTAATTCATCATTAAAAAGAATTAGCTGGAAAACTTTTCCAGTTTCTTCAAAATATCAAAGTAGGCGGGGAAGTTTGAAATTTTGTATTCTCACTCAGTTTTTTATTCTGAACAACTTTCTTCAGTAACATTTTGTCGTTTCTCTTTCAAAAAAAGCTCTTCACTGTTGAAAGAAATAGCTTTTGGGTTAATTTCCAAGACACACTTGATTTTTCGAAACCAAAATTATGACACAAATTAGTTTCCATCCAAGCAGGGCCAGAAGATGAAATTTCAATACAATGTATTTGTCTTTTTCACCTATTCATGCGTCGATCCGGGGACACACTGTATATCCCACGCACACTGGCTCTGTTACTCAACTGACGTTTTTTATTGGTTGTTTTAAGAAACTTAATTCCTGAAATTGGGGCGAATGCCTTTTCTGATTTTTGCTTGAACTGATGAAGCTAGTCCTTGGAAGCAGGTTTCTTCACCACCACTAGAGGAAAATACTGTCTTCAAACCTCACCCACATAGTTTATATTAGAAAAAACATCAAAAGGTTCTCAAGGTCAAACGTTAATGTCACCATCATATCTCTCTCACAGCACCAATAACTGTTATTTGAACTGTTTTTCTCAACAATTCGTCGTTTGTCAAATATCGCTTCCCACACTTGTTAGATAAATAACTATTTTATATTTGCAAATAATGTAAAAATAACAAATGTATTTACGAACTGAAAAGCCTCCTTATACGATAGGGAACTTGCATAATTTTTGTTATTGGTGGATTCGTTCATGAACAAACACGTGGTTTTCCTTTTTCTTGTTACTCGAAAACAGACGAAGATATACGTTTTGAAATATGCAAAAATCACTGAGTTATGCTCAGTATAGAGGAAAGTCACTTTATTTTGGATACTGTCTTTTATTAAAAATTGACAACATTTGGCCATGACTGAACCAACCATACAAAACGCATCGACAATTCATCCTGTGTGAATTATTTAGTTCCATAGTTCACTTCTAGGTGACTCCATATTATTTAATGTTTATGAGTAACTCCGAGTAACTCTAGTTCTCCATATTCTGCGAGTCATAAAAGGGTATTTATCGACCGTCCAGTTCATTCTAAGTTCCATTTTGATGAACAAATCAAAATAAAATCCTTTCCAGACTACACAACCGGTCATGTCGATCCAGGACAAATTGGACCGGCAAAATCTATACCAGGTCATTCAGGCCTGATATAATGTTTGCTGCGGCACATACACAAACTCACAAACTGACCTACGAAAAGTTGTATTTTGATACTGTATGTTAGGACGAATGATTTCCAAGAGCTCATAAAATTTGACGTCCCTCCTTTTCTCTGCACAGTCTTTCTCTCACTTGTCTTTTTTTCTCAAGCTGTTCATTCAGTGTTGATGCTTCAGAGTAATGGTTTCGTTGCTTTTCCTCTTAAATATTCTTTTTGCTAGTTTGCTCTCCTAAAAGCGTCTTCAAATCCTTCATTTCACCGGTCAGCTCCTCGACTTCGTAAATATGTGACAATTTTTATCCAAATTGTTTTTTAAATCTGTCAAGCTGCTCTGGATCATCTTCATATTGTTGTTTAAACCTTTTTCCTGTAAACTTCACTTCTTTAAAAGTTCTTTGATATCTTTCTTGATCCTCTACACCTTCATCTCCTTTTGACATGCCGTTCAAGTTTAATCGAGCAGAAAATAATGTTTTTCCTAACCATTCAGAAGTCTGTTTTAGCTCTTTATTCTTTTGCTTATGTTCAGAAACTTCAGATTCCAAGCGTAGCCTTTCTGCAACTTCTGCTTGTAATCTTTCATCAAGTAAAGTGGCTGCTGAATGCTCTTCAGCCAAATCAGCTTTCATCTCACTCAGTTTGGTTGTTAATTTGTCATTGTCATTCTTCAAAAATGTTCTTTCAGCTTCAATTTTCTGCAGTCAATTCTTCAAACTTTTCATTTTGGATATATCCAACATCTACTTCTTCACATTCCTTTTCTTCCAAGTTGATTTCCATTAAGGAAGATTCATTTTCTTTTTAATAAATTTCATGATTTGTAATGTTGACATTAACTAGTGACAATATATCACTTCCTATAATAATAGCTTTAAAACTAGAGGCACTAGTTGGAATGACATGGAACTCTTAGGACACCTCCTCTTCTTTGATTTTTATTTTTTCACTAAATGTTCCGATAGTTTCTACCTGGTTTTGTCCAATAGCATTTATGTCACTACCTGTGTCTAACAAAGCTACTAGTTGTATGTCCTTAATAGTTAATTTCAAGGCATTCTTCGGGATTATTTCAATCGCACTTACATTTCTACTGTTTGAAATTTTCCTTGGACAGTTGCTTGATAAATGTCCAAATTCATGACAGGCAAAACACTTTGTACCTTTTTCCTAATTAGGACAATTCTTAGACGTATGTCCCTTCTCGCCACAGTTATAACACGTGTTCATTTTTGGCTGTCTTTTCTCTTCAGTCCTATTGTATTTATTGTCGCCTTTCATAAAATACTTATTTCTTGGCCCTTCGCTAGATTCACCACCCATCTTAGCAACTTTCACTTGTTCGTATGGCTTCACCTTCTCTTTTAGCTCACTAAAGTTTTTCGCGCCGTATAAAATGATTTTATTTGCTGAGTCATCCTGAATCCCGTCAATAATACATCGTATAATCACCTCAGCTTCTACATTAGCTCGGCTTCCTATTTTTCTCATGATCCGTACATACTCTTGTACTGTCTCCTGTCTCCTTGTAAATCTTGACATGAGCAACTTGTGAACCTGAACACTGCTCACTTTTATTTCGATTTTGTCTATTAGCTTTTTCTTTAGTATAGCTCAAGACTTGATACCTTTTTCAGACTGAACAAAAAGTTTAGCTAAACCTCGTAGCGACTTTTTAGCAAATATAAGTTTTTGAAGATCATTCCAACCAGTTATGTCGGCCATTTCTCAAAAATCGGCAATCCACTTCATTACAGGATAATCGGATTTTCCGTCAAAATGTCGTATGCTATCCTCTATGTCTGAGGGTTAGAGAAAAAGACGCACCTTCTTTCTCTGGTTTCAAACGACTTTGTTATACCATACTTTCATCTCCATCGTCTTCTTTATTAGCTTCTTCGCCTCCTTCTTCATCATCTTCTTCTACGTCTTCTTCTTCTCTTTCATCTCTATTTCTATTTTTGGTAAAGCTTGAATCATTCATGAAGGAACAAATATGATCCACCAAAGTGTCAAGATTACCCTTCTGCTTTAATTCTAATAGACCACAAACAGACATTATATTGGATACATTATATTGGTCAATGTTTTCCTTTACTTCTTTGACTTCCTGTGCATACTCATCTGACCCTGTATCCAAACCAAAACCTGTAAATTCATGACAATTTTTCTTCGTTTTTCGCGAATCAGTTAATTCTCCATACGCAATCAAATGCAAAGCTTTGACTGTACTCAACTGACTGTTAGTTATATTTAGCGCAATGCTATCAAATTCACCCAAACTAGACATGTTAATCAGAAAATTTAACGCAAAATGACAATATATGTTACCCAAATACGAAAAGACGACGTGCGAATCTACATATTAAAATAATAATCTACATTAACCACAAACTTGATACGTGATAACTTACGGAAATACAGTTCATTCAATATAAAGTTCACCGCAAAAATATCAATAAATATTCAATCTTCAATAATAATATAAAAGATGAACCAAAACTCACTCAAAAATTAAAATTACAGTTAACGTTGCTAAATATGCAAAAATAACATAATTCAAAATCACCAGAGCCAAAATAGCAGCAATAAAAAAACAAGATGGGAAATAATAACACACTCCTAACCACTTAAATACCTGGCTGTTATAACGCAATGAGATTTTGCGATAAGTCTTTGAGGTATCTCCAGTCTCCAACTTAAACAATTGATTTCACGTCAATGTCCATCAATTTCAAATAATAACCGCAAAGTTATCTTCAATTTGTCTGGCCTCCTGTGTCTCAACGAACAACTCCAGAGATTATCCAAACAGCTTACGCCCAACACCACATGCAGCTGTATCCAGTTCAAAGCATAATCCTGATCGTTGTTTGTTGTTTGGGATACCTTTATTGCATCCACCTCCACACGGTCTGCTAACTTGCTACTTGCTATTTGTCCATATATTCGTCTATATAAATGTCTTTCCTCGATCCACATACTCAACTTTTACTCGAAAATAAAGGGTGTTCATCCGCCCGAAAAAGCACTCCTCGCAAAATAAGTTTTCATCACGTCAGCCGTGACAGTAGGTATTCATCACGATGGCACCGGCAACCAAACTAAGTAAACATTACACCTCAAAAGAGATGGGTATAGATTTTGTTCGAAGACGGTGGCAATTTATTGTGAATGACATGTGATTTTGTGGAAGGTATTACTGATTTCTGTTTAATTACATCTAACGGAGATTGTCAGAAATTATCTCAATTTAGTTGATACACTATCGATTTTTTTGATTCAATGGATTATAAGTCTCTCACAATAGGGCGGAATATGTAGATTTTTCGTATTTTCCACCATTGAGATCCCGTTTTGTTACCGTTTTTTTCAAAAATAGATATTGGGTTGTCTAGTTTGATATCTCACCTACTTATTAAAGTTTGAATTGGTCCAAAAGGTGATGTAATAAAAAAATGGCACATTCGAGGAAAAATGCTTGCATTGAGTAAGATTTTTAGACCCTTTAACATTTTTTACAAATTCGCTGGTCTGTGGTGGCAGAATGCAGGTTCCACGTCAGTACCGTAAAGATGGGTTACGTTGACCCTCGAGGGTAACTTTAGCACATACGTTATTTTCTAAAATGTATCTATTTGTCAAAGGTTCATGACAAAGAGAATCTCCTGAATTAAAACTAAAAGAAACCTTTGAAAATGGAAAATAGACGTAGTGCCAAAGTTACCCACCAGGGCCCAGCTTTACCGTAATAACGATGTGACACGGCCGTCGTGATGAAGAAAAAACCATTAACCCATTTTCTGGTCTCTTTCTGCATGCGAAAACAAATTTGCAGTTGTTTTTCTTGAAACAGACTCTGATCGCGCTAAGCCTTCACTGTCGAAAATAACCATAAGCATGACTTAGACGTTTGATTTTGACGCGTGATTGTTTCAACTGAAGGGGCCACTCTAGTTTCCGAATCATAACCATATGATCAATTTTTGTCTCAGTTTTAATTGTGACCAAAAAGTTCCCATCTACACCAGGGCCATTGTTTATGCGTCTCAAACACTTTCCGATCTAGAACTAATGGGTCAACTAGTTCAAACTTAAAATTGGTGGATCAGGCTATCGGTCACACTATTTTAGACCAAACAAACCATGAAACCTGTTACGTGCCGCCAGCCGCCACATTATGAACTGACGAACTGCAGACTATCCAAGAAATTTTTCAAACGTTCTCTGCTTTTGGTTAGTTCACTTATATTATCAGGTGGTGCGTCACAGCTTTCATGCTTTGTTTGTTCTATTGTATCGTTTTTTGCAGTTTCACGTGACTTTGAAGATACTTTGACTTGAAATAGCGTTCGATATGGAATTACGTTCACCGTATTTTTTCACACCTTGTCCAGCCCTCGATAACGTGTTGAATGAGGCGAAATGCGTGGTAGCAAAATCACAACTCAAGATACCAGACAGTGAGAAAGAAAAATCAAAACATCATGGAGATTCTGGTATTATTAAAATCCTGTCGATAGTCATTATAGCAGTGATATCCCAAAAAGGTTCCGGTCTATGGAGACAGATCCTCATGAACAATCAACTGTCCGAGGGCTGTTCGTTTGAGGGTTGGGTGAACTATTCTAAGGCATCTCTGGTCATTATATGAATTTCATAGAATATGCTTGTGTGATAGGGGTGATATTTTTCTACTTGGTGTTGGTTGTTACGACCCCTAGCAGCCATTTCAGAAACTTGAAAGTATTTTCCAGGTTTTTCTCTTGGCCGTTCTAGTTGTAAATTTTTTTACCGCAAGTTTTTACGACGAATTGTTTCCAAGAAACAACACTCTACATTCTTATCTGGCCAACTAAGAACGCGAGATACCCTATTCAGGAAACTATCCATCATGGAAGGTTGCGGTAAAACATCTTAATACTAAAACGGCCAAGAGAAAAACCTGGAAAATAGTTTCAAGTTTCTGAAATGGCCGCTAGGGGTTGTAAAAACCAACACCAAGTAAAAAAATAGGACTTGAATAGAATTATGCACCGTGAAAATACAGGGTGTCCCGAAATTAGACGTCAATATCTTAACCACGTATTCTACGCCCCAAAATAGAAATAAAACTGCCCATAAACTAGTATCCACCAACTCTCGTTTTCAAGATACAGATTGTTGAAGGTGAAGACCTGATGACGGTTTTTTGTAGATATTTTGGAAACCTGTCAAGATAATCGTATGAAATTTGGTACAGTTACTAAACTTTTCACACTCTATCTAATGAAAAACTAAGTATTGTATACCCTTTATGAGTGGGATATACAGGCCCAACATTTTTTGGTTGTTTATTTTTAGTAGTTTTGCCTACAAAATTTGAAAATCTGGAGTTTCCTACACAAATGAGGTAATCTTGTCGTGACTCGCTAAGACGCACCATTCTCGACAAAAACGCATTTGAAAATCCCTTCACACACTGATTCAAGTCAGAAAGGTCATGTTCATCTGGCTACGCTATTACAGGTCAACCCGTTCTTTCGCTCAGAGTTTCGGCATATGCAATTTTGTTCATAATTGGATTTTCAAATGCATTTTTCTCGAAAATGGTGAGTCCCAGCGAGGTAGGAGAAGAGTACCTTATCTATGTAAAAAACTCTAGATCCAAAATTGTCCAGGCAAAACTACTAAAAAATTGAGGCACAATTTTCCCAAGCCCGTCTTTGTATTCCCTAGCCATGAAGGTAATAATAAAATAACAAGTTTCCATTCATTAGGTAGAGTGTAAGGTTTTAACTGTACAAAATTTTACTCAATTATCTTCACAGGTTTCGAAAATATTCACGAAAAACCGTCATCAGGTCTTCACCTTCAACACCCTGTATCGTAAAAACAAAGAGTCTGTGGATACTAGTTTATATAAAGCTTTTTTTTTTTGGGTGAAGAATACGTGGCTGAAATATAGACGTCTAATTTCGGGACACCCTGTATATCGATGATATTATTTTCATATTTGTTGACTATTTACTTACACTTTTTGTCTAAAACGTTTTTTCTATCTATTAAATTAATGCGGTGGGGAGAGTTCAATGGTTTTTTTTAACAAACGGAGATTTCGCCCGTTTCGCTCAACCGATTTTGAAGAACTTGGTCTCATATCATAGAGCAAAATCTGTACTACGAGATGCTTTTATTGGTTTTGATTTTGTTACCCTAGCCCTTGCCGTTAGATGTCATTAACTGAAATGGTACCATATTTTTAAGTTTTTTTCCAAAAAAATCAATGGTAATGATATATATATATGAATATATTTATTATTATATATCTTGAAACGGGATACATTTTTCTATTGCAAAATTGAAAAAAAAAAATACAAACAAATAAATGCTTTTTTTTTGTTAGCGGCGACGGCGAAGGTCACAACCCAAGTTCGTTGAAACGGTCAAGCAAAACGGGGGAAATCTCCGTTTGTTTGAAAAAATCAATTGAACTTTCCCCACTGCTTGATTTTTATAGATAGAGAAAACCTTTTTTACAAAAAGTGTAGGTTATTAGTCAGTGAATATGAAAATGATATTGTTACAGTTTTTGCTATGGCAAACACCTGGTCAGTTTTAATTTATTTATTTTAAGCCACTATGTACACCACCAGGGCCCGCTCTAGCGCTTACGCCGCCCCGGACAAACATACGCCCCCTCCCATACATATTTATTTATTTTTTAATAAAAAAATGGAATGCTTTGAAAACGTCTATTAAAAAAAAACAATTGAAAGCGTCTTGTTAAACAGGTACATTTTTTATAATAATTGTTGTTACAAAAATGTATCATTGCACAACTTCATGAACTTACATAATAGGCACAAAAAAATCTAACAATAACCATGGTTAAACTCAAAAGAAAATTCTCTTTCTTTCTTTTATTTCTGCAATTTTTTTATTACAGCTTTGAGGTTTATTTGATCAGTAAACTCATGCATGCTCGATCGCCAAAATGGCCAAACCATTAAGACGATCTTGCGTGGTAGTGGAACGTAAAAAGTTTTTCATTAACTTTGATTTAGAAAAGCTTCTTCCCCCACTTGCAACAGTTACTGGTATTGTAAGCAAGATTCTCAAAGCAATACTAAGATTTGGGGCAAAATTTAACTCTGTTATTAATTTAAGCACATTGATAAGAGTTTCCTTTTGTTCCAGAAGTGCACATATCGCAAACATTTCTTCGACTAATACAATCTCATTTTTTATGTCATCAGAATCACCATCGCTTAAAATATTTTTTCTACGAGCGTGCGCAAAGTAGCCACTTCGCACACTCATTTGCGTGTGCAAAGTAACCTTTTCCCGCACTAGTGCGGGAAAAATTTTTCCCGCACTCAAATGTCAAATGTCAAATAACTACCTACCAATTTGTTGTTTTAAACTTCGTTTCCATACCAACCAAACTGTAGATAATGCACTTTGTAATGCACAAAATAATGTTCTTGTTACTTTTCCCTTTTCAGTCAAAATCAAAATGAAACACACAATTCTTTTTTTGCGTTAAAAACGCATTCGCCAGTAACGTAAACAAACATTGATAATGACGACTTTCAATCGGCATTTGTGAGTTGTTCTTGCTTGATTTTGGTGCAAACTACTGTGTTTACTGTGGAAATCTTCGAAAGATTTGAGCTGAATACTGGCATCAAAAAAACCTGATCATGTATACAAACAAACGGACAAACAAATTTATAAAAGTATAAACGATTAAACGAAGACTGAAGACTGACTGATCTTAATGACACAGCTGTCTAGAGTGTGTTGTCAAATCAAAACAGTGTTGCCAATAGCAGGGAATAAGGCGACAAAAGAGGAAATTTTATGAACAGTGATCGGACATGCCCTTGCATTTCAAATATAAAATAAATCAATTATGATTTTGATTATACCCATATTATCCAATTTCCAGCTGCCGCCACAAACTGTTCTTTCAATATAAATATTGTTAAACATAAATAATAATTATTCTCAAGTTCTATGTTTTTAAGTGCGTTCAAATAATATATTATCTAAAGTTTTTCGTGTCTAATCTGTGGACGCTCGTAGAAAAAATATTGTTCCTAACAAGATCGCAAAGTGTCTTTCCCGCCCTTAAAGCATATCCGAACTCCGCTTCGCGTCGTTCGTCTAACTGCTTTTGCGTGCGGGAAAGCATCACTTTGCGAACTTGTTAGGAAAATAACTATTCCAAGGATTGCAGTGTTTTTGAAGCATTTCATCAGGCATGGATCTTGAATGGACAATTTGCATACATTTTTAAATGACTTGAAATTTTATATACGTATTCTAGACATTATTTGAAAGTCACCAGCGAATTTTTTTTTTCGAAATACCCAAAAATATACTAAATAAATGAAAAAGAAGACGATAATTTCACTTTATGATCACAAACGAGGTGGGGCCATATTACCCTCTCTCTCTCGCGAGAGAGAGTCATCTCAGTCAATACGAGAGACAGAGATAGATAGTGAATTCTGTGACGTAGTGGATGTTGAGTGGCGCTCTTTAATCGGTTATTACTGGATTATTAGAAGTCGTAGGTTGATTTTTCAAACATCAATGGCATCAGTACTTACTTATCCTTATATTTTGTGGCAGTAATAGTACGGCTCTGTCCACAAATTCCAAACCAGAAATAAAAGCTGTCTTAGAAAAAATAGGCATGCTCACGAGCTCAACTAGGTTTTCAGGTGTTGGTGTTTACGTTTTGGGCACGTAATTTTGCCGAATCGTCAGACGTCTCAATTATCCATTTATTCTAGAGATTAGTATTTTTTAACCTGCCTCACACTTTTCGGCAAATTATACAACCTTGACAAGTAGTAGACTCAAAATCAAAGAAGTATGGGCCACACACGTATTAGTTTACTGTGGCGTCATGCCCCCAAACTTCTGTGACTTTTTCTGATGATTCTACCTACTAAGTTTGAAATTTTGGTTTATGAGTATGCAACTTATTAATTTTTTGTCTCAATCAGAGTAAAAATGGCGCCCCTCGAATATGGCGCCCCGGACAAATGTCCGGACTGGCCGCCCCTGGAGCGGGCCCTGACACGACTCACTATTTACAAACAACTTATATCACAACCACAACAACTTATTTATGTTTTCAAATTCAACGATTTAAATAAAGCACCACTCATAGAACTAAACCAAACTGGCCGCATAACGCGCCCATTATACAGTGCGGCTCTAAAAGGTCCCCCCCCTTCTTTTTTTAATGTGTGCACCAAACATTTTGAAACTTGGCATACTTTAATTGCTGTCGAAATACTTTTTTTTTATGTTACTGACGTGCTTTTAGTATTCAAAATGGCGGCTGGGCGCCATTTTGAAACATTTTTTTTAATGGAAAGGGGGGTCGTGTGACACTTCATTTTGAAGATCCTGATGAGTACTTCATAACCCTAGAATATTGAGTCGATATCTGCAAGGACTACAAAATGGTGGTACATTTAATTACTACATTGATACATACACTTTTTGAAAAAGTTCAATTCAAAAGATGCTTTTCTGACATTTTTGTCATTTATTCCTAACCCAAACTTTATGTCAAGAATATTTCCAGCATCTTTTGAATGGAATTTGACGTTTCTTTTTTTTTAAGTGTATGTATCATTGTAGTAATTAAATGTACCGCCATTTTGTAGTACTTGAAGATATCGACTTAATATTCAAGGGTACTCATCAGGATCTTCAAAATGAGGTGTCAAAAGACCTTCCTTTCCTTTTGAAAAAATGTTTCAAAATGGCGCCCAGCCGCCATCTTGAATACTAAAAGTACGTCAGTAACATCATAAAGTAGTATTTTGACAGCAATTGAAGTATGCCAAATTTTTGGTGCACACATTAAAAAAAAGGGGGGGGGGGCTTTTAGAGCCGCACTGTATAGCTACCCGCTTCCTTTTGTAGAATCATCGCGATGGACAATTTGCACATCTTTTGGAAAAAATATAAAAGATTAAGGGATTAGTAAGTACTGATGCCATTGATGTTTGAAAAATCAACCTACGACCTCTATTAATGTAGTAATCACCGATCAAAGTGCGCCAATCAACATCCACTACGTCATAGAAGACATCATCTCTCCCCGTCTGGCTTATTGTCTAAAATATCTCTCTCTTGAAGGGGTACTATAGCGCCACCCGTTCTTGATCATACAGTGAAATTTGCGTTTTCTTTTTCATTCATTAAGTATATTCCTGGGTATTTTGGATTTCAAGTCATTTGAAAATGTATGCAAATTGTTCATTGTATGTACCGCTTGCCTATCGATTAACCGTCGTGAGTCCCGTCGAATAATCCGGTTTGCGCACAGTGGGTTTGATTCTCCGAGAAGGATGGATAAAACAGGTTTTATCACATTGCTGCCTTCTTAGAGCATCTCGTCCCGAAATGTCTCCATGTCGGTATCGGTAATGGTCCCCAAACCTGCAGCGTGATGACAGTGAAAATGGCAGTCCACTGTCCTCTGGTTCGTCCTTCGAGAAGGATAGCAGCATACCAGAATGTCAATGCCACTACCCTTGAAGATCACCTTCAGCATATTTGTCACCACTCGCCAGTACAATAGGTTATTGGTCATCTTTGGGATTGCCAATCGAGTCAGGTCCTGTGACTGCATCAAGTTTCGAAGATGACTGCGGGCTCTCCAAACATCACTGTAGGTGATGAGATGTTGTGAAAGCTTCTTCGTCACAAGGTAGAATAGGTGTCGTGTCCCTTCAATGATTTCGAGTGCCTTTCCCACCTCTGGCCTTTGTCGTGGTAGATGGTCCAGTTGCCCAAACTTCCGTTTGAAAGCAGCAGCAAGTCCACTCCTCATACCAAAGTCTTCAAGAACCCAGTGAGCTTGAGAGTATTCGACCGGTGCTTCGAACAAATCCAGCTGTCTTTCTTGAACAACGCCATTCTGGACTTTCCGACCATTGGCGTAAAGGGACATAAAGGTGTCCAATGACATCTCATTGGCTGAGCCGATCAGCCTCACTTCAGCCTCCTGCTAATCATGGTTTCCAGCAAACCGGGCCAAACGGTTGAAATGTGCAACCTTCGGTTTTACTCGTGGTGGCTTCATGATCCTGTAGACGACGTCATTGATTCGCTCCTGGGTCTCATACGAGCCCTCCAAAGAACTTTGCAGTTTTGGGTAAAAGCCACGTCGTCTCTGTGGGTTGTGAAGCCAAACCAGATCCCCAACCTGAAAACCGCCTCCAACTGCATTCACGTCGTAGGTCTCCTTCATCCTGTCGGTGGCACTTTGGATGTTCAAACAAAATTGTTGATGGATATCGTCCATCTTTCTTTGACGATCACTTGCGTGATCTTCCCCAGCGACATCTTTACCAGGTGGACAGCCAAACTTTAGATCACAAGGCAGCCAAAGTTCACGACCCATGATAATTCTTGCCGGGGTCTCGCCTGTTGATTTGTGAACTGCAGACCGGTGAGCCAGAAGAAACAGATGAAGATGTTCGTCCCAGTCTCTCTGATGGTCAGAGACAACTTTGACCAAATGTCGTCCGGCTCATCCGCTCCATCATTCCATCCGATTGTGGGTGCAGCGCAGTCGTCCACGTCTTATTGATTCTAAAGACATTGCTCACGTTCTTGATTAACGCTCATTCAAAATTTTTGCCCTCGTCCGAATGCAGATCCAATGGAACACCAAAACGGCGGATCCATCCCTTAACTAGTACATCAGCCACAGTTGCTGCCTCTTGATTCGGCAAGGCATATACTTCGGCCCACTTGCTGAAGTAGCTCATCACGACCAGGATGTATTTGTTTCCTTTGCCTGACTCGGAAAATGGTCCAGCCACATCTATGGCGATCCTCTCAAACGGGCTTTCAACATTGTACTGGCGCGTAGGAGCTTTCGGCAGTTTCTGAGGTCCATCACTCGCAGCACAAACGGCGCACTTTCTGCACCACTTCCGGACATCGACCTGGCAGTTGACCCAGTAAAACCTTTTTCGCAGCTTGCCCAACGTCTTTGTTATTCCCAGATGTACACCCGTGAGGACATCATGGACTTTTTGTATTACCTCCGCCTGTCTGCTCCGAGGAACTACTATCTGCCTCCGATCTTCTCTGCCATCCAGATTCTTCACTTGCCTCTTCAGGATGCCGTCGCTTAACACCATCGACTCCCATTGGGCCCAGTAGGACTTCACTGTGGTAGAAAATTGCGCGGCTTCTTGCCAAGTTGAATGTTGGCCTGTTTGTTTCCATCCGATGATCAACTTCAGATCTGTATTTTTTTCCTGGTCCTTAGATGGACTGCCAGAAATCAACTATCAAAGCTGTCTTTCCTTTTGTCCGATTAGATGACAGTGCTTGCAGAGCTCTGGATAAGGTCTCCTGGGCAGGGCATCAGCGTTCTTGTGACTTGATCCAGCTCGATGCTCTGTATCAAAATCGAACTCCTTCAGTCTTTTGATCAGCGAGCACTTGACCTTCCGAATTCTTGAATTGTAGAAGCCACTTGAGTTCTTTGGGCTCAGCTTTAGACCAGAACTTCTTGATCTTCTCCAAGTATTCCAGGTGGTCTTCGATTTACCAACCACGATTATGTCGTCAAGGTACACCAGGCATGTTGACCACGATAACCCCCTTGAGCACCGTCTCCGTCAGCCATTAGAACGAAGCAGGTGCGTTGCATAATCCAAATGGCATTACAGTAAACTACCATAACCCAGTTCCAACGCTAAAAGCAGTTTTCTTCCGGTCTTCTGGAACCATCTCTACATGCCAATATCCATTCTTCAGGTCCAGAGTCGAGAAGATCTTTAATTCAGCCAAGGTTTCCAGAGTGTCGTTGATCTGTGGTAGCGGGTAGCTATACTTCTTCGTCTCGTTGTTCAGCTGACGATAGTCCACACAGAACCAAGTTGAACCGTATTTCTTCTTGACGAGCACCACTGGCAATGACCACGGACTACTGGAAGGCTCGATGATATCGCCCTTCTTCATTTTTTTGTCTGCCTCCTCCTTCTTGGCCAATGGTGGTCTTCTAGCTGTTTGGCGGATCGGTCGTGCTTCCTCTGTGCTGATTGTGTGTCGCACCACGTTCGTCCGTGTCCCGGTATCGAAGATGTCGCCAAACCTCCTAATCGGGACTCTCTGTCGCTGTTTTTGTCTTCTATCCCGGTCATTCGAAGTGGTTGCAATGAACTCTTCCATCTCTCGCAAGAAATCAGAAGTGGCCCTCTCAGTCTCACACCCAACTTGTCTCACCACTGAGTTAATTGACGAGCAGATCTCCAGAACTGTTCTTTTCGCAAGGCTCACAAAGTGATAGTTGACGTTCATCACTCTGACAGGTACAGTCCCCTTCAGTTGTACCAGGCTCTTTCCACAAGCAATCCCTCGTCCTATGTCTTAGTCGTGCAATTTTGGCTCAAACATAACGGTGCTTTCTTCCTTCACTTTTCCTTCCAGGCGTGTCCACAGAATCATCTCGCTCCTTTCTGGAATCGAAGTATCTCCAGCCAGCAGTGCACGCACTATCTCCTCCTCCTTTCCATGTAGAATCACGTCCTCGTTGTTCACTCTCAATGTTCCATTCTTGAAATCCAATTGGAAGCCTCGGGAATTCATGATGTCCATTCGATGATGATTTCTTCTTCGATGTCAGCAAACAGCATTGGATGTTCAAAGTTGGTGCTTCCCAGAGTCAGTGCTGCTTCCAATTCATCGTGTATCCTCGCCAGGTCTCCTGTTGCTGTTCGTGGTCGCCAATTGATTGATTTTATCATTGACGGTGTTGTGACAATGTCGGGCCTAATGATCGTCTTCGTCGCACCTACATCCAGAAGCGATGTTCTCCATTGATAAAGCCGTCCACAAACACGCTGTTCTGTTTGGGTCCTGAAGAGGCGACTATGGCAGTTTTCTTCGGGTTATAGTGGTTACAGGTCGACGATTGCCCCTTCACATCGACCCTCTCTAGTTTTCCCGACGGCGGAGAATGTGCCCGTCTCTCCTTCTTGCATCGGCTACGAATATGGCCAAGCTCTCCACATCTCCAGCACCT
Source organism: Orchestes rusci (assembly GCA_958502075.1). Taxonomy (NCBI): domain Eukaryota; kingdom Metazoa; phylum Arthropoda; class Insecta; order Coleoptera; family Curculionidae; genus Orchestes; species Orchestes rusci. Next base: position 55,476,155 of record OY293303.1, on the reverse strand, counting down.
CAGCTCTCTTCGCTTGGAGGCCTCTTTCTCCTTGACGTGCCTCCTTACAGTTGCTTCTACGGTGTCCTCCTCCAGAAGATCCTGTCCCTCCATCGTTCGCACGCCTGCAGGAACCTTGACAGACTGCTTCGCCGCTTCAAATGCCAAGGCTTTGGCCATTGCTTCGACCAGTCTATCGGGATGATAAAATATCAGGGACTTTCTTATTTCCTGGTCGCGAAGTACATTCAGGAAGGCCTGAACTGCAAGCCTATCCATAAGGTTTTCTGGCGTGGTTGGGTTAGCCAGTCGTGCAAGGCTCGAAACTCCTGTAGGCTCTCGTTGGTCTTCTGAGAGCGGTTCTTCAGCTGAGAATGGTAAACGTGCTCCAAGTGAGTTTGTCCATATCGAAGCTCCAGGTGGTTGTCCAGTACATCGTAGTCCTTCTGCTCTTGAGTTAGTTTGAGTGAGGCGATGGAAATCCTCCAGACTGTTCGGCGTCTGGAGGATTTCCATCGCCTCACCACCAAGTGCTAGAGTCAAGGTCAGAGCTTTTTCAGTTCCAGTCAATTCATTTGCTCTTGCTGCTGCCTCGAACTGGTGATGGTGATTGTTCCATGACAGCTTGTCATCAAACTGAGGGGCTCTCATGTGGACACGCACCGTATCAGCCTTCATTCTAGCACTTGTCTCTTGGTTTCCGATAGTTACCTCCGGTTGTTTCATAATTGCTGCGACTTGCCTTCTCATTTCTTCGATTTTGTCTTCCAGAGCTTTTGCAGTCTCTCAATTTTCTTGAGTTCTCTTCCGTGGCTCTAGAAGATTATTCGAACTTTTCCTCCGTTCTCCTAACAACTGCATTGAGATCAGAAATCTCGAATTGGAACGTATCGGGATCATTGCTATCTACTATTAAAGCCTCACGAAGCCGTTGTTGTAGATCAGCCTTGTTCCCACTTGTATCCAAATCACGCTCCTCCAACTCCCTCTTCTACTCGGCAACCTTCAATCCGGTCAAAAACACTAGTTTCGTAGCCATTACAGCGAATATAGCACACAATGAATCCCACTTTCACAAACCATTTATATCACAACTTGTTGTGGTTGTTATTTATGTTTTCAACGATTGAAATAAAGCACGACTCATAGAGCTAAACTAAACTGGCCGCATAACGCGCCCATTATAGCTGCTCGCTCCATTTTCTCGAATCATCGCAATTGTACCGCTTGCATCTCGACTCACTGTCGACCTTCGTGAGTCTCGCCGAATAATCCGGTTCGCGCACAGTGGTTTTAATTCTCCGAGAAGGATGGACAAAACAGGCTTCGTAATGTATCATCGATACATTTTCATTGTGGAAAATTCTATTAAAATCCTATTTTTCTACTTGGTGTTGGTTGTTACACCCCGTAGCGACCATTCCAGTTTCTCTTGGCCGTTTTAGTGATAGGTAGAGTTCTTTGCCGCAAGCCTCTACGATGAATAGTTTCCCAGATAGTGTACCAGTTGATCACTTTGAAGGTAGAGTAGACGTTAATACCCCTATTTTGAAAAATTCAGCAAAATGTTAAAGAATAAAAGTTGTTCAGAACTAGAAGTTATGGCCTGATACTAAAAACACGACGTCCTAAAAAAGAAATATTTGTTTTTCCATTTTAAATAATCAACTTACATAGGTATAAAATGAGAAAATTGTACTTTGAATAAGAGTTTTTTGATATTCATGTTATAATCACTGAGGTTTTACCAATTCAAAAAGAATTCTTGCGGAATTTTAAAGTTATGTTTTATATCGTTGCAACAAACAAGTCTGTGACTCCCTGAAAAATTAATGCGAAGTTTATTTGATTTCGATCAGTTTGTGAATGTGTTCGAGGTGACTATGGAAAAAAAAGTTTTTTGGGAAAATGATGATTTTCAAAACAAAAATAATGTTTTTTCATTGATTTTGGTATATAGGCATAACTTTGAATCGAAACAACTCTTCTTCACAACATGTTGCTAAATTTATGGAAATAAGGGTACTTTACTCTTGTACAATTTTTATATTTTTTGACCCACCGTGTATGATGTTTGACTTGCAACCATTCTGATTGCATTCTAATAAGATTATCGAACATGCACCAACTCTCGGAAACGAATATTGAAATTTTGGTTTGGCAACACGATACATTCACAACGGTATGTTCTTGCGCATCCAGGGCTGGTGTCACGCAAGGTGACACGGGCTGACAAGAAAAAAGTTGTCATGATTCCTTGCTTCGTATTGTCAGGATTTACCTGATATGATAGTCAGATCTTGCTTTTTGTGGCAGTGACTAACATATTTCTTTCGAGTTTGATAATAGTAGTAAAATATACCCGTATTTTTTTGCTACAGAATGCAACATACAGAATCATGAATAAATTAGTTCTTTGAACAAAGACACAGAATTAGTTTTTCAAAGCGTATGATGATTTCCAAAAACATATGTTTTTATCAAAAAATATAAGTAGCAATACAATCTGTAACAAATATACTAATCAAATTATTTGGTTCTCCAGATTCTGCGAAAACACGTCATGGTACGTGTAGGTGGAGGATGGGATACTTTAGCGCACTATCTAGACAAACATGATCCTTGTAGGTGCAGAGGACAACACAGGCCCACTCAGGGAGCTCGTTTGGTTCCTGGAAGAACGTCAGATCTGCATGGTTCTCATGTCTTCTATGAAAGGTGAGCGTTGCCTATGTTATTTGACTTGACAATTATTTTCAATAAGAAAAATTTTGTTTTCGATTTCTCTACAAATCACGTAAGCGAAAAATAAGGATAAGTCTCAAACATGAGTTCTGGGAGTATTCTATCTGCAGGTTTCTATTGATATGTTCAGTGAATCGCAAATCCTGTTCCATGATCATTCCCAGGTTTCTTACCTTTTTTTGTGAATGGGATTGGCTCATCATTAAGTAGTACTTTGTTCTTATTCTCCTCTAGTCGCCTTGTCCGAATATAAGTGAGATGGTTCTTCGCGTCGGCGTCGTGAAACAAGCCTACGAAAGGTAGCTAAAAATGCTTTAGTTGTAAGCTCGGTCACAAGTTCCAAATGGACCGCCTTTGTACTAAAACAAATGAAAACACAAATAAATGCCTTGTGTTGCTTCGCACCACGACCCTTTCGATCCTCTAATATCAATGGACTTGCGCAATCAACAAAAGTAAATGAAAAAAGATAAGAAATACTCACTTGGGCTTCAGAAAGCAGAGCCTCAATTGTGTCAATATAGGGCTTAACACGAAAACACTGTATACAATTACGCACTACCGCAACAACTGAGGACCAGCATGTGCGTGTCTTAAAACATTCTTTTGCTCAAAACGTGCTTTGAATCAAGCAAGAGTGGATGCTTGTTGTCGTTAGCAAGTTTTGCGTTGCTCAAACGACCTCCTATCCGTGAGCATCCATTTTCGTGTACAAATGGACTAAGCGTGAATAGTTTTTGCTTTTTTGAAGCTTTTGACTCTGCGAATTTGACCAAACTTGTCATCGCTGGCTTCAACTCCAATGGTCTCAAAACACAAGTCCTCTTGTGTTATATTGACTCACAATTGAAAATAAGATAACAAACATACGCATAGAGTCCCAACAATTTTGAATTTGTAAAATACTTCATATTTCGGAAGTAGAACAGCACTTTACACCTTGACCTTCACAACATCTGGAATCGCCAACTTTTTTAAGAATATCATTTCACTCGGTCACACTTCTGAACCTTTTGAAAATTATGGACCATTCCGCAATACATCACACTTTACAAGCTCATCAGGAAATAGACCTCAGCAATGTCTGGAGAATTATCAGGAAAAACCGTAAAATTCCAATCACTTACACTGGCTGATGTTTGTATTTCCGACACACGATTTCTTACAAAAGCTTGTAGCTGATTCGGAGGTTTATAAAGCAAATGAACGATGATTTTTGAATCACACAAAAGGAAAGTCTGGGATGGGCTCCTCAAAGTCTTCGCTGTAATCTAGCCAGCAGAAGAGCACCTAATAAGTACAATTGAGGTATTGTCTGAATCTTCACTGGTGCAACCCTTGTTTTTGTACATAACAAACATGTGTATGGCACATCCGAAACAGAACTTTTCATGTACCTATGCTTTATGAGATGCATCGCTTAACCTTGTAGCTCAATTCTCGTAGAATCTCTGTCAAGAATTCAAAAATCTCTGTCAACTTTCTGCTAAGTCAACAGGTATTGAAGAGTCCCGATAGAGCTTTAGAATCCACATATCTTGAATCAAAACTTCAATCATGATAATACTTGGTCCCACTAACTGTACATATTTTTGAAATACTAGATAGTACATTTTCTATAACATCTGTCTTTAAAGTATCAGTATCTAAAAGGTTATAAGATAAAATATCTTATTCACTTGTCCATTGAATGCCCAACGACTTTATCTACAGTGTGGTCACTTAAGTGTGCAACATATGGGTTTTTTTTTTTATCAACTGCACAACCAAAATACAAATATTGCCGGAAGTTGGTGCATGTTCAATAATCATATTAGGTGCACTTAGAATGGTTGCAAGTCAAACAGCATACAGGTTAGGCAAAAAAATATGAAAATTGTACAAGAGTAAAGTATCCTTATTTCAGAAAATTCGGCAAAATGTTATCAAGAATAGAAATGTTTCCTTTATATTCACCCTGAACATTTCCATAAATTATTAAAAAAAAAATCAATTTCGCATAACTCAGTTCAAATTTAAGAATATTTAGAAAATTTACCTAAATGTTAAATTTTTTAGGGAATCACAAGCTTTATGTTTGTTGCAACGATATTAAACACAACTTTAAAATATCGCAAACATTCTTTTTCAAAGGTGAAACAATATTATTGATAATATGCATATTAGAAAACTCTCATTTTATGTGATTTTTTTTCATTTTACATGTTGAAATTCTACACATCTATCGACAAACATGAAATTATATTTTTTTTCTTGGGAGGCCATGATTTGGTAATTAGGCATAACTTCTAATTGTAAACAACGTTTCTCCATAACATTTTGCCGAATTTTTTGAATTAAGGGTACTTTACTCTTGTACAATTTTCATATTTTTTGGCACACCCTGTATGCTGTTTGACTTGCAACCATTCTTAATGCGCCTTATATGATTATCGAACATGCACCAACTCGGCAATATTTGTATTTTGGTTGTGCAGTTAATAAAAAAATCCCATATCTTGCACACTTGAGTGACCACACTGCATATTATCGCCAAACGCTTACTACTTTAGGCCCTTCAAGGCCAAAAATGGTGAACTCGCCATCCTATACGTAACGGTGTTTAACGTGATAACTTCCAATGTCTTGTCAGGATAATCTCTCCAAACTATATTCTGGAAGTCTCTAACCCAAGGATCTACAATTGTTTGACAATACATTTTGCTGATATCTGATGCAACAACTATTTCATGCTTTCTAAAGCGCAGGAAAATATCAAAAATATCATTGAATATTGTGGGTCAAGGTCTCTTCGCGCAGAACTCCATGATGAGGCAGGAAACAATCATCTGATAACTTTGGTGAAGTCATGTGATTCAAGTCCTGGTATTCATTCATAAATTCCCTATATCTTTTCCCATAAACAGGGGACCTGTTGAATTTCTTCTTCACATTCAGGAACCGCTTTTTGGCTATAACCTTGGTTTCACCAATTTCACATTTTTTTCTCGCAATGGTACTCGAACAACAAATCTTCCTTACTTTGTTTTCGAATGATTTTCCATAAAATGCTTTTTGCATAGTACATCCTCATCGCAGACAGCACTTACTTGACTTGCTTCTTTTTTGGCCCAAAATTTCAACATATTTTCGTGAATGTTTCAATAATTATGCCCAGACAAAGTGATTTCTCCCGAGACAATGTATCCAAACACAGTGTTCTGCAAAGTTGGCTGTTTTCTTCCTAGAGAAATTCTTCCAATTGACAAACAACTCCAAAAATGCCATGCTCCAATCAATAAATCAATCTTTTTGGACTTGGCAAACTGTGGATCTGCTAATTTAATATCAACTGGTATCTTCCATCCAGTTGCATCAATATTATAGGCTAGTGAGTTCTCACTTATTTTGAGCAATACTAAACATTATATTATAAGATCTTTGGAAAGTTGTCATACTTTGATTTGATACTTTGATTCTGCTGTGAATGTGGAAGAACATGATGCCTTCTTCGACATTTCTTACGAGGTTGACGTCTACATTGCTTGCTAAAATGGCCCTTTCCCAAACAATTCGATTTTTTTTAGACCTTCAACAACCTGTTTCTCGAGTATCATACTATTTAGAACACATGATCATAAAAAGCGTCCATTATCACAAAGAGACCTGTTTTTAGATCTGAAGATGCTGCGTAGGCGAAACATGTAATCTTTTTTATTAATGAGCACATGAACTTTTACAAAAAGCACGTTCTTAAATATGATTCCTTACCAAGGATTCGTTTAAGATTTGCGCATACAGCATGTAAGTATAATACCCTCTACAGTTTTGCCAAACAATTCCGATGTGTAGTTTTCACATTACAAAAATATTTCCACGACTGCATCTATACACCTTTTCTATAAAGAACCTGAACAAATCACATGATGAACAATTCGAAAAACACTGCTTAGGTATATCAATCAGCTCATATACTTTGTATAAATAACGTTTCTAGATCGACAGTGTCTCCAGCCTCACTGCCTGCTACAATCAACGGAATTTTGAGCAGCTCACATAGCCTGGGGCCTCCAATGAATTCCCTAAACAGGTCGAGATCCAGATCACCATCTTATTTATATAACAACGACAATAGAAGATCAGTGAGTCCAAATCTCACAAGAAGAAATCTAGCGCCCCCATCACAGAATAGGTTATATTCGAAGTCTATATGAGAGAGCATCGAACAACCAAATTGTTATTTTCTAGATCAAGAAGCCCTACCCCAAATTTCACATCTACTCATCATGCAAAAATATCCACGAATAAGAGCCCACAACACAAACAGTCAGGACCGTCAAGCCTACCTTTTATTCCAATTTCACTCAAGTCAAAACATGTTGCTGCTATCGAAATACCTCCAGAAATAAAGGTAAGCTAGTAACGTATACTTATAGCTATTCAATTTTTCTCTGTAAGATCATGAAATCGGAAGCAATTCTTCAAGTCAACAGCGAATCACACAGCAGTGATAATCACAGCGATACCTCTTCTCAAATATCTGATGAAGGTTACAGAAGTTTGGGAGTGCACGATAAAAAGAAAAAGCGATCATCTGTGTACAGTCAAAATTCTGCTGAGGATGTAGATGAAAATGGTAAATAAATGGTCCAAAAAAATATGGTTGATTTTGAAACCAAATTAATCTTTCTAGAACATCAAACTATATACACAGAAGACGAGCTGAATGATTGTGGATTGCGAAAAACCAACTTCTCTCAAAGAATATACGATGGGGATGCCAAGTTTTCTAGAAAAAAAACAGAACTCAACCCAAGTTCTCAATTTTCAATAATTGAAGCTGACAATTTGGGTAAAAGTTCATATTAAATAAAGTTTTCCAGTAGATTTTTCAATTCTGTAATTTTCTAGGCTCGGCCCCTTCAGATCCCGTGACACCTGAAGACACACCAAATTTGAGTAGGATAAGTACTACTGATAAGGGAATTTCCAAAAAAAGTTCACATGTGACTGTGCCGACTATCAAAAAAGCAGCTGATAAAACAGATGCCAAAATCAATACTTGGAACGGTCGGCCCCGCTCATCTAGGTCCAGTGTTGGAATTGAACATTTTTCATCCCCTTTCCAGAGAAATACGAATGGTAAGTGCAATGTCTCATCAAAAACTCAAATAAGCAGGCAACTCCATAGCAAGGAGGAGCGTATCGGCCCTAGGTGAAAGAAGGCCATCATTGTCCGCTACTTCTTCACCTTCCAAAAGCCGTTTGAAACAAGAACTTCTCGATGCGGTCAAGAAAGCTGATGATGATGAAACTATTGCTGTTCAGGTAACCAATACTCCATTTTAAATACTGATGAATCGCTAACAAAACGATAATAAAATTGTGTGTTTAATTTTAAACTGGCGACCTTCTAATCCATCATTTTATAATTTCTCATAGCTCACTAAACTACAAAGATACGGAACACAACTCCTGCTACGATCAAAAAAACCAAAAGAAGTATGAATATGGTTTGAACAATAATGATAATTATTATGAGACAAGCTCAAATTTGGTACAATGCATCACTATGTTGTCTTTTTAACGCTTTTTTCGACTTTTCGAATCTGATGTTTTATTATCTTTTATTTTTCCAAATCTGTATACAATGTTGATGTGTTTATTGGCATCTTGAATTGGCAAAACACCCACATAGCCTTTGCATGAATTGTGATTTGGAAAGCCTGATGTTTGTTAAAAATCTGGCACCCCTGTGACACTGTGCACTGTATCAAAACATGATAGAAAATATTCTTAAGATACAAATCAAATTTCGAGCAGCAGATTGGATATTCTTATTCAATCTTCATTGTGTGTGAATGACTGCCAATCAATTACATAAAAAAAAACCTACAAAATCATTTTTTATCAGGTCCAAGAACTGCTTCGCAAATTTGGCAGCCTGAATACTCTAAACAATGAGGATGACTACACATCAAGTCCGTTCAAAAGAAGCAATGAAAGAATGTCCTTCAGAAGTCCTAGAAAAGATTCAAGACCGGAGAATAACTTGTCGAGAATTCCCGCACCCATTGTCCATAAGGCATAAGAATCAAAGTCCCATAAAAGTATTGCAACGAAGAAAATTAGTGTCACCTATTTAATTCAGAGAATATTTCTGATAATTCGTCTGTTATCTATTTGATCATAATTTGCGACTAGATATGTTAACTAAATGTCTATACAAAATGTTCAATGTATTTTAGGTGCTAAGATTATTCCGGTTAGAACTCAGGAATTTCACATTTTCGTCACAACTATGAAGTTTCAACAATCAAGGTTAATCTTTCAATTTTGATTAAGCAATCATTTCATGACGATATTTGCAAAAACTATCCCTCCAGATATCAAGTAAACTGTATAATATCGTAAATTAGCTTTTATTTAACCGTAAATCTATTTGAAAATTGAACTGACAATATTATAAGCTGATACAATACACTAATTCATACTAACCTTATCTTTATAGGACTGAAAATGATCACCTCAAAGAAAATTAAAATCGGATGATTGATAGAGGCGTAACTTTTTTGTTTTTAGCTTTTTTTTTTACTGATGGTAGAAAATCTGGACTTCTATACATTTCTGGATAATCAAAAGAATTATTTACGTTTTTCCATATAAATCTATCTTTTTTATGCTATCTTTTACTAACAAGAACTTTTACATATTGACAGATAATGTACAGGTGTTTTATTTTTATTGGCGACAATTAGGTATTTAGTGAAAAATATACCGATTCAAAAAAAAATTGTTTTTAGTTTATAGTAGGTACTCAAAAGCTCTCTTTTCATTAATAAAAATTGCCATATCATTATCATTATGTCATCTCCATGGCTCACTATTATGTGCCTCGAAGACGTGAAAGGCCAGGCATTTTTTAAATTCAAAAAACGATAGCGTTTCTTGATTTATCACATATTTATATCCATACACGATGTTTAAAATGTCGGGTCCAATCTGGAAAAAACTTCATAACCTGTTCGAGTTCTATGAGGTTTTAATTTTTTTTTTCAATTTGATCCATTTTATCAACTATCGAATTGTCGCCAATGAAAATAAAACGAGCAGTATATGTACTTAGTGATATATATACGCTAACCTCCGCTTCAATATTATTGTCATGTTGAACTTAACCAGCATAGTTTGGAGCACAAAAACAAAAATATGTAGTTTCAATTGTTAATTTTGAAAACCGTTATATTGATGTTGAGATATTGGAAAGTTAAGAAATTCTATTTTCATAAACTTGAATTGAAAATTAAACACAAAAAAGTCAAGTGAACGTTTTTAACTTGAGGCTTGTCAATTTGTTTTTCAGTTGTGTCGAATCTAAAAATGATTAAAGATTTTCCAAAACTGCATGTACCTACTCAAGTCTTCATATACATGTCCATGAACAAAACCAATAAAGAATTCCTCACATCTTTTACCGGTTCACCCGCAAATGATGGCAAGCTGCGTTAAATCGACTCTTTTCATTGGAGTCGATAGTAAAGATTTCGCAGAGACAAACTGTATAGAATGTATTATGAATTCTATTTGATAAGATTCTATGCATTAGAATACTTCCCTAGTTCTAGCATTATTGGTATAATTGGTACCCATTTAGACAAAACTTTAAACGTATAGGTAATATGTCTTCACAGCTAAAGGGTACCCCCATCAACTTCTTAATTTGATTTTTGGGAAAATGTTCCAAATTAAAAATTGATGGTTCAAATTACATCTTGTAACATTCATTAACCACTACCGTATCCCCAGAACTTTCAAATGATACTTCGAATTTCAAAACATGCTCGAAGAAATTGCATTTTTTTGGTACCTATACAGGGTGATCAGACTCAAGTCTGCACTATTGCTATTTTCTTTATTCTTGAAGATATGAGGTCGTTGTAATAATCACCAGACTAGTAGTATTTTTTTCGCTGATTAACGTGGTGTTCACAGAAAAACAATTGAACATCGCGTTCTCGATTTATTTCAAAACGTGTATTTTTATCCATATCAATTGACAACAATTTCCTGAACATAAAAGCTTATTATCCATTCTATCTTGAAACCAAAAATAACGGAGTAATGTCCTTTTTTATTGCTTCGGCAAGTCTACCATGAAATTTGAAATTTTGAAAAAATAATACATATCGGTTGCCATATATACCTGCTAGTTAATTCATAACATCGTTCTGAACGTAATTTGCTTGTGAAACTCATATTGAAACAATTAAATCAATAAAACTTGTTACTTGGATGTTTAAACTATGCTTTATCCACGACTATTGATTTTGCAGATTTTCCAAAAAAAAATGTAATTTGCAACAAAATCATTTAAAATTAGAAATTTTCACAATGAATACATCAACGTCAAATATACTATTTGTCAAAATCAAATATTTTAGTTGCCCTAGTAACAACAATCCAAGCAAGGACGATTCTATTTGTATTCCACGGGTGTGGAATATGAAATTCATATTACACAGGTGTGTAGTATGAGTTACATTATGTACCCACACAGCACAGTATAGTTTCGGAAATATTTCAGAAATACTACTTTGTAAGTTAACAATATTTCCTTTATATTTTGAAACATATTTGTAATATTGCTGAAACATATATATATATGTGAAAATGTCGCATTTTGTAACGTTTCACAGACATTTCTGTGTAATGTTTCATGGACATTTCTGTGTAATGTTTCAGTAGGATTTTCTGGCAATATTTCATCCATATTGCTTATACCAATTATAGGTCGGATTCTTATGGTTCTGTTATCCTTTGAAAACAGTTTGAATTGATTGAAATTCCAAGTAAATTTCGACCAATGAAAGATTTCCGGATAATGAAACTCCGTAATACATATTATGAGTAATTTATCAATAAATAATATAAATATAAACAGCATTGAATAAAAATAAACCGGGTGTTTGGTGGAGGGGCAGACTCCCACCAAGTTGGGCGTATTGAAAGGCCCAATTAGGGCACAGGTCCATTAATAAAATATCTATCTATACCGAGATCTATTTATACGGTCATCAAGTTTGGCTAACCCTTCGCCAAACACCCAATACCTTTAATATAGATAAACCGAGAGATAAACATTTGAAATCATGAAAAAACTCAGTATTCTGAATAAAATACATAATAAATCATCACTTATGGAAAACGTAAAAAAACATCTCAACTGAACAATAAAATCATGTATATAATATAAAATAATAGAAATTTCCTTCATAAAAACGTTTTGGATACATACTAAAAAATGTCATGTCTCCATCGTTTTCTGGAAATCAAAATATATAACAGCTAAATTGGTTGTCCTGACATTTTAAACAATAACTTACTGTTCTCGTTCTCTTGAGCTCCAAGGGTGCACTGACACTGACCCAAACCTTTTATAACCTCATTTTTCCTTTCAAAAGCGGATAAACTGTTAGCACACAAATGATAGATAATAGGGGATTTTAACTCATGCTATAGAAAAGGCTCACCTCTTTATTGCCCATCATGGTATCGCTTTCTACAGTATATATTTGATTTTGAGGCACAATCACAGGGCAATGGCGTCCTTTCTCACTAAAGTGTCCTTTTCTTACCAAACACCACGGACCTATATTTACTAAGTCCGTGCCAAACACTCAAACGACTCAAACCTCAAACACAGACAGTGACGGAATGATGACAAAAGACAAATGATAAAAACAGCAAGCTAAATATTTTTGTGGTTATAGTAGAGGCTTCGATCGATTTACCTGATCCCTTAAGAAAGTATAAAATCACGTGATACGGATCGACGTTGTTTATATATGTATCACGTGATATTTGTTATATTTGCTGAAGTCTGCTTGGAATCTTGGAAAGGAAAGACTCTTTTGACACTTGAGAGTTAGAGAGTCTTGAGACTTGATGCAAGGGCAGCCATAATGCTTTATTTGTAATTGAAATAGGAATAGGAAATAGCATGCACAAAGATTCTTTGTGATAGCATGCAACCTCGATCTGCCCGATACTCGACACCATGGAGTTCTTGAGTTATGTCGTTGTTTGAGTATAGTAACCTTTACTCATACAACGGTTATGTGTACTCTTGAAGTTCAAAAAAATTGAAGAACGTATTGATTTGCTTGCCTTTTGTATAATAATATTCATTGTACATAAAAAAAATCCAACGTTTCAAAAAGAGTTCTGAAATATTACGCATCAACCTATTTGAAATATAACTTTAGTAATGTTACTGAAATATCGTTTTTAAAATATTGCAGATGATATGTAAGGGAAATGTTTCAGACATCTACCTTTTGTAGTGTAACTCATATGAAAGGTTTGACATATTTCATAAATATTTCTGAACGATCTTGTGTTGTGTGGGTAGTTACAATCACAAGCATAATGCGTCTATTATTAAATAGTCGTAGATAAAATATTTTTCTTGAGTCGTGGAAAATACGAATAACTCCGTTGTTTTTTGGTTTCAGGAGAAAATCACAATAACCTTTAATGTTTAAAAAAGCAAATCGATTGAAATCAAAATATACACGGCGGAGTTTCATTTAAAAAAATACTTTTTTTAAATTAAATCGAAAACGCGATGTTCAATTGCTTTTCTGTTAGTAACACGTTAATCAGCAGGAAAAATACTACTGATTTAAACTACCTCGTACCTTCATTGATGAAGAAGTTAGCAACGGTATTTTATAAAGGATGGACCAGAAGTTATGGGACATACGGTAACAGTAGATTCCTCACACAAAAATATTGCTATAGACCTCAACTTGTCACTTTCGTAAGTTGATATAAAGAGAGATACATGGCGACAAAGTTGAATTTGAATTTTGGATTTTTTCATATAACGTTTGAAATAATCATGCTATATTGATGAAATTTGATATATGAGACTTGTTTGACATGCAAAATTGATATCTGGCCTTGGTATGGGTCTTACATGTAGGGGATGCCACTTACACATCTTTCCGCTCATTCAAATAGTTGTTACTTTTTTGTACGCACCCAAACATTTTGAATCAAAAAATTGATTTCTCCGTCATTTTTACGTGAAAAAGGTATACTTTGTTAAAGTCAATAGGAGTGATGTTATTCAAGATATTTGCCCTTGAGGTAATCTATGCAATGTTCTTTCCACTGGAAAATTCCGAAAATTAACATAGGGGGCATCGAAAACGCCCGTGTCACGGTAATTTTGACAAGTGTCTTAATGTTCAATGTTTCTTTTATAAAAATCAAAGAAAAAATTGTTTTGTTGAAAAAAATGCCTGAAAAAATGTTAAATTAGATCAAATTTTTTTGAATCAAGAAACATTTAGCTTTCAAGCTGATGTCGGAATCACCATGATAACGCCATTTTCAAAGCCTCCTATGTTTATTTTCAAAATTTTCCATTTAAAACCACATTGCATGGATTACTTCAAGTTCAAATATCTTGAAAAAGGTTACTCCCAGGCACTTCTACAAAGTAAACCTTTTTCATGTGAACATGATGGAAAAATATTTTTTTTAATTTAAAAAAAATTTACGTGTGCGTACAAAAAAGTTCTGACTATTTGAATGAGTGAAAAGGTGTGTAAGTAGCGCCCCCTAAGAGTGAGAGCAGTTCCGTGCTCAGATTTGAATTTTGCATGTCAAACAATTCCCATATATCAAATTTCATAGATATAACTTGATTATTTCAAAAGTTATTTGAAAACATGAAATATTAATATTCAACTTTGACACCCTGTATCTCCGTTGATATCAACTTTCGGAATAGACAAGTCAAGTTTGATCGCAACATTTTTGTGTAAAGAATCTACTGTAACCGTATGCCCCAATACTTCTGGTCCACCCTGTATAAAAATGTTTATTTTCAGAAGAATGCGAAAATCAAATAAGAAAATTGGATTATTATTTGAAATAAGAAAAGACCACGGCAGAACGTTCTGAAACACCCAGATTTTGTCGCCCCAGAGCAACAGTGAGACAAGTCTAAATTTCGAGTTTCGAGAAAATCAAGTTTGAAATTTTTGGATACGATATTTCTGAAGCGGAGTCTATATATATACAAATGTATTGTATCTATGTTATAACTCTAGGTCAATAACAGACAATGTATCTGAAAAAGTGACTTTGAATTGTAGATTTTATAGAAAGGCAAGCAAGTAATGAGAAAAAATCATAGTTTTCTAGGCATTCCGATTTTTATACTGAGATCGATCATGTGATCAAAGTTGCTCATAGTCGTCTTATCTATGTTCAATGTACCGGCTATATAATGAAAACTGTATTCTCCCGTTAAAGGCGTGTGAAGCAATACTGAAATAGATACAAAAATATGAATTCATCAATTCATATTTTTATCTCACTGCTTTGTTATGGCGAAACAGATCTTATATTGTGTATTTAGTTTCGTATTCTCCTCTGAACCTCACATATGAACTTTATTTCATTTTGATACATTGTTACTATTAAACTTATGCAAGTCATCATTAGTAAGCTTTATTTCAGGAACATTTCCCATTTTCCTTCGGTTGACTTGAACCTGCATGGTTTACATTCTTAGTATAGCACTTACGCTCAAGCATGCTAATCACAAACCCAATTTGAAACGATCATGTTCGTTGTATTCCATACACGTACAAACGAAATAAGTCCCAACCTTTTCCCAACATCAGTTGATCATCGACTGTTATTTAGTGCGCATCATCCATAATCAACATAATGTTGATCTCATTAGCAAGACAGCGATTGTGGGTGGAGTGTTTAGACCAACGAAGGAGACGTGTTTGGTCAAAACAATGGCTTCAAAAACAGAATAAATCTAGTCATATTAGTCGTTTAAAAGAATTGACAGCTTCCGGAGAGTTGCTGCAACTGGTCTGTAGCGAAATTCGATAACAGAATACTATTATGAGAGCTTTTGTATGTGTAAAGGGGCACGTTGCAATGTTTTGGGCCTCAGAAAAGACCTACGAAATTCTCAAATAGCTGTGCAATATCTTCGTACGCCCCAAAGGGCTCTTTGTTCTCGGTATAAATTCATGAAGTCTGTCCAAAACTGTTCACTGTAGCTGAACGACATCATGGGAAAACACTAAAATAGAGCACCGAAATATATTCATCTCAACCCGCGGCTCACACGGCAATGCTAGAATTTGCATGATCCAACATTCCCGTGACAACTATTACCGATTCTGGGACCGATAGAACGGTCATACGAGAGAGATTAATGATCACCTCCATATAATTCTCCGTTTACTGTCTCTCTCTTTCTCTCGATATGACCGTTCTATCGGTCCCAGAATAGGCACCCTGTGTAATTTTATTGATCAGCGACTGTTATTCAGTTAGCGTCAACCATTAGTAATATAAGATAGATCTTATTACCACGACAGCAATTTGTGGGTGGCTTTCTATATGTTTAGACCAACGACCAAGGAGAAAAAGACTGAAAACAATTAAGACATTTACGGCAAGAGTTGTCTTATAACGATCTATCGACAGGATTTTGAAATTTACGAGTGAGCGAAACGTCTTTCGCTGTAACTGATCTGTAACCAAATTGAAAAAAAAATACTTTCATGAGAGAGTCTCGAAGGGACATTTGTTATCTGTATGAATCTATGAATTCCATCAAAAACTTTCAATTGTCGCTGAAGAACACCAATCGAAATTACAATAGGTGTGTTTGTTATCCTCCACTAGTACACACGAAACTTCACTTTTCTACTCTGCGTCGTTTGTTATGCTGTTAGTGTGAACATTGTACAGTGTGTGTTATATCAGGGTAATTTGTCCATTACTGCACTCGGTACCCCAAGTCAAGAGGAGGTTTGACAAGTGTAGCGTAGTGTACAATAGAGTGAAGAGCTTATTTCGAGTATTTTGTAAGCAAACCATGTCTTAACCTAATGTATGATAAATATAAACAAACAAAAAGGAAAAATTGTAGTGAGGAATCAATGTGGATTTTATCAAATAAATAGAAATGGGTGATGAAAATAGTGAAAGTGAATGTATAATATATACAGTTATACGATATAGACTCCGATCAAACATATGAAATCTTTTTATCCACTCAAGATGCAAAAATATTTTTTATTCTTATCCAATTCCCTCTCCTCCAATGAACAGGAACATATTCCTAGCATATGAAATAAACATACTTTTTGGTAGGTGGACATACTCAGAAGGTGCGTTATTTCCATTGAGTACCTACTGCGAATATTCTGAGTTAATGTTACAGAACACAGCTTTTGCATACCATACATGTTCTGAGAATATGCTGAAGTTTGAAAAAGAATATTCTAAGAATCAACTTTGGAATCGCTGTTGGTAGGTTCCTTGTATGTACTTCAGGAAATAATCTAAGCAGGTTACTGAAACGTACATATCACATTATATTCATACTTACCTTACTTCAAATAACACTTCAAATGTAAAAACAAAACATCTTTAATAAAGACAAACAAAATATAATTATCTACATATTATATGTAGGTACTATTTATTATCAATGGTTAATGGTAAGAGTATAATAGCTGAGCTATAGCGTTCTTTGATACGTTCAGGAGACATAATCACTGACCCCAAAACTAAATAATACTATTTGGTTTTATATAGATTTAGGATCTTGAGAAATGAAAAACTTACCAGGTGTTCAATCTTGCACAAAATTTGGGGGTTCCACTAAGCCAGTTAGTAGGTATTATGGGAGTCTTTTCTCCACTTGTAAAGTCCCACTTCACAATGTTCAACCTCGTGTCCAACGGCGTCCAATTTTTATCTTGTATCACTTGATCACTCGTCCAAAACGAAAAATACAAGCACCAAACATGAAATAGGAAAAACTCGGAAAAAGAATCGACATGGACAGTGAGCACAGCAAGCAAAAATACTCGAAGAAAGACACAAAACACCATGACGCCATGAAGTTGCAAATTTGCGATTTTGCAATTTCAATTGGCGATTCAAAGAGTCAGCTAAGCGGCCTCTGGCGTTTTGTGCTCGAACTTTCGAGAGCGTGATAGACATCACCTGTCTCCATGCGGTTTCTATTGGGATCTTGATAACTTGAAGATATATTCCCGATGTTGTTATTATTTATGCAAAGATCTTGATAAACCACGTTGGTAAATGATTAAAGTGTGCTAATTGAATGGTATTTTTCGGGTTTTGTTATTATTGTTGGAATCATAAACTTATCGGCAGCAGTCTTAAGGGTGTCGATATCAAAAAGCCTCAAGTGTAGTGGCTTTTAGCCAAGAAAATAGACGATTATAGTGCAAAGATCAAAGTAATCTACTCTTATTAAATGTATATATTTCATTGATTGAAAGATCTCACCGATATTGGTGAAAAAATCATCATCAACAATGGAAGATCATACGTATGTTCGCCGATATCCGAAGAAACTTCGTAATAGGCATAGTTGTCGCGTACCTCACTGCAACGAGAAGACAATCATCTGCATAATTTTTCAAAGGACCCACGTCGTAAAAAAACTTGATCGAATCCCGACACACACTAAATTTTCCACAGCTAATGTTCCTTCACGAAGAGGCCGGTGAAATCCATTCAGAGCGTCCAATAAATGTTCCAGTTCATTAGAGGCGCTATTTCTCAATTGACAACACTTTGCCGATACGAAACACTCGACTGATACGAACAACAAATATAAATTCACGCGCGAAAACCTAATACGGGCTATGAATAAAATGCAGTTGTCACGCTCTCGAAAGTTCTCGCGCGTTCCGCTGTGGCGCTGCTTGAGCTGTTTGAATCGCCAATAACCTAACACCTAACCTAACCTCAAAGCAACAGAAAAGATAGGCGGTTTTTGGCGGTTTGGGCAGGAAACCAGGTTACGAATTTCCTAACCTAGCTTTCCTTTGCAGTAGGGGAAAATCTGTTGGGAGGTGGGTAACTAAAAATAAGTATGTAGTCATGTTATGACATAAATGTTACTTTTAATAACGACAACGTTTTGGTGCGAGCTGGTATCGAGATAGTAACCAATTTACCAAACCTGGTAACGACAAATCGTAACCTGGTTAACGCCAAAATCCGCCTGATGTAAGATTTATGTCGTTTACATTCAAATTCATTTCGAAGTGAAACTGTCAAATTTCCGCTTGACAAATGAGAATCATATGCTACCACCCACATTGAATTTGGCGTAAGCGTGGCTTTGAACACAAATTCATTGAAGCAGTAGCACATAATTTCCGTTTGCCAAGCGGAAACTTGACAGTTCGAATTCGAAAACAAATTGAATGAGAACCTTACATTACCTTCAATCTAATTTCAAAGTATAAGTGACAGATTTCTGCTTATCAATGCAAATCATATGCTACCATTTAGAATAAATTTGTGTTCAATCTCACGCTACCTCAAAATTCAATGTGGATGGTACCGTATGATTCCCGTATGGCAAGCGGAAATATGGAATGATTGATATGTAACTTCCACTTGAATGCTCTGGTAAAATGATAATGGTGTGACTAGAAGAGGAGATCGAAGACCGAACACTGTTAACGGGAAGGCATCACGGTAAAAATCAACTGAAAGGTATTATAAAGTCGGCTTCCCATGCATCCGATTTCCGACAGTACGATGATCCGACGAGACTGCTGTTGGTCAAAAACTGCACTGATGACAGATTTTGACTATTTCTGACCAATAGCAGTCTCGTTGTATCATCGTACCGTCGGAAATCGGATTCATGGGACGCGGGCTTAACCCCGGAACAGGGAAAAATATTAAAAGGACAGTTCAGCATCCCAAGCGTTTTGTTGCAAAAAATTACATATATTTGGATTAACGTTATATAATTATGGATTTGAAACCTGCATATTTGTGATTACTGAATGGCGTTGATTCCGTAGAGGCCATGTTTATCGATAAATAATACTGACTTGTGAAATCAAGGATATATTTACATATTCTCGAAAAGTATGTTCCTAGTCTGTACTTCTCAGAATGTTCTAGAGATAATCTAATAAAGTACATGCCAAGTACACTCTATGATAGGATATCCTCGAAAGAACATTCAAGAAATGTCCCTTCTAGAACCTTCTTTTACGAACATAACACGTATCTACTACGAATCCTCCAAAAAGTACGTACCGTAACGCTACATGCGTAGAACCTCCACAGTACATTTATGTAATCTGGGCTAGCTGCTTAAGTTTGGGATTCGCAAATTCTCAAAAATCAACATTAGCAGCAATCACGATCATGATCTCAAGCCAAGCTGCAGTGGCTTATCCGGTAGAGCATGTAGCCTAAATCCAATCCAACCCAACTGTTGATAGGGTATTAGCTAAATTGTAGATATCAAGATAATTCGTCGAATAAATCTCTGCCAATGCGGAAATGCCTTTTGAATGGAATATCCTTATAGTCAGGCACACCAAGTCTCAACAACTTTTTACACAGTTTTGCTTCTTTTGCGGTCATGTGTATTTTAAATTATTACGTTTAAGCTGTCTTCGGATTCAGAACTTGAAGATGAGGAATTATCATCATCGTCAAAAATTTCAATATAATCCCTAATACTTTAACAGTACATTTCGAATCATCCATCGTTGTTTTGATTTTGTTTGTTTATTTTTAAGGTGAGAATATCTCCAGAATCTGCACGAACGCGTTTGTTGAATCTCCATTACACTGACAGCCATACACCAGCAGTCTGCACTACCCTACCCTACACCGAAATAGCAAACACACCTAATACTTTCTTGTTGGGTGGCCCGTACTGCGCCTATTATACTTAATGCATCTCACCTTTTTTAGACTTTCTCCGATGGAAAATTTGCATACATTTTGAAATGACTTGACATTTCATATGCGTACCTATTGTACCTAATATTTAAAGGTCATTAGCAAAAACAACATTTCAAAATATCAAAAAATATACTAGATACCTGAATAAAAAAGAGATTCGAATTTCTCTACATGACCCAAAAAAAGGCGGTGCTAACCTAATTATTGAAATAACGTTGCTCAACGTAATGAGGACGTCGCCCGACGCGACTCAACGTTGCCAAGCGACGTTGTGCAGTAGTCCTAGCGACCCATATTTTCATCAAAATGGTGGATCTTTTTTGGGTTGCAACGACGTCGCCAAGGTTGCAGAAGTTGCCTTTTCGGCGACGTTGCGTAACGTGCACTATTATGAAAGTGAGAACTGATAAAAATGAGCGAGTACTGGCATTTTTGTAACTGAAAACCATAAACGCAGTTCACTTTATCGTTGAATATGACCTTGATACTTCGAAATAATACAGAGTTCTCCGTTTATCTAATGATTCTGATCCTAAAATTATAGTTTCAATTGGTTAACCTGAATGTTTTGTTGAAAATTTGAATAAAAAAAAACGTGAAAAATCTCAGGAATAACAAATGACGATATCTCTAAAAGCATTTGCTTGACGAAAAAGTGAATATTTTCGATGTTCTCTGATATTTATTGAATCAATCCACAACATATCTCACAATAAAATGGCGAAAATGGCGTAGACAACCATTGAAATACCAAAAAAGTGTGAAGAGCGCTATAGGCAACATTCAATTGACTATAAGCGACCTTTGGTGCAGAAAAGTAACTAATCCCGACTTAATGCGACGACATACAGCGCCATGTGACATTTGCTACAACTAATCGTGAACGTCCTTCTTGATCGTGTATTGTTATGGTTTAAAATCTCATATAATTTCTACAACGTTCAAATGCCAGTTTCACGTTTTGATTCGTTTTGTCATCAAAGATATTTGTACAAAAGTGGTTTGTGATGACAAATAAGCTATATCAACCCAGTGCAGTAACTAGGGTGGTGCCGTCGGTGCCCCCGCACCGGGTCGCACTTCGCGATGGGGCGCAAAGATGATGGTTTCAAACTAATCAAAATCATTAGTTCATAACAGATGTAGAGCGCTCCGTATCAACGCCATTCGAAACTATTTTGTTTGTAGGTACCCTACATGCCTGTTAATACTGTAAGAAATGTACCAATACATGCTTTTTTATGTTGATTATATCTTGGGATGCTGGAGCGGCTGCAACTCGCCTGAATTGGAAAAAGAACAACAATGTTGAAATAATAAGTATATATTTTATGTTTTCAATCAAGGGGATTCATTCGGTCAGAAATTTACTCAATGCAAGAATTTTTTCTGGAATGTGTCATTTTTTTATTACATCACCTTTTAGAACCATTCAGTGATTATTTGAGCCCTGATTTAGAAGCGAAATTGTAAAAGCTCTTTTTAAAATACATGAGTGCCAAAAAACGATTTTTGGGTTAATTTCAAGGAAAAAAATTCATATGTCCTAAAAGTCCTCACTTTTGAGATACAGGGTAGTAAAGGTTCAAGAAAAACATATGTTTTAATATAATATTTATGAAACTCCTGTAGATATTTTATTAAAATTTGATATTAATTTTCTATGCATCAAAAGACGTCTTCTGACATTCACCTATTTTTTTAATATGTACCAGTGGCATTCGTGCGGGGTTCAAACTAAATATTTTTGAAGCAAAACATGGCAAATCACTGTTTGTTCAAATTTATCATGAGTTTATTATCTATGTTCAAATGTGACCCTAATAATTACTTTTTGAAAAAAAATGTTTTGAACTGTCAAGTAACTAACAACCATCAGCAGATAATTGATAGGGTTTCATAGATATTATGAAAACACATATGATTTTTTTAAAATGTTTAACACCCTGTATCTCAAGAGTTAAGACTTTGAGGACATACTTTCATATGAAGTTTTTTTCTTAAAATAAACCCAAGGATCACCCCCTGAATTTTTTTGCACTAAATTGTTTACACCCCGTAGATTTGGAATTTATGTTTATTTTGATAGAATTTATTTTGTTTTGCGGTTCAGATGTTCCAGTCGTTAATTTAGTTTTTCAAAGAGACATAATGTATCAGATTTAAAAAATTATACATTTTTTATCTTTACCGATTCTACCGATGTCTTTTTTTTTAAGAAAATTCTGGAAAAAAAGTAATGCAGAGGGCGCGGAAAAAATTGCAAGAAATGCAAAAAAACTGGACATTTTCAAAACAAATGCCCGAATGTGCAAACTAGAAGAACGTCAAATGCGTTAAGTGCTGTTTTCCTAGATAATATGTTTGATAAATCAGACTGGCACGTGGACTCTGGTGCAAGTGCTCATTTGACGGCGCAACAGAAGTGGATTGGGAATACTTCTAGCAATTTTGATATTGAAGAAATCATGGTTGTGAATGAGACGAAACTTTCAGTGAAATGCTCCGAAGAAGAGAAGATAACAACTGTTGGCCAAAGAATGAATGACATGTCAATCAAAAATGTCTTGTGTGTTACAGAATTGACAACAAATCTACAATCAGTTAGTCAAATGATTAAAAATGAAAACACTGTCAGATTCTAGGCAACTTGTTGCAAGATATTCAATGGAGATAAGATATTGGTTGCAACGGCTGATCTAGTGGAAGGTGTTTATAAATTAAACATTTGCAAGGGTGAAAAATGTTTATTGTCAACGTCAACAGCAGAAGCTACAGGTGAAACTTAGCATAGAGATTTTGAACATCTGAACACCCTGTATCACAACAAAATGAAAAGTGGAATAGAGTCAGTTATCCAGGCGTAGCTGAAGCAGGATTGTCGAACTGCCAGATCTGTTGTGAGGGTCAGCATCATACATTACCTTTTGAATATAGGGGAAATCAAGCCTTTGGTATAACGAGATTCTCGAAATTCGAAATTTCTCGTCTCATCTCGTCTCGATTCCGAGACGAGATCGAAACGAGATTGGCAATTTTTTTTCGAGACGAGATCGAGAAAAACACTTCGAGATTTTTCGAGATCGAGAAATTTACGTCGAGATTTCTCGATTTCGAAGAATAAGCATGATATTTTAGTTAAAGACAGAAAAGTGTTACAGTTAGAAGCATGCAGCATTGTTCTTGGCTTAATTTGATGGTAAACTTCTAGCCCATAACAAGATAAAGACTGAGTTTGTGATGAATTCACTTGATATTAATTATATCAAAGAGTGACTCCGAGTCACCCTGAGTCTACCAAATGTGCTGAACGAACGCGCCTATTTTTTGCGACACGTGATTGCTCATTGATCAGGAATATTTGCGTCACATGATAAACTGAATAAGTTATTGTTATGCTAGTGTCCGTTTACTCACTTAGTGTACAATGTTTGTAAATTAATTAGGACATTTCCACTCAATCGAATTTGAATATTTCAATTATCCGGAGAAAAAGTACGTTCAACATACCAATGAAAGGCGAGGTTGCGTTAAACGGAAAAAAATCTTATGCCCAGAAATTTCGTGCAAACGGATTCCATTTATTTAAATTTCCCGCAGTTTTTTGCACCAATCAAATCTTAGTAATTGCCAAGTTTACCATATCACTTGAGACAGGATGTAGTTCTCGCTTCCACATGATAACAATGTTGCCGTACTTATTCGAAGATTTCCGCGAGATTTTCAAATACCTTGCGCTGTTTATTATTCGATAACATGGGCAATTTCCAGCTACATATTCTCCACAGCAGATAATTCTCCAGGAAAGTATAGACGAACCTTTTGACATCATGAGTAAGTCTAAACTTTCAGGAACTATACATTCCTATAGGCATTATAATAGGGGTTTTCAAAATGTAAGGTGTAAGAATTCTGGTAAAAATGGTCATGTCAACCGATTTGAAATTCAAATGAACTGCAAAAAAAGTTGAAAACCCGTGATAACCTAAATGATTATTTTGATTGTTTGGAGACAACAAATCATCAGTTAAACTCTTGTAACTTTTCTATGTCTATTTGAATAATTTCAGTTATTATCATCAGTAACATATTCTCTCACCAGCAGGGGGGTTCCCTCTTCCACCGTGAGGTTGGTCTGGTCCTCCCTTCGTGACCGCCAAGTAAAAGCGTCACTAGGGGGCTACCAGGCTGAGACAGAAGTCCAAGGGGGCTGTCCACAAGGCAGCTTCCTCTTCCCCAGACTATGGTGTCTGATAATGGACAGCCTCCTCACAAGCTCAGATGCAGAATGATTCTACACTCAGGCGTACACGGACGATGGACTGGTGCTAGTGAGGGGCAAATACCTAGGGATCGTCTGTGAGCCGATGAAGCTAGCCTGTGAAATAGTAGAAACATGGTGTGGAGAGATGGGGCTGTCAGTGAATCCCTCCAAAACAGAGCTCACTCTTTTCACCAACAGTAGGAATATCCGGGAATTCAAGCCATCCACGATGTACGGGACCACACTGTCACTCAGGCAGGAGGTCAAGTACCTCGGGGTGGTGTTGGACAGGAGGCTAACGTGGAAACCCCACGTTGAAAGGACAATAAAAAAAAGGAACAGCAACACTGTGGCTACTGCGTCGAGTGGTCGGAAGACAGTGGGGCCTAAAACCCCAGGTCATGCATTGGCTCAACCAGGCTGTCATCAGGCCGAGGATCTCATACGGATCCGTGGTCTGGTGGCCGGCAACCGATAAGACCACTTATGTACTCAGGCTAGACCGACTGCAAAGGATGGCTTGTTTGGGTACAACAGGTGCAATGAGGACAACTCCTGGATCAGCACTGAACATCCTCCTCGGACTGCCAGAGCTAGGACTCTGGGTGAAGAGGGAAGCGATGGCTTCCTATAGTGGGATGGTTGCACAGAAGACATTGAGGAACATGGGAATGGTAGTTGCCCACACCAGAATTCATCACTGGTGCGGAGCAAGTTACCGCTTCTATCGGCCGGGTTGACACCCACGGATGTACGCCTCAGAATCCGAAGGAGCTTTGGAGTTCACGTACCGACGAAGAAAGAGTGGCTGACCAAACCAATGGAGTCGCCTGTCAACACCCAAGTCTGGTTCACAGATGGCTCCAAGGCTGAACACGCGGGTTCGACTAGAGCTGAAGTTTTCAGTGCTGACAGAAACACTGGCGAAGCTTTTTCCCTTGGAGGACTTGCAACAGTCTTCCAGGCGGAAATATTCGCTATTCTAGAGGTTGCTTCCAGAGATAAGGTGAAAAGAGGAATGAAGAATAACATTGTTATCTACTCCGACAGTCAAGCGGCACTTAAACCAATCACCAAACCTAGGATAAGCTGCCCGCTGCCGGTCAAACTTGTATGGGTTCCGGGGCAGGTGGGGCTCATCGGCAATGGGCAAGCGGACAAGCTGGCCAAACGAGGATCTGTCACGCGACTGTCCGGACCGAAATCATTTCTAGGCCTTAGTGAACATCCAAACTCACGCA
Organism: Orchestes rusci; assembly: GCA_958502075.1. Classification (NCBI taxonomy): domain Eukaryota; kingdom Metazoa; phylum Arthropoda; class Insecta; order Coleoptera; family Curculionidae; genus Orchestes; species Orchestes rusci. Next base: position 55,450,130 of record OY293303.1, on the reverse strand, counting down.
CTCTCAACGAATGGGCGTGGGAAGATGAGTTGAGAACTGGAACAGTAACCCATTATACAGGCAGGCCAAAAAAACGATATCAGAACCTCACAGGCCAAGGACGGCCCAATTGCTGAACAAGAGCAGAAAGGCACTGAGCACCATCGTTGGCATTCTGACAGGTCATTGCAGGCTCAACAGACACCTGAATTTGTTAGGAATAAGCAAATCACCCCTATGCCCCGAGTGCGGAAGGGCGGAGGAAACCTCCAACCACCTGCTGGGAGTTTGCGACAGGTGAGGTCGCTTGAGAAGGAAGGTCCTAGGAACAGCCACCATCCCCAGGGAAGAGTTGGAGTACCTGAGCTGGGATCAAAGTGAATTTTAGTGCCTCTCCCGCTGCGTAAAAAAACCGGAAAAAAATCAGCTTAATTTGTCTGCTCTTTCTGATAAGCAAATAAGAAAAAATCATGAAAATGGCCTATGTTCCATTGATCTCCATAATGTTACTTTAGACGTGCATTCCAGTCAGTATATTTTCATCAGATTTAAACCATAGGTTTGATGTCTGTTCGATGCTATAAGTATCGTTAATACATCAGTAACACAGGTCTACAGCAAAATTGATGTTTTGAACCAACATCTGTTTTCAAGTAATTTCGACCACCTGAATCCAAAGCTGACCTTGATTTTATCCGATCACATCCCAATTTTTCGCAAACCGATATCTTGGGTTGAAAAAAAAATTGAAAATAAAATAGATAATGATAACCTAGGCAGCGCCCCTTGAATGCTACGGAAAAACTAATAAAAAAGTATTTCTTACCTCAAAAAACCCACGAAGGAATAAATTTGTGCGAAAATTCAATTTTTTCGAAAATTATTTGAAAGAATAACCGAACATAAAATTTCAAAATCAAACCCCTGTGTCTCCGGAATGAAGCCCGCGATAGCAAAAATCTTTATTGAAGCAAAAACATTGGTTTGGGTCTTTGGTCGGACTTATAACCCCCTGACCGTTTCGACTTCTTTTTTCGAAAATTCGATAATTTGAATTTAATATTTGCATTTATTTTATTTTTCGATTTGCAAAAATATCTTACGTGATAGACATAAATGGATAAAAAAAATTGGAATCAGCGCATCAAAATTGTATATATAAAAATACTTAACAAATTAATATAGAACATCTCGCAAAAATGTTGTAGACCTGTGTAATCGATCGACATAATATTTGTTTGTTATAAATTCAACCGTATTTATTTGATGCTGGACTGCAGGTTCAGGTATACTTACTCCGTTATTTTTTTTTAAATCCCTGATACATTGTCCATGTTGGTGTTGCAGTCTTGGCACTACTGATACCAATAACGTGGGTACTTTAAAAATCAAATAATCTAAAAAAAATGCCTAGATGATATTCTTTGTAGATTGCATCTTTTGTCGCGCTAGATGTTTTTCGGAGTAGTCTAGGAGCTAACCCATGTCACGTGTGCCGTAGTATGTTCCCTAAATTTTGTTGCGGGGATTTGTTAAGCACTTCTAAGATCAATTGACAAAATTGGTCACATGGTCCAGATCATGGTCATTTGATCGCCATATTTAAAAATGCCTGGCAAATTAAAAAAAAGACTATATTTCCGTGAAAAGGATTCCGATTTTGCATTTTTAAAGATCAACTCACACGTCTTATGAAGAAAAAAATTGTGATAAATTTATCCATGGAGTTTTCTGTCCATTTTTGAGATCCGGTTGAATCAAAAGAGGGGCTTGAAAAAGTCTTGAATTTTCCCAAAGAAACCCTCCAAAGAAGTTTTTTCGGAAAATTTAAGACTTTTTCAACCCCCTTTTTTTGTTTTAATCAATTTATCGTCAAATTTATTAGTGATTGGGATATTTTTGATATTTCCACTTAGCGGAGAAATTTAGAATATTTCCACATTGTTGTGAGTAATTTTAGACGATTAAAATTTTTGTAGCATATACTCAGTTCATGACTGGAAGATTTGACAATAAGTCTGTCGGTATGATGAATCCTATCAAGGGATTAAAAAAGATTACTAAAATGAATAATCCATTGCAAAATAAAACTGCCTTTGCTCTGCGTTTAATTGACATTTTACGGGGTCGCACACATGACATAAATCATCTTTTATCGTATGAATCAACTTCTACTTTTTTGTTTTTGACAATAAATGGATTTTTAACAAAAACTGGAAAATCGCAGCTGGTTCATGAACTAGAAAAAAAGTTTCAAATACCGGCAAAATCCGAAACTCCTCAATTTGCGGACAGAGCAACAATCATAGCTTTTACAAGCAGGGCCGATCCTAGCAGATGTGCAGCACGTGCACCGCACGCGGGCGGCCAGAATAAAGGGCGGCCACAGGCCGCTTCTGATTTTATCAATCAAGAAAAACTTTCTGCTTATTTTATTTCATACATCCATGCATATCATACGTTCATTATTAGATACATCTTAATTTGCATAATTCAATTAACATTTCACCTTGTGGAGCGTTGATTAAATTCTTGATTTTGATGAACTCCTGGCAACATGACGTCCATATTCAAAGTTTCAAAGCCGTTCACTAACGACCCGTCAGACCGTCAGAATGTACTTCCTTTCACAGTGGCCAGAGTTACATTCAATTCCACTTCGAAGTGGAAGTGTCAGATTTCCGCTTGGCAAACAGGAATCATAAGCTATCATCTACATTGGATCTGGCATAAGCGTGACTTTGAATACAAACTCAATGTAGATGGTAGCGTATTTCAAACACGTCGTTTTTGCGTTTTGCGATATCATTGATTCCCGATATGCTCGCCAAAATTATTAACAAATCTGCTTCTAAGAAAGCCAGAAAAGATAGTTTATAGTTGATTATTATGTAACCTTTGAAGAAGGACTGATTTATATGGGGTCATTTTTAAGTTCATACTTTCCTTCTAAAACTGTTGTATAGAATGCAAGAAAATAAGAACATTTTCCATACACAAATTATGTTCGAAAATGCTTCGTTTTGGAAATACAGGGTGTTGAAGTTTTAAAAAAAATGCCTCTTTCATCGTAACTTTCCAACCACACCAGATATTTTATTTTATTTTATATTACATTTGAATCGTGGTAATGTAAGTAATTGACCTTACTTTAATACAAATTAGACAGAAACGAATTTTATCCTGTTCGAAAGCAACTGCCGGATTTTTTCTCAAACTTCCACATCTAATAAATTATAGTTAAAAAAAATAAACAACACGCTTTCGAACCAAAAAGTTAAAAATAATTTTTAATTCGAGAATAGAATGATCGACGAGAAAATTAATGCCATTCTGATAAAAGCGTGGGAGCTTCGATATCAATTGTTATAATTTCTAACTAATTTCTATTTTAAAATGCAGAGTATAAATGTGTTACAAAGCACCCCACTCTTTTCACAATGACATCTCGTTAATCATTTTATTCTTGAATTACCAATTATTTTTTACTGTTTATTTCGAAAGCGTTAATTAATTGAAATTGTGATCGGTTCTTTCTTGACAAGTGGAGGAAGTTTCAAATCAATCTGGGCTTTGAAGTGGGTGAAAATCGAGTTCCAAGACTCTATCACAAACAAACCTTGGGCAGCTTTGCATATCAGACGAATGGTTTAGGAATAATAACAGTTTCGTCAACCGGTTTTTCACGCAACACCTGTCAAACAAGCCAACAATGATAAATGACATGGACAAATGTCAAATAAATCAACAAAATTGCGATTTTGGTTTAATTTGACATGACTGTTTACTTTTTACTTCGTTTTTAATTGAAATTATTGTATTGTCATCGGTTCTTGACAAGTGTGCAAATAAGTTACTAATCAATCTGGGCATTTGAAATAAATAAAAATCGAGTTCCAAGATTATCTCACATACATACAAGTGAAGCTTATAAAAAGCGTGTAAAAATGTAATTCACTGGTCAAAAGAGGTCAAACTTTGTGGAAATATCTGCATTTAACACCCTGTATCTCGGAAACAAAGCATTTTCAGATTATTTGAGAAAAAATCTTATTTTCTTGCATTCTATACAGTGTTAAAAGAAAAATACAGACTCAAAAATCACCCTGTACACTTTGCGTTTCACGAGATTCATGCTTTTAAGTCCTTTTTATTATTAGATTGTATTTTCTGAGTAAATATGCTGTTGTTTTGTGCTTGTAATTATGTTTTACTTTTAATCCGGGTAGATGAGTTTATTTCATTTTCAAGTACATAGGTACTAGTAAAAATATGAAACATTCTCTAGAGGGGGGGGCGACACATTGGGTCTTTGCACGCGGGCGGCCGACCCCCTAGGATCGGCCCTGATTACAAAGAAGGTACCAGCTAGATCTTCAAAACTGAAAACATATAAAGAGTTTGTAGGAAGCATTTGGAGTACCATATGCAAAGCCTCCTAATAAAGTGACCGCATGGACAATATTGTTTTTGACGTTCAAGCGTGAACGGCTTGAGAGGGCTAAGCGATCGCGAAAACCTGTGGATTATGGAGCACCAATTGACAACACACACCTTCCTGTGGATTTTGACGCGTACTGGGCCTCCTGTCAGAACAAAGAATTATTGCAGTCATATTGTTTATTGGGTATCTTGGAAAAAAGATTCTGTCACTGCACCTTTTCAACTTCAAATTGGGACCAAACAACTTCAAGTTGAGAATTAACAAAATCAATTCGAGAATAATCATATTCAATTTGGGACTGATCAATTTCAAATTGGGACTAGTCAATTTTAATTTCAACTAACCCAATTTGATCTTGTTCATTCCTAACGTGAAGTTGTTTAGTTTCAATTTGAAGTTGAAAACGTATATTTCCATTTACCTGGGTGGCGTTGTTAAATATGGACAGCCAAGGTGTTCCAGTATAAAGAATGGCAGAATTGAAGAAGAACGTACGTTGGAATCTGATCATGAAGAAGTGGATGACAAAAAGCTAACAAATATTTCTTACATGCCACTGATCACAAACGTAAAGAACGTAGTTATTTGTTCTACCGATACTGATTTTTTGTTAGTGCACCTTATCACTACTCGCAGAAGTGGAAAAGTGCAGGACATAAAAAGAGTTTACTCGTTTGATTGCAGATTACCACTTAATGCTTTAACAGCTTCACCTGCTATTTATTCTTAAACCGGATGCGACACTACAAGATTAGTATGAAATTAGCATCTCTGAAAGTAGCAGAATCGTATGCTAAAAAGCTATTGTTAGAATTTGGTAAAGAGCCATTAAATGAAGACATGGAAAGACAAGCAGAAGAATTTTTGGTTCGTGCACTTTCATCAAACTTGAGTACAATGGATAAGTTGCGTTTCGATCAGTTTTCTCATAAAAAAAATACGGTTCTCTCAAGATTTGTCCCCTACTTCAAGATCAATCCGTGTTCACATGAAACGGAGCAACTTGCAATGCAACAAATGGATTCATGAAAAATAATACTTGTTGCGGGTTTTTTGCGAATACGTCTTATGCATTCGAATATACTTTTATAATTTTGAAATTAATTTTCATTTGTGCTAAAAACGCGCCGTGGTTCCATATTTTTTAATTATACTTTCCTCAAAAGAACTACAGTCAAAAAAATATAGTTGCCGTCAAAAAATGAGTATAATAACCTTCAAAACTAAAAACTCGACCGTCTGTTAGGAAGATATCAAAATATATAAAAATTAGAACCATGCCGGCCATTTTTCAATATGGCGACTGAACGACCAGGATCTGGAGCGTGTGACCAGTTGGTTTTCAAGTTCTTATACATATTCAATAAAACGTCGCACAAAAACTTAGAGGACATATAACTGCACACGAGACATGGTCTAGCGCCCACACTAGAGAGCGTGACAGAATTTCATAGAATTTTGACATAATCCAATGTGAATCTTGGTAGTTTTATAACCAGTCTACACTCGAGTCTACCTTTTCCATTTTAAATTGCGAGTACCTAGTCTACATGGCAATGCCAACCCTTAACCCCCAATTTTGGCACCTGTCAGAGATTTAAAAGAAAGAACGAATTTTACATCTTCACAAACAAACAAAAAATGTTTGAACTTTTGTGAAATGCCTACAGTATTTTTAAATAGGAAGAAGTTTTTTTTTCGAGATCAAGAAATTTCGAGAATCTCGAATCAAGTTTGAGTAATCGCTTTCGAGAAAAACGTCGAGACGAGAGATTATTAATTTCTCGTCTCGACAATCAAAAAGAGACGAGAAATTGCCGTCGAGACGAGAATTCTTGTCTCGATGAAACCCTAATCAAGCCAAAAGTCTACTGGAATTGGTACATGAGAACGTAGGTGGACTCATGGAGACCAGATCTTAGAGTGATTCCAAATATTTGGTGATCTTTGAAGATGATTTCAGCAAAATGGTTTTTGTATATTTTATAAAGTTTAAAGATGACGTATTTGGGTGCTTTGAGCAATTTAAAAATTTGGCTGAAAACCAGACGAACCAAGATCTGACAATGGTGGAGAATTCTGTCCAGAGAAGTTTGAAAAGTTTTTGAAAAACAGTGGAATAATTCACCAGAAAACCAATTCTTACAAACCTGAGCAGAATGGAACTTCTGAGAGGCTGAACAGGACAATTGTGGAAAAGGCCAAGTGTTAAGGTGGGCGTATCGCAATGTTATTCTCCTATACCCGACATGGACCCACTAAATGTTTTAATTCGGGAGAACAACACAACTTTGAGACGCGATCATGTTATGTACATGATGTACAATGATGTACTATTCCAATGAAGTAACATGAATTAGCTAGATTCAATTTGAAGAGTTTTCTGGGCAATCAAAAATGACCTATTTTTGGATGTATCGAAACGGTCACATCAATCGCTGTTTTCTCTGCTATTTCTTCATTTTTCATCACCAAAATAACTTATTCGAGGCACATGGATTTGCGTATCAATATAACATTGCGATTTTAATCAACAAACAATCCGTTCTTGGATGGGGAAACTTTTTGTGAAATATTTTGGGATTTTTCCAAGGTTTACAGTAGGCAAAGAAAGAAGATGGGGCATATTGCATAGGATAACAGAGATGGAAAGGAATCATCTGTAGGTAGGTCAGGTAGGAACCACGATTTGGCATTTTTCTGTGGTTCAGCTTTTCACTCATAGATGCGGCGAGTGATGATGTAGAGAAAACTGTAATTTGAACATTATCGATTTGGGGGTTTCAGAAATTCGTATTCATAGATTCCTATATTACCTATGTTGGTATTGTACGTTTTGTATTTACAGTACAAAACATGGGTTTGCTTGGGACCTGATTCTCGAGACAGATGAATGGGCGCCCAAGAGAAATTATATTTTTTTTGTGGGCTGTGATGAAATTACCTATAATAGTAGAAAATGTATTTGAGTGAGCCGTTTTATGAGACGGCCATAGAAAAATAATATAGGTAGGTACAGGGTGTTTCATAATCTTTGATAACATTCAATAAGCTATAACTTGTTTGTTTTTGAATGTATCGAAACGGAACAAATACCATATTGTATGGTTATCTCGTAAGTTGTTTTCTGTTTGAAAAATAAAACAAAAAACTGACATTTTTCCGAGATAATAACCTAACTGATATTTTTTTAAATGAAATGCCCTTGTACCTATTTGTATCATTGGACATTTCTGTTCTACCCAATATTCTATGTATATTTTAATCCTAACATATACTTATCTTCGACGGTTTGTGAGGAAATGGCGTCGAAACCTGTCACACAAAAATTTTGAAGTCTTCTTATCGATCGCAAAGTGTGCCATGAACAATAAACATTAATTAGATTTTACAATATCGCCTTTGAAATACTTTGACAAATCACAGAGTTTGCTCATTACACGAGGTGTTATGTGATTACACGTTTTTATGATTATCAGTATTGTCTGTATGTGAACCATTCAATTTTTGCAAAATGTTTCGACGTCATTTTCTCCCAAACCGTTGAAGATAGGTATATAAGATGCTCTATAAAATATACTTAAAATTTTGTGTGGAATCGAAATATCCAATATTATACAGGGCATTCCATTAAAAAAAACATAAGTCAGGTCAATATTTCAGAAAATCGTTAGTCTTTTGTATTATTTTTTGTACAGAAAAAAAACTTGCTAGAGAACTATACAATCTGATATTTGTTTCGTTTCGATACCTTCAAAAACAAAGAAGTTACAGCTGATTAAAATGTAATCAAAGATAATGAAACACTCTGTACCTAATCTGAATACTTATACAGGGTTTCCTTTAAAAAAAATCACCACCCGCGTCCAATGGCAGCAAGCACTGGGTGTTAGGGAGGTTGAACTAGCACCATACAATTTTTAATAATAAAACTTCCCCCCAATAGATTTGTGAATTGTTTCGTCGAATTTCAAAAGTCTGTCTAGTTTCGCACAACGTGGATGGTAACTTTTTAAATAAACACTCTGCCTATGAAAAAATATGAATTACTTTTCCATAAAAATGACTTACTTAGTACTTTAGCTTTATATTTGACAGTTACCTATTTATATTCAGGACTACAAATCGATGGTTCCGGGTATTGACTTTTTTCCAAATTACTAAAGTACCTACCTATTCAATTTATAGGAATGAAAAAAGAATATCATTATTTACATTTTCCACGATTTGATAATAATATGACGATGAAATGCAAGTATCAACACCTCAAATATTTTGTTTTCTTTTTCAATTTTTATCGTGATTTGATTCTAATTATAAATTGCTGTAGAACAAGTCGCCGAATAAAATAATAATTGATAGGAAAACTGAAAAAAGAAAGATTCGTTATAGATTATTTTCATAAAAATGAGCGTTCACATAGGTACAGGGTTTTTTCTTATAATTTGCCACCCCTTTAGAAACTCAATTCAAAGAGATACAAAAAAAAAATCTAATGAAAGTTTCATGATTTTTCTTGAAAATTGTATGATAACTAAGCGAAAGAACTAAATATCAATATTGAAAATCAGGAAAAATTGAAAAAGTTATTTTTTTTCAAATGACCAGTAACTGCTCAAACAGCTCTTTGGTTTTGCTGATGGTCGTTGTGAAGTGCGAATCGTTTCTGCTTCGGGAGACCTGCGGCGTCTCTCTCGCATCTATCCCCTTTACTATAATAAAATATATGTAGTGTATTCAATTTATAAAAAAATGAACTTTTTGAAATTGTCCTGATTTCCAATAGTTATTTGTTCTTCTGCTTGGTTATCATAAGATCTTCAGGAAAAATCATGAAACTTTAGATTGAACAATTTTTTGTAGGTATATCTGTAAATAGAGTTTCTAAAGAGGTGGCAAATCATGAGGAAAAACCGGTTAAAAACCCTGTACATAAGGTGAGATAGGTATTCACAACAATCATAACCACACATTATAAAGACTAAGAAAGTTTCCTGTTCCAACAGAAAACCCGCGGCACGCTGCTGAAAATATTATTTATTTTTTTCATGATATTGATTCTAATCTGTAATCTAGAGTAATCTAGACAATACATATTTTCAGGCGAATAGAGAAAAAAAAAGAAAATATGTTATTTTGAAGTTCCCCGTTATTTTTTTTTAGTCCATTTCTTCCCTTGGTTCTATTCGTTGGCCTATATGAATGTCACATCCTTAGGGTTTACTTGGAGAATCTCCAAAGATAACCTTGTCAAGTAGAATGAATATCTGCCTATATACAAAATCGGACAAAATTAGAGCAACCGCAGTTCACGCGTCCTGACGATTTTTTTCAAAAAATTGTTTAGTGACCATTTGAAAAAGGGTTGAAAATAAAACTTTTTTCCGTGTGACTACTTTTGATAAAAATAATTAAATAAATAAGTTTTCAGGCAGTTGCTCTAATTTTGTCCGATACTTTGTACAGGGGTAGAAATACTGATACTGATCCAATATCAGCTGTACATAATATCCGAAAAGGGTTAATTAAATAAAAAATCGATTGAATCTGAATTAACTTTATTCCATGGTTTTGTAAATAATAAGAAATATAGTTGTTTCAAATATAAATACATATTCCAACACTGTCACAACAAATCTTGATTTTTTGCTAAAAAAGAAATAGGGATATTTACATAGCATTGAAATTATATGATATACATACCTCTGCTCCGATGTTTTCGTCTCTGTGAACATTTTTCTTGTGCTGCCAGAATATATGGGGGATCTACATAAACATTTCATGTTTTTTGATCCTTTATTCAAAATAATTTCTGGTGCTACAGGCAGTTGAGGTAAACCAGTGTCACAACTTATCTTGTTTTTTGTTGCTGATTTTTGAAAAAAATATGAATAATTATTGGTTATTTTTGCCTAGTTCAAAATTTTATAGCTAGACTATCTTTTGTTCAATAATTGTGCAATTTTCAGAAAGTATATAATTTTATAGTATATTTCGAACGGTGATGGCCATTTTTATCAAAAATTACTCAGAAAAAAGTTTTTTTAGAAAAAGAGCGAAACACAATCGCCAGGACACGTAAACTGATAAATTGCGATATTTATGTATTGTGCTCGTACATTACATATGAAATACATATTCATAAATAGTGATATTATGTTACTTATCTAATGATTACTCTTTCAAAAACTTACATCAACGGAAAATACTCCAATGTTCGTAAAAATTAATTGTCTATAATGTTTATTCAAAGATCCAGAAAAACATTGCAAAGTTCACAAAAAGCACTAACTCAACGGCAACCACAAAAAAATATCCGCATCCGAAAATAATATTCACAAGAATACACACCCAGAATAAACCAAGTGATAGCGGGGGGTGTACGATTTGCCCACAAAATAACATTTTGTGTATGTACCTGAAAAAATATATGTAATCATGGAATTTCCCCGTCGGCGTCGAGGTGGTGTCAGACACGTCAGGTTTATTTTTCATCGAATAATCTACCCCTGACGCTCCCGCCAAATCATTAAATTACATTGCCGACACGTGACCGCGAAACGCCCACCTTAAGTGTTCGAAGCAGATTAACCAAAGCGTTTTTGGGGCAAGCCGAAAAACACTGCAGTTTATCTGCAACCAGATCTTCAGCTGCCGGTTTACAAATTACACCATTTGAAGTATGGAATCATAAGAAGTCAGATGTTAGCCACCTACGAATTTTTGGAAGTTCTGTGATGGTACATGTTCCAAAAAAGAAGCGCCTGAAATAGTACAAGATGGAAAAAAAAGTATTTCAGTGGGTTACGGTGAAAATATCAAAGGTTATAGGATATTTGACCCAATGAGAAATACAGTTTTCTTAAGCAGAGACGTCACTGTGATGGAAAAGTTGACGAATCAAGTATCTGCGATGGAAAACAGAGTCGAGGAAGTAACAGTTTCATTAGTAGATATGGACGAAAATCCGACTGGACGTACCAGAACTAACTTATATGAAGTACCCACTGATAGTTTGTATCAAGAGTCAGATGCAGAATGGTGCAAATTTGAGATCGATTTTGGTGATCCTGGAATCCCTGCTATGTTAAGAAGATCGGAAAGAATTTCCAAACCCCTGATTGCACGATTAAAGGCAGGATATCCCATATCTTTGTCCAGAAAGTTCAGATCCAGATAATGACCCTGAAACTGTCCAAGCTGCTTTGTCGAGTCCAGACAAAGAGAACTGGAAGAAGGCCATAGAACAAGAACTACAGTCGTTAGAAGAAAATGATGCATTGAAGCTGGTAAACATTGCGAAGAATAAATCCGTAGTGCAGTGCAAATGGGTCTTTGAAAGAAAACATGACAGTGAAGACAGAGTGCGTTATATAGCCAGATTGGTTGTCAACGGTTTCACACCAAAATCAGGTATTGACTATAATGAGACTTTTTCGCCAGTTGTACGTCACCGTACTTTAAGATTATCAATGGCATTAACTGAAAGTATATTCTTGACTGGAGGAAATGTGTGTGTATATGGGAATATGAAAAGGTGGCTTGAAAATTCATATTACCATATACACACACTTGTCCTCCAGCCAAGAATTCACTTCAGTTAACCATTATTAGGACGATAATCTACTTCACGGAATTAGATTTAGACATGAGCCATTTAGACGTCACAACCGCAGGTTTTTTTTTTTAATGAAGATGTTTATATGTATTTACCTGAAGGGTTCAAGACATCTAATTGTGAAAATGAGGTATTGAAATTGAAGCGTGATATTCATGGTCTCAAACAGTCTTCGAGGGCATGGTATAAAAGACTAGATGATTTACTTCAAAATTCGAATCACAACAGGTCAGTCTAATACTGTCTGTATACCAAGCGGAAAAATAATCATATCACCATTGTTGCCGTATATGTTGATGATTTATTCATTTTTTCAAATGATGTAACCGAGAGAGAATTTTTAAAATGTAAACTAGGGCAAAAGTTCAAAATCCAGGTCTTGGGTGAGATTAGGAATTGTCTAAGAATGAGAGTGAAAATTGACAATGTTGGTAAAACAATAACTTTGGATCAGGAACAATACATAGATACTATTTTAAAACGTTTCAGTATGTCTGATAGTGAAACAATTTCTACTCCCATTGTGACAAATATACCTAAATCTTAGTGAACCGGATACTCACGAAGGAACAATGCCTTATCAAAAACTTATTGGCAGCTAAATGTATCTAGCGCTTTCAACCAGGCCTGATATTTTCTTCTCTGTAAGTTATTTGAGCCAATTAAATGACTGTTTCAATGAAAGTCCCTGGGAGCAGGCTGAACGCGTGCTTAAGTATTTGAAGCATACGAAGAAATGGGGTTTGAAATCTGTTTAGAGTGATGCAGATTTAGAAGATGCCGATTGGGCAAGCAGTTCATGTGACCGGAAATCTTATATGTCATAGACTAGCTGGGTCTGCAATATCCTAGAAAAGCAGGAAACATAAAACTGTTGCGCCATCCAGTACTGAGACTGAGTATATGCATGGCTATATCAGAGGCATCAAAATAAGCCATTTATTTGAATAAGATTCTTCTCGACTTAACAAATACAAATCTCAAATGTGTTAGGTTATTTGATGATAGTCAGAGTGCTCAAAAGTTGTGGATCAACCCAATGTTCACAATAGAACTAGGCACATCGACGTTTGGCATCATTTCATCATTGATGGAAATTTAGTTAAATTAGACTATTTAGCGACAGCTGAGATGCCGGCTGATGTTTTAACCAAGGGCTTGAGTGCAAGAAAGCATTATGATTCCTTAGAGAAGTTGGGTGTTTGAGTTGCCTCTTCGAATTCAACACCTAACCTCATTCCACCACCCTCATCCATTAATGGGTTTAGATCAAAATAGATGACTTCGACCTTGATAAAGCAACTGTTTCATCCAAAATACTTCTCGTTGCGTTGACTTGATCCGATAATTTTCTGTATCATTTAACTCTTTAACTTTCAGGGGGCATCTTATTTTGTACGTCTTTCTTTTGATATTGTTTCCTAAACGTTTGATGTATCCGAATCACTTTGTCACGTCTAAGATTCGAATAGGAAACGACATTTACCCATCTATTCATGTGATGAAAAATTTGTTTTTATCAAATAAGATATATCAGATAGTGTATCGTGAAGTGGTTGCCCAAAAAATTCTGGTCCAGTCTATGATTGATTAAAAGTACACGAATGGGTTTTTCTTTTATTTCTTCACACACTTGTTTATTGGAAAAATCAGATACCAAATGAAAAAATGGAGTCTACAGAATATGCAAACGATAGGATACCATGTATTTTTTGGTCATAACTATTAGGTTGCCAGGTATATAGTTTGACCCATTTGTTTTCGGGTCACCCCAAAAAAAAATTTATTTTTTGACCTGTTTGGCTAGAGTTTTTTCCAAATTGTAGAGCTTGACAAACTCTATCTTCTCACCAAAAATGACCTCGCTGATACAAAATCCAAGGCCTACTTTGCCAGTTCTCAAGAGCAAAATTTTGACAAACCACATTTACGATTTTATTGAAAAAAATTTATGCACGCCACTGGATAACCTAAACCAACCCAAATTTCACAAAAAAATATTTATTTTTCATTTTTTTTAATCCGCGTCTGTGGTAAAATCCGTTTATAGTGAATATCGAATATAATTTTCGATATTCCCAAAAAAAAGATAGGTGTATTGAGGAAAATGGTGGCTTGGTGGTGAAGTATAGGCATGATCATAGAGTAGGAAAATAGCTAAGGATGAATTATTATAATAGAAAACCCTGTTTATTAATTATATTATATTGTAAGGTTTGTCAAGACTTGATACTTGTTCAGTAGAGTAAGCAGAATATACACGTATGCAATAATAAATTATGATAACATGTTAAATAAACAATTAGGGCAGATCAAGTCATTGTAACTTAACTAGAACAATAATATATCGAGCTTTACGAACAAGTATGATTCAATTTATTCCCGTTCCCAAATAATCAATCAAATGATGCACTGAGTTACACTGGCGATCCTGCAATAAAGAACAAGCTGGAAAGAAAAAAACATGGCTACAAACAAATATTGGCAATCATTGGATGTAGAACATGGATAAGGTATGATTATGGAAATTGAAATGTCTAGTGGTGGAGACAAATACAATGAATTCTAATGGTATGGAAATGGAGATGTGAATGTTATGTCAGAGGCGGTGGAACCATTCTTGTTGGAAGATCTGGGAGTGTTCTATAAAAACCTGAACATGGAGAACATGGAAAGAAGAGGTAACATTAGTGCAGTTGATATCAGTATAGATAAGTTGAATAGATTTGTGTTAGAGTTTGAGCAAGTAAAAAAAGATTTCAATAGTAGGCTTAGAAGCGGAGATGTGTTAGGTAATTCAATTTTTAATAGGTAATGTGTTAGGGCTTATGGAACTCCATCAAGAAGCCAAATTCAACAAACCAGGTAATACTAAGACTTTTTAAGAATATGCTGATAATATGAGGAAATATTTGAGTCACATAGATAAAATTCTTGAGAATAGGAACAAAGAAAAGAACATGTGAAAAGTTTTGGGCGATTCATTAACAATGGGTGAAAAATTCGATTTAAAAACTGCTTCTTCGCTATTTCCGGTTATGGATGGTACTGGAGACACCACAAGCTATTAATTGATTCAATAGAACATTACGATTCATTACATGACGGTGCTGGAAAACAATTGCTGACTAAATATATTTTAAAAACTAGGTTGTCTCAGAGTTCCAAAGTTCGATTAAATTTGGATTATGCATCAAATGCTGCGTAGGCAATACGGGAGCGCGAACCTTACGCCTTACGTATACTATAAATCGACACCTGAAAATCAACGCCGCCATTCTCGTTGCGGCTTACGTTACGGCATACGCCTTACGTCTTACCGAATCTATAAATCCTGCTTAAGCGTTATTTTCAAGGATACTGTCACGAGTGTTACGGTGTACGAGAATATAGATTTTCAAAGAAAGGTAAAAATCGATGGGATTTTGTGCTCTACTTATTCAAAAGGTCAAGTTACCTTACCTATGAAAATAAACAATGTTATGTTAGGTCATAAGATTTTGTTAATTAATAGTTTTGAACCCAGTATAAACGGTGTGATTGAGGCCGAGTTCCCAGAGAAATATAATGTTTTGAATTAAAAGACATATTCGATTTCGTTGAACATAAATAATGGGCGTATCTCATTGCCGATGCTGGGAAAGCAAAACGAGTACACTGTAGTACCGGCCAAGTTTGAAATTATTAATGATTGTAAATTGTCCATGTTTGGGCAGGTGATAGATTGGTGACGGTGAAAAGAGAATTCCTTTTTGTCTAATTATTCCAAAAATATATTTCAAAAATACGACCGGTTTTGTTCCTAGGGCAACATCTTCAGGTGTTATACTAAATGAGAGAAAAGAGAAATTTTTTGAAATAGAATACAAATCACTCGATAATAATTGTAGGTATTTACATTCTTTGTTACAAACGACAATTATTGTCAAACAAATAAACAAATTGAACATCCATGACCACTAACATTTAAACACAGCATAACATTTACTGTGTGTGAATGTTATGCTTTATGAAAATGGAGACAAGATTTTGTTGAAAAATAACTCAGGTTCGAAATATGACCCAATGTATTCAGGTCTTTACTTAGTTGTTGATGATAGGGCACCTCATATTGTGAGGAAGTAGAAAACAAACCTTATAATAGGGGTTCATAAAAATAGGGTGGAACTCTATCATGAAAAATAGGTATGTGAAATAAACTTTGTTTTCATCTTTTTTTGTTATTTTCGGGAAAAGTGTAGTATAGGCATAATCATAGAGTAGGAAAATGGCTAAGGATGAATTATATTAGAAAAACCTGTATATTATCATATTATATTGTAAGGTTTGTCAAGACTTGATACTTGTTTAGTAGAGTAAGCAGAATATAATACATTAATGCAATAAAATATTATAATAACATGTTCAATGAACAATTAGGGGTTATCAAGTCATTGTAACTTGACTAGAACAAGAATATATCGAGCTCTACGAACAAGTATGATTCAATGTATTCTTGTTCCCAAATAATTAATCAAATGATGCACTGAGTTACACTATAGTGGAAATTACCGGAATTTAATTGTTTTTCACGACCAACTGTGAAATTTTGAAAACAAATGAATAATCTATTTCTATCTACGAAATAGTTAGTACTTTTAATCAATCATAGACTGGACCAGAATTTTTTAGGCAACAAAACACTTCTCATCGAATAAACAGATGGGCGAAGGTCGTTTTCTATTCGGATTTCCTACTATCAAGTTCTTCATATATTTTTTTATGGAAAATAGGTTTTTCGATACGTTGACTTCCTATTTTTTCCTGAAGATTTATGAGGAGGGCTGAAAATCCATCATCCAACATATCGTGCTATTCATCGTTTGGCCATGACTGCGATCCCAATTCTAATCATTCTGGACCTCGTAGCCATAATTCAGTCGATTCGATTCTAAACATATTTTTCTCGTTTTATTGGCTTCCCTCCTATCCACTATGATGCTTTTGTCACAACAGGTGTCAGATTGGGTCTTCGGCTGGACCCTCACCTATCGTGCTCTAGGCAAGTAGCCGTCAGAAGGGAGTGAAACTCGGACAGCACATAACAACATCTATTGTCTTTCCACATACAACTTACAGCACACACAGTGAGATGAGCAGGTTGAACCTTGGCCAGTCCGGGTCTCGACAGTAGACTCACTGCGGAAGCAGAGGTGTAGTGTGAATACGAGAGATTTTCTTGTCTTACGAGTTGCACTGCTCGTGGGTAGGAAGATAGAAGTAATCACTGCTTTTCCAACTCCTTGACTAGCGTTGCGGGCTTCTACTTATACAAGAAAATGTGCTAAATTGGCAAGTAGACAGACAAGGGGGGTTCTAAGTCAAATTCTGTGCATAACCTCACTTTTACCGGCAAGTGGGTGTGGTCGAAGACTGGTCTCTTAACGCTTCAATCTTGACATGACAGTTTGACAGATATCATTTTGACAGTTGACAGGTGTGATTTTTTGTAGCTTTGATTCTCAGGATCAAGATGTGGGTGGGGGTGATTTTGTTCTCACCGAAGCCTCTCTGAAAAAAGATTTTCCGATAGTGGGAATTGAACCCACGTCCTTTGGATTTGTACGTGACTGTATAAACCACCACGTCACCGAGCCTTGGGATATTATGTAGATTTGGGATACAGTTGGTACGGTTTTGGTCTCAAATTGTGGGGCAATACAGTTTCGGTGTTTTGTGGGGGGAAGGGGAATTCAGGTTTTAGGCCACCTGCACAGGTTTCTTCATAGTTGTTGAGTTGGCGCGTACGCTTCGATTCTTTGATCGTTTGCTATTAGAATAAAATGGCGTTTCAAGTAGGAATTGCGGAGAAATGACGCTGTTTCATTGTGACGTCATTGCCTGTTGTGTAAAATGATTTCCACTCAATGTAGGCAGCTAGGTGTTTGGCGCGTACTTGATTTAATTGTTTGAACGTTTGCTACAAAAATGATTAGATACCGTAGTAGGTGAGCTGCGATTTTCTAATGGAGATACAGGTTTCTTTATAGTTTTTTTTGCTAATCGTTGATATAGATGGCGCGTACTATCGATTCAATATTTGGAAATGCATAATTTATATTGTTACGAATGAGGAGATTTAAGATATATTCAAAATTGAAAAACAGACATACTCACCATATTCCCATGAATTGAAAAACAGACATACTCACCACATTCTAATGAATTGAAAACAGACATACTCACCATATTCCCATGAATTGCATACTCAATCGAATAAATTAAACACACAGAAACACTCCAAAAATCATTTATTTTCAGGAATACAGATTCTAAGTACAAAATTGCAGGTATATGTACTTGAGGGACATAGGGTACATGACAAAAAATACTTCTACGATAATACAAGAACTAATAATATACATATATTGATCTTCTCATATACAGATTGATAGCTCCTTGACTTTGAACTCCTTTGTCAATTTGAGGCTCTGCATTGCAATAATCTTCATGGTGGATTGGTCCTAGAAAAAATCAAACAAAAATAAGATAATTTTGAAGTTGATACCAACTTCCAACTATAAACTTAGTTTATTTGGCAGTTTTCTGTAGGATACGTTTTGTTCAATTTATTTGGAGATAATAAAAAAAAACAAATGTTCATTGAAAAATTATCAAAATTTAAAAAACTTAAATTTTAGATAAACAAACCCGATTATGTCTTATTACGACGTTATGCTGTTGAATCAATCGACTAATTTTGTTCACCCACATTTCAAACTTTAGTAAATAAAATTCTTCAAAAATAAAATTATATTTGCAGTTTTTCAGCAAGTATAACATGATCAAGATGCAGACACTTGAAAAATAATCAAAATTTGAAAAACCTTAATTTTAGATAAACCAACCCGATTATATCTTATTACGGCGTTATGCTGTTGAATCAATTGACTAATTTTGTTCGACCACATCTCAATCTTTAGCGAATAGAATTCTTCAAAAATAATATTATATTTGCAGTTTTTCAGCAAGTATAACATGATGAAGATGCAGACTCAGAAATAAAATGAAAAAAAAAAAAAATTACCTCAAACTAGTTAGGATTGATTGCTGCTGGGTGACGAGCTCCAACAGGGTCTGTGGATTAGGCTTCCTGACGTCCTCAACCCCCGAAAGGCGAAAGCATACTTCCCTCCAGCAAGATCTTCGAGGTTCTTCTCCAAAATTGATGTCACTAGTTTTGGAAGAAAGACAACGCTCTCTTCCAATTCCAGGGGTATGCACTTCCCGAATCCGCCATTGTTTTTTTTTCCCAGCAACAATTTGTTGAGGGATGTTTAGCAGGAGGTTTTGAAGCTTGATCACAGGCTTCTCGTTTTGGGCCAAGCACACCACATTAACAATAGGAAGGTCCATGCTATACAAAAAAAATTCTATAAAATAATTATTCGAGAAAAAAGTATTTACCTTAATATGACGCTCTTCTGTTCTGACGACGACGAAGGCTTTGAATAAATTGGACCTCTGGTTGAATAATGAAAACACACATCCTTGTCATTCCGAACCATATTACAAACCTTGCATTAGAACAATAAATGCTTGTCCACATCGGAATGTGTAAGGAGATTCAAAGAACAATGGTGTCCTGTTCCACTGCAATATGCAACTATGAGCACATCGAAATAATAGAACATACCCATTTGCGAAAATTTTATTCAAACCATCAATAATTTTATCGGTTTGATGATACATAATTTCCTTCAAACATTGGGTTTCTATGCATGCAGTTCTGCTATAAAAAGATGAAATAACCTTAACAATATTGTAGACATACCATATTCTTATGAATTGCATATCCAATCGAATAAATTGAACACACAGAAACACTTCAACAATCAAGAATACATATTATATTCAAAGTACATACATTATTGTAGGTATATGTAATTGGGGGGACATAGGGTACATAAAAAAAATAATTCCACGATTATACAAGAACTAATAATATAACTTTTGTTTATTTAACGATCCAGCAATTTTGAAGACGAGTGTGAGTGATTTGTTGGGTTTCGTCACAACAAATCACCGATACTCGTCTACTAATAATATAATCTTACAATTATTCATAATATTAACAGATTAAAGGTATTTACCCAAAGATAATATCAACTATCCCCGAAATTATAATTAAAAAACGCTATGAAGTTGAATAGTGTTTAAAGGGAAGAATATCAAAGGTATTCTCTTGCAAAAATCTTTGATCATCGTTGGCACTCAACGCAACCTTAGTTTGCTCAATGCGTAAACATTGTGCGCATAGGAACGAATGCAACGCTGAGTAGCAGTGATAATTTTTGAATGTCTTGAAGAATCCCAGTAATCATCAAATAATAATTTATTTTTAACAACGTTGTATTTGGCCCTTTTGGCCTTTTTCACAACTTTTTGCCCTTGCTGAATTTTGAAAGTGTACATTTTTGATCTAAGACCAATGAAATGGGTAATAATTGCTCCATTGGCTTCATGCTTCATTAGCCCTAGAACTTTTTTTGTTGACCAACGGAATTTTATAAGGGTTGTCAGGAGAATAATCGGAAGTGTCAAATTTATTTGAATCTGTCTTGATAATCTCATCATAAACATCATTACACTGAATTTGATAGATGAAGCTATCCGTATCAGTGTACATAGGTTCACAGCGATCGATACCCAATTTTGGTAGCATATATGCGTAATGAAAATCAAACATGTATGTTTTGGAGATGTTCAAAATTGGCATACCAATATACAGAGGTTTATTGAAAATCAAATAATTCTTTTTTATTTCAATAGATATAAGATCGTATTCCGCGCCAAGAATAGTTCGATTGTGAAATCGATGACTTGCAATGAGATTTTTTGCTCCATATCGTCCATCCCATTTATTCACAAGTTTGATAACCCGATGATTTCTGATATTCTCCATCGTTTCACCAAAAAAATCATTATTGAATTGTTTGAAAAGATTTTTTTCAAATGTTGTTGTCGCGTTATTTCTTGATCTATTGTTATGTTCAATGTATGGCTTCAACCATGTGGCTTGTCGAAATTTCAAAATTCTATGTATTTTACTTAATTTCAAACCATTCATCAACGCTTGTTTCAAATTTCGATAGTGAACAACATGATTTTCTTTATCGAAAAGAGTCCTCATCAATTTTGATAACTCAGATCCGGTTTTTACTCGATGTTCAGGACAAAATGGAAAATCTTTATGCAAGTAATGAGTGGCGGTGGGATATTTCACATCGACTTCCAAGATATATCCTATGGGTGGATTATCCTGGATTGACAAAACATCAAAGTTAGATACATCGCTAATCCACTCAAACTCTCCTGAAGGAAGAGGGTCAGTCGTTGCTTATCTATACAGATTATCCACATCTAGATAAAGCAAACATTTCGACGATTTTGATGCATCGTATTCATCGATGTACCTGTTATTAGCTTCAGAATATCTATGAACACAAGTTGAAATGCCCCCACGAATTTCCTGCTCGATAAACATGATTTGGTCAATATCTTGAAGAAGTTCCAATTTTCAATCGGTAAACTTCAACATACAATCCCATGTGAAGCCAGGCATCGTATAATACCATGCGGGATCTAATTTATGCGACTGAATGCAACTTTGCCTGAAATGTTCGAATAAATCTGCTAAACCCAAAATATCGGTCTTCAGATACAAATCTGAATATTCACCTAAATTTTGGATGTCAAAGGCTTCCCACACAGTTTGAGCATGTTGATAATTTTTGACTGACAAATTGGAATCATCCAATTTATTGTGAAAATGTTCAATCAGTAATCGGGTGTCGTTCATTTTTTCCAAGCTATCAATATAGTCATAACAAAATACACCCTTTCCCGTCAACAATTGAAGTTTTGTCTCATCAAGATGTGCGAATTCTTCTCTCAATATTTTGAAATCGGTTTTTTCCATTGTCGATAGTAAATCATCGAGAGAAGCGTCTAAAAATCGGAATGAATCGACGTACCTGAATCTTATATTGTTTTCGTCAACGAAATGGGTGGAAGAGATATAAACTTCATTATTGGTTGGAAGAACACTCACGCGACTACGTTTAGCAAGATCTTTTATCAACAAATGCCCATCATAACCGGATAAATTCTAAAAAACAATCGGCACAACATAAAGCTTTTTGAAAATTAGATCACAATTTTCATGTACAAGACCTCTGAATTCACCAGTGAATTGATCATGATCGCGAACGGTCTTATAATTTTTTTGAAAAGGTTTTTCAGAAGTTGTAGATACTTCTCATTTCGATCATGGGAACAATATTCTTGATTTTTGAATGAATTACTTTTGATATTTCAACCATTTCGTTGATGAACCATTCCATACAATCTGCACAACGATAGCTCTTGAATAATGAAAGAGAATTGTCATAGGAACATTTCAAATAGAAGCCGGCACTGTAAGCTATGTGTTTCTGATATTTTCGCGTATTTATGGAAATATGTTGATCGACTACTCGCAGTTGACTTTCAAAGTCAGCATAGATGCTGAAGGGACACTTTTGTTTGTAAATGAAATTTCTAAGTTCAACATTTTTGTAACTTGGGAATGAGACTCTATAATCATTCAATTTTGTACACAGCTTTTCATGTTCAGTCAATTTTCCTCAGATGAGAAACAATCAAGACAACGATCACAAAAAGACTTGACAATTTTTTTTTTACTCAACTGCATTGAAACAAGACGGATACATTTTTAATCCAACAATAGTGACATTTTATATCCTCATGATCGGTGTCATTAGTAGGCAGTGGCTCGTAATCATTTAATGATGGATTATATTTGTTTTGAATTAACAGCAAATCAACATGCCTAGCCAATTTTTCTTTGGAAAGCCTAGCTGGTACAACATTGAACTTATTTGGTTTACCATCATCCGTATCTGACTTTGAAACTAGTTCCAAAGCATATCATTGTTTTTTTCAAATTTTGAAATTTGGTTCAACGGCATGGAAGATTCTGAGTTTTCGAGTTTCAAAACTGATTTATTGTGAGGATAAGACGTAATTCGCTCGTTATTTTTGTTAACAGGATGAAGCGCACCAACAATGGCCCAATAAAAACAAGCGTTGTCTTAATTCTGAACTGACACAAGCTCGCTTGATCATGATTTCTCTAGGTAGAACAATATAGGAAGAACCATAACCCTTTTGAAATTTATTCATAATGATTTCCAAATAAATTATTCTGGCAATGAAATTCCGAAAGTCTATTCAAAATTGTGTCACGCACGTTTTCAAGAAACCATCTTTTTAGATCCGTTGTTACATCAATGATTCCATTCTTGGTGTTAAAATATTCAAAATCAACAATTTCGCAATCGGAGGATTTCTTTACAAATTCCCCACAGAATGTTGTGTTTGCTTCAACCATGGTGAAAGATTTCAAAATATTTCTCATTTTCCGTTTGAACAAGATACACGCATCCTGAAAAAATGTATCAACATCTTTATGAATGAAATTTATAATGATACCGCTAGATACTCTCCCCTTGAAACATGAAACATTTACATTATCCCACTTGACTCTACTATTCAATTAAGAAGAAATTCTACTTCTCAATCCTGACCCAATATGATTTCGACAAATTAGTTGTTTTTTTATAACTTTGATATGTTGTGGATCTGTTTGTGCAGTCCGGCGTACATTTCTATGTAAATTGTTACTTTGCATAAGATTACTATATTTGAAGATTAGCCTACTTATTTCACGTATCCAATAACTAATTGTTCTCGCACAAGCTGTATCAAACAGAACCGGTCTCATTTTTTTCAGAAATTAAATCGTACTTTCCGTATTTTTGAACAATATCTTGTGAGAAGACATGTTTCAGACAAGGTAGAGCTCGGACTAACCCGTATCGGTACTATCACTATTCAATAGGTTATTTTCGTTAGCTCGTTGAGGGTACCGCAGCAGCAGCAACAGCACCAGAAGACAACACAGATTCACTGGCAACGATTTTAAATAGAGTCACCGGATTGGTCCAGTTCTTCCTATCCTTCAACCCTCGGAATATAAGGGGATATTTCAAGAAGGTGAACTCGCTCAGGTTGTTGTCAAGGGTAGCATCCACTCTTTTGGGAAGAAACACCACACAGTCCTCCAATTCGGTCAGGATGGATTTTCCAAATCGAGTGCCCACTTTTTTCAGCTTCAAAATTTTTTGAGGAGCATCCAAAGTGAGGTCCTGCAGCTCAATGAGAGTGTTTTCTGCAAGACAAGTCGCATTTATAGCAGTTAAATCCAGTTTCTATATGCTGGTGAGGGGTGATAACTTGAAATTGGTAAGACAAGTGATCTATTTACCTTGAAATTGTCACTTTTTTACGGACTGATCAGGTTGAAACTCGACTAACGACTTGAACGATGCTTCGAGTATGGGGGTTAAGCGTGAAATGTGATGTCGAAGTGTGGTGATGTTATTCTCCAGAACAACAACTCTTTGTTCCACTCCAGAACAATAAGTATTTGTTTTATATGAATGATGCATTATTAGCAACTGTGCTGATAAAATTCTGCTACAATAATCATTTCCTATATAGTGACAGAAAAAAATGACGACAAAAAAATAAATCCAATTATCGTTTAATTTCACTTGAATCACTCAAAACAATAATTTCCTTTACATGTGGAGTTATTGTGAAGGGATGAAACCACATCTGAAATATCAATTTTAGTACACTATCATAGTAGACGTGATGTCTCTTGAATGTCTCCGTGATGTCTCTGAGTTGTCTCTGAGATGTCTTTGTGATGTCTCTGAGTTGTCTCTGTGATGTCTCTGAGTGTCTCCGTGATGTCTCTGAGATGTCTCTGAGTTGTCTCCGTGATGTCTCTGAGATGTCATTTAACATAAGCAGTTCAGGCTCGAGGGGGTTTTCCCTAAATTTTGAGATTTTTCTGGATTCGGCAACACCACACGCAACCGACAACACCGGCCCCTAGATTCAACAAATATAATTTTCTTTTGGTAGATTTGGCAACGTTCCAAAGGGGTGGTGTTGTCGGTTGCGTGCGGTGTTGCCGAATCCAGAAAAATCTCAAAATTTAGGGAAAACCCCCTCAAGCCTTAACTGCTCATGTTAAATGACATCTCAGAGACATCACGGAGACATCCCAGAGACATCACGGAGACAACTCAGAGACATCACGGAAACAACTCAGCGACACTCAGAGACATCACAGGGACATCACGGAGACATCCAAGAGACATCACGTCCACTATGATAGTGTACTAAAATTGATATTTTGAATGTGGTTTCATCCCTTTACAATAACTCCACACGTAAAGAGAATTATTGTTTGAAAGAAATCATGTATTATGGACCGAACAAAATTTTGAGTGATTTAAGTGAAATTAAACGATAATTGGATTTATTTTTTCGTCGTCATTTTTTTCTGTCACCATTTAGGAAATAATTATTGTAGCAGAATTTTATCAGCACAGTGGCTAACAATGCGTCATTCATATGAAACAAAGACTTATTGTTCTGGAGTGGAACAAAGGGTTGTTATTCTGGAGAATCACATCACCACACTTCAACATCACATTTCACGCTTAACCATACTCGAAGCATCGTTCAAGTCGTTAGTCGAGTTCAAACCTGAGCAGTACGTGAAAAAGTGACAATTTCAAGGTTAATAGAACACTAGTTTTACCAGTTTCAAGTTATCACCCCCCAGCACCATAAAGAAACTGGATTTAACTGCTATAAATGCGACTTGTCTTGCAGAAAACACTGTCATTGAGCTGCAGGACCTCACTTTGGATGCTTCTCAGAAAATTTTGAAGCTGAAAAAAGTGGGCACTCGATTTGGAAAATCAATCTTGACCGAATTGGAGGACTGTGTGGTGTTTCTCCCAAAAGAGTGACTGCTAACCTTGACAACAACCTGAACGAGTTCACCTTCCTGAAATATCCCCTTATATTCCGAGGGTTGAAGGATAAGAAGAACTGGACCAATCCGGTTACTCTATTTAAAATCGTTGCTAGTGAATCTGTATTGTCTTCTGGTGCTGTTGCTGCTGCTGCGGTACCCTCAACGAACAACAAAAATAACCAATTACATAGTGATAGTACAGTTAGGGGTTAGTCTGAGTTTTACCTTGTCTTTAAAACATGTCTTCTCACAAGATATTGTTTGAAAAACGGAAAGTACGATTTTATTTCTGAAAAAAATGAGACTGGTTCTGTTTGATACAGCTTGTGCGAGAACAATTAGTTATCGGATACGTGAAATAAGTAGGTTAATTTGTATAGGTCTGCGTCCTCAAGTTGGATATAACAGATGCGGGTTAGTGGGGAGAAGGACGGTGTATAACAAGACACTCAGTTATTGATTTCCCGACGTTTCGGTCATTTATTGTGACCTTTCTCAAGGGTTAATCAGATTGAGTGTGTTCGATAACAAATAAACAACATGTACATGATGGTAAAATACAGAGAAAGTAAACTAAGTATACATGTTATAAATATGAAAAGAAACATCAATACCAACAACACATGATTTCAAATGTGTTGTTGTACATGTTGTGTCATGTACATGTTGTTTATTTGTTATCGAACACACTCAATCTGATTAACCCTTGAGAAAGGTCACAATAAATGACCGAAACGTCGGGAAATCAATAACTGGGTGTTTTGTTATACACCGTCCTTCTCCCCACTAACCCGCATCTGTTATAAGTAGGTTGATCTTCAAATATAATAATCTTATGCAAAGTAGCAATTTACAGAGAAATGTACGCTGGACTGCACAAACAAATCTACAACATCTCAAAGTTATAAAAAAACAACTAATTTGTCGAAATGATATTGGGTCAGGATTGGGGAGTGAAATTTCTTCTAAATTGAATAGTAGAGTCAAGTGGGATAATGTAAATGTTTCATGTTTCAAGGGGAGAGTATCTAGCGGTATCATTATAAATTTGATCCATAAAGATGTTGATAAATTTTTTCTGGATCCGTGTATCATGTTTAAAGGGAAAATGAGAAATATTTTCAAATCTTTTACCATGGTTGAAGCAAACACAACATTCTGTGGGGAATTTGTTAAAAAATTCTCCGATTGCGAAATTGTCGATTTTAAATATTTTAACACCAAGAATGCAATCATTGATGTAGCAACGGATCTAAAAAGATGGCCTTTTGAAAACGTTCGTGACACAATTTTGAATAGTCTTTCGGAATTTCAGGAACATGATTCTGGTTTTACTCTTGTCAGGATAATTTATTTGGAAATCAATATTAATAAATTTCAAATGGGTAATGGTTCTTCCTATATTGTACTACCTAGAGAAATCATGATTAAGCGAGCCTGTGTCAATGTTCAGAATGAAGATAACGCTTGTTTTTATTGGGCTACTGTTAGTGCGCTTCATCCTGTTAACAAAAATAACGAGCGAATAACTTCTTATCCCCACTATGAATCAGTTTCGAAACTTAGAATCTTCCATGCCGTTGAACCAAATTTCAAAATTTGAAAAAAAACAATGATATATCTTTAAATGTGTATGCTTTGGAACTGGTTTCAAAGTCAGATACGGATGATGGTAAACCAAATAAGTTTAATATTGTACCAGCTAGGCTTACCAAAGAAAAAATGGCTAGGCATGTAAATTTGCTGTTAATTCAAAACAAGTATCATCCATCATCAAATGACACGAGCCACTGCCTACTAATGACACCGATCATGAGGATATAAAATATCACTATTGTTGGATTAAAAATGTATCCCGTCTTGTTTCAATGCAGTTGTGTAAAAAAAAATTGCCAAGTATATTTTTGATCGTTGTCTCAATTATTTCTCATCTGAGGTAAAATTGACTGAACATGAAAAGCTGTTCACAAAATTGAATGATTAAAGAGTCTCATTTCCAAGTTACAAACATGTTGAATCTAGAAATTTCATTTGCAAATAAGCATCTATGCTGACTTTGAAAGTCAACTGCGAGTAGTCGATCAACACATTTTCATGAATAAGCGAAAATATCAGAAACATATAGTTAACAGTGCCGGGTTCTATTCAAAATGTTCCTATGACAATTATCTTTCATTTTTCAAGAGCTATCGTGGTGCAGATTGTATGGAATGGTTCATCAACGAAATGGTTGAAATATCAAAAGTAATTCATTCAAAAATCAAGAATATTGTTCCCATGATCGAAATGAGAAGTATCTACAACTTCTGAAAAACCTTTTCAAAAAAACTATAAGACCGTTCGCGACCATGATCAATCCTTTGGTGAATTCAGTGGTTTTGCACATGAAAATTGTAATCTTCTTTTCAAAAAGCTTTATTTTGTGCCGATTGTTTTTCAAAATTTATCCGGTTATGATGGGCATTTGTTGATAGAAGATCTTGCTAAACGTAGTCGCGTAAGTGTTCTTCCAACCAATAATGAAGTTTATATCTCTTTCACCCATTTCGTTGACGAAAACAATATAATATTTAGGTACACTGATTCATTCCGATTTTTAGGCGCTTCCCTTCCCTCGATGATTCACTATCGACAATAAAAAAAACCGATTTTAAAATATTGAGAGAAGAATTCGCACATCTAGATGAGACAAAACTTCAATTGTTGACGCGGAAAGGTGTATTTTGTTATGACTATATTGATAGCTTGGAAAAAATGAACGACACCCGATTTCCTTCGATTCAACATTTTTACAATAAATTTAATGATTTCAATTTGTCAGTCGAAAATTATCAACATGCTCAAACTGTGTGGGAAGCCTTCAAAATCCAAAATTCAGGTGAATATTCAGATTGTATCTGAAGACCGATATTTTGGGTTTAGCAGATTTATTCGAAAATTTAAGGCAAAGTTGCATTCAGTCGCATAAATTAGATCCGGCATGGTATTATACGATGCCCGGCTTCACATGGGATTGTATGTTGAACTTCTTCAAGATATTGACCAAATCATGTTCATTGAGCAGGGAATTCGTGGGAGCATTTCAACTTGTGTTCATAGGTATTCTGAAGCCAATAACAAGTACACCGATGATTACGATGCATCAAAACCGTCGAAATTTTTGCTTTATCTAAATGTAAATAATCAGAATGGAAAAGCAATGACTGGACCTCTCCCTTCAGGAGAGTTTGAGTGGATTAGCGATGTATCTAACTTTGATGTTTTGTCAATCCTGGCTAATTCACCCATAGGATATATCTTGGAAGTCGATGTAAATATCCCACCGCCACTCATGACTTGCATAAAGATTTTCCATTTTGTCCTGAACATCGAGTACCAACCGGATCTGAATAATCAAAATCTCTTTTCGATAAAGAAAATCATGTTGCTCACTATCGAAATTTGAAACAAGCGTTAATGAATGTTTTGAAATTAAGTAAAATACATAGAATTTTGAAATTTTGACAGTCCACATGGTTGAAGCCATATATTGAACATAACAATAAATTAAGAACTAGCGCGACAACAACATTTGAAAAAAATCTTTTCAAACTATTCAATAATGCTGTTGGTAAGACGATGAAGAACATCAGAAATTATCGGATTATCAAACTTGTGAATAAATGGGATGGACGATATGGAGCAAAAAATCTCATTGCGAGTCATCGATTTCACAATGGAACTATTCTTGACGCGGAACACGATCTTATAGCTATTGAAATGGAAAATAATTAAATGATTTTCAATAAACCTTTGTTAATTGGTATGTAAATTCTGGACATTTCCAAAACATACATGTTTGATTTTCATTACGCATAAATGCTACCAAAATTGGGTATTAAACGCTGTAAACTTATGTACACTGATACGGATAGATTCATCTATCAAATTCAGTGTAATGATGTTTATGATGAGATTATCAAGACAGATTCGAATGAATTTGACACTTCCGATTATTCTCCTAACAACCCTTATAAAATTCCGTTGGTCAACAAAAAAGTTCTAGGGCTAATGAAGGATAAAGCCAATGGTGAAATTATCACCCATTTCATTGGTCTTAGATAAAAAATGTACACTTTCAAAATTCAGCAAGGGCAAAAAATTGTGAAAAAGGCCAAAGAGGTCAAATACAACGTTGTAAAAAATAAATTAACGTTTGATGATTACTGGGATTGACATTCAAAAATCATCACTGTTACTCAGCGTTGCATTTGTTTCTATGCGCACAATGTTCACAGCATTGAGCAAACTAAAGTTGCGTTGAGTGCCAACGATGATCAAAGATTTCTGCAAGAGAATACCTTTGATACTCTTCCCTTCGTACACTATTCAACTTTATGGCGTTTTTTAAATATAATTCCAGGAATAGTTATTATTGTCTTTGGGTAAATACCTTTAATCTGTTAATATTATGACTAATTGTAAGAATATATTATTGGTTCTTGTATTATCGTAGATTTTTTTTTTATGTACCCTATGTCTCCCAACTACATAAACCTACAATAATAATGTATGTTCTTTGAATATAATATGTATTTCTGAAAATATATGATTGTTGAAGTGTTTTTGTGTGTTTAATTTATTCGATTGGATATGCAATTATTCATAAGAATATGGTATGTCTGCAATATTGTTGAGGTTATTTCATCTCTTTATAGCAGAACTGCATGCATAGAAACTAAATGTTTGAAGGAAATTATGTATCATTAAACCGATGAAATTATTGATGGTTTGAATAAAATTCACGAAAATGGGTATGTTCTACTATTTCGATGTGCTTATAGTTGCATATTGCAGAGGAACAAGACACCATTGTTCTTTGAATCTCTTTACACATTTCGATGTGGACAAGCATTCATTGTTATAATGATAAATTGCAAGGTTTGTAATATGGTTCGGAATGAGAAGGATGTGTGTTTTTATTATTCAACTAGAGGTCCAGTTTATTTGAAGCCTTCGTCGTCGTCAGAACAGAAGAGCGTCATATAAAGGTAATACTTTTTTGATTAATTATTTAATAGATTTTTTTTTGCATAGCATGGACGTTTTTATTGTTAATGCGGTGTGCTTGGCTCAAATTGACAAGCCTGTGATCAAGGTTCAAAAGCTCCCGCTAAACATCCCTCAACAAATTGTTGCTGGGAAAATAACCAATGGCGGATTCGGAGAGTGCATACTCCTGGAATTGGAAGAGAGCGTTGTCTTTCTCCCAAAACGAGTGACGTCAATTTTGGAGAAGAGCCCCGAAGATCTTGCTGAAGGGGAGTATGCTCTTGCCTTTCGGGGGTTGAAGGACGTCAGGAAGCCTAATCCGCAGTCCCTGTCTGAGCTCGTCACCCAGCAGCCGACAGCAACAGCAATCAATCCTAACTAGTTTGAGGTAATTATTTTTTTTTTATAATATATCTGTGTCTAAATCTTTATCATGTTATACTTGCTGAAAAACTGAAAATATAATTTTATTTTTGAAGAATTCTATTTGCTAAAGTTTGAAATGTGGGTGAACAAAATAAGTCAATTGATTCAATAGCATAACGTCGTAATAAGACATAATCGGGTTGGTTTATCTAAATTAGTTTTTAAATTTTGATTATTTTTTAATCAACATTTTGTTTTTTTTCCTATTATCTCCAAATAAATTGAACAAAATGTATCTTACAAAAAACAGCCAAATAAACTAAGTTTATAGTTGTGAGTTAGTATCATTTTGAAAATTATCTTATGTTTGCTGGATTTTTTCAGGAACCAATCCACCATGAAGATTATTGCAATACAGGGCTTCAATTTGGCAAAGGAGTTCAAACTCAAGAAGCTATCAATAATTTTTTCTATGTGCCTTATGTCCCTCAAGTACAGGGTGTCCCATTTTGGGTACTTTTGCGGGGTATCTCCGTTATTCTTATAGATAGAAAGTTGCGGTTTGTGCGACATGTGCTACTTTTTCGTGAAACTGAAGATGCCGTTAACAAAATTTTCATAGCCCTTTTCGTTTTCAAGATACAGGGCTAAACTGAAAATGTTGCATTTTAAGGTACCCCCCGTATCTAAACTATCAGATAAGTTATGGAAAATGTGAAAACTGTTTCTTATATGACTTTTCCCGTAGAAATCGATTCTGCCTTTGGAATTAGTATACAGGGTCAGGTCAAAAAGTTATCGGACCCAACTTAATTTTTTTAAATGGAACACCCTGTATATTTATAGTCCATGAGATTTGTCTTTTTTTAACCTTTTCAAAAATATATAAGAGTATGCACTTAAAAAAAAATGTTTAGCCCATAACTTTTTGAGCTGATCCTGTATACAAATTCCGAAGGCAGAATCGAGTTCCACGGGAAAGTATATAACTTTCGATTTTGCCTTCGGAATTTGTACAGGGGCAGGTCAAAAAGTTACAGGCTAAAATTTTTTTTTTCTTTAAAGTGCATACTTGTATATATTTTTGAAAAGGCACAGAAAACACAAATCTTATGGACTATAAATATACAGGGTGTTCAATTTAAAAAAATAAAGTTGGGTCCGATAACTTTTTGACCTGACCCTGTATATACTAATTCCGAAGGCAGAATCAAGTTCTACGGAAAAAGTTATAAAATAAACAGTTTTCACATTTTCCATAACTTATCTGATAGTTTAGATACGAGGGGTACCTTAAAATGCAACATTTTCAGTTTAGCCCTGTATCTCAAAAACTAAAAGGGCTATGAAAATTTTGTTAACGGCATCTCTAGTTTTACGAAAAAGTAGCACACTGTCGCGAAAACCGCAACTTTCTATCTATAAGAATAACGGAGATACCCCACAAAAGTACCCAAAATGGGACACCCTGTACATATACCTGCAATTATGTACCTTGGATAGAATCTGTTGTTCTGAAAAGATATGATTTTTGGAGTGTTTCTGTGTGTTTTATTTATTCGATTGGATATGCAATTCATGGGAATATGGTGAGTATGTCTGTTTTTCAATTCATGGGAATATGGTGAGAATGTCTGTTTTTTAATTCATGGGAATATCGTGAGTATGTCTGTTTTTCAATTTTGAATATATCTAAAATCTCCTCATTCGTAACAATATAAATTATGTTTTTTTTTTTCAAATATTGAATCGATAGTAAGCGCCATCAATCTGCATCTCCATTAGAAAATCGCAGCTCACCTACTACGCCATCCAATCATTCTTATAGTAAACGATCAAAGAATTGAATCAATATAGTACACGCCAAACACCTGGCTGTCTTCTTTGAGTGGAAATCATTTTCCACAACAGGCAACCTTATGACGTCACAATGAAACAGCGTCATCGATTGGATATGCGATTCCTACTTCAACCGTCATCTGGTAATTCTCTTAGCAAACGATCAAAGAAATGAATCGCACGCCCTATCTTTATTGAATAACTCAAAAAACTATTAAGAAACCTGTATCTCCATTGGAAAATCGCAGCTCAACTATACTACGCCATCTAGTAGCAAACGTTCAAAACATTAAATCAAGTACGCGCCAAACACCTAGCTGTCCACTTTGAGTGGGAATCATTTTACACTACAGGCAATGACGTCACAATGAAACAGCGTCATTTATTCGCAATTCCTACTTTAAACGCCATCTAATTCTAATAGCAAACGATCAAAGAATCCAAGCGAACGCGCCATAATAAATGAATCCAAAAACTATGAAGAAATCTGCTTCTCCATTAAAAAATCGCAGTTCACCTACTACGCCATCTAATCATTGTAATGGCAAACGATCAAAGAATCGAAGCGTACGCGCCAACTCAACAACTATGAAGAAACCTTTGCAGGTGGCCTAAAACCTGAATTCCCCCGTCCCCCCACAAAACACCGTAAATGTCTTGCCCCACAATTTGAGACCAAAACGGTATCAACTGTATCCCAAATCTAGATAATGTCCGAAGGCTCGGTGGCGTGGTGGTTTAGACAGTCACGTACAAATCCAAAGGACGTGGGTTCAATTCCCACTATCGGAATAGTATATTTCATTATCAGTACAAACATGAGGATTTTTTCGTGCGCGCGTGACAAATTCTCGTCACGGGAAGTCATGCAAGAACGGAAAATCCATTTCTGGACGAGTAATGAACGATATTTTTTTATTATACTTAGGTATGTAATAAATACATAAATACTTAATTTTCACTGACAGAAAATAAAATTTGTCATTAATAAATAGATCGTTGCTATAGACACATTACTCGTTTCTTTTTTTTCTTCGGGTTGCCATAGGATATCTAGTATCATGGATATCTATGTTTATTATTAAGCGCACGGAAAGAGGGATCGGGAAAAAATTTCCGTGCGCTGTTCCGAAAATGTCATATTTACTGTATTTTATAAACAGTTGAAAATGTAGTATTTTCTGCTAAGTATAATAAAAAATCTTTTTTCAGAGAGGCTTCGGTGAGAACAAAATCACCCCCCACCCACATCTCGATCCTGAGAATCAAAGCTACAAAAAATCACACCTGTCAACTGTCAAAATGATATCTGTCAAGTTGTCATGTCAAGATCGAAGAGTTAAGGGACCAGTCTTCGACCACACCCAGTTGCCGGTAAAAGTTAGGTAATGAACAGAATTTGAGTTAGAATCCCCCTTGTTTATATCTACTTTGGCAAGTCCTTCTCGCGCTCAAAAATCGCTCCACCACTTTCATGTCCCCGGACGAAGACGCCACCGTCAGCTAAATAATGAAAATGAGCAAATTTAGTGTATTGTTGATTGATTTGGGGTTGAAGGTACTTTTTAGAAAATCGTGTCTTTGAAGTTGAGGTTCCTTCGAGATAATGCTTGTAAAGTGAATTCTTGTTTGTGCTCATTCTGTGCAGGCGCAATAGCATGATTTCCGATGTCTTTGTGGATTTCGCATCATCTTTATCAAGACTTGAGGTCGATATTGTACACCGTGGAACAGCCAAATTGTAGTGCATCATCAGCACATTACTAATTATTGGCATAAACACGTAACCTATATCAATTATTATTTATATACATAAGCAAAACATCGTAGACTTCGAGGTATCTCTATTTGCTTTTCAAAATACAGTCTTACTAAAACAACCAGCCTATCATTACTACCTTCACCCCTTCGAAATTATATATTTTGCATGGCGATCCTGCAATCAGATTAAGAATCATGGTGCGTTTGGTAGAGTGTTAACATTGTAACTTTGAAATGAGTGGAGTAAAAGCTTCCATCAGGCCGAACCGAATCGTAGAATTAAAACCTACGATGGAAAAGACGATTTCTGAAGAAAGTGACGTAACGAGTACGGGCGTGGTGACTTCAAATTTTATTGTGGATGAGCAAGGTGCATCTGGTGTGTCTCTTGATGTTAAGATCCTGTTGTTCATTTCGACAGCCTGCGCAGTTATCGTATTTGCTTTGAAACTCAGAAAAGCGTACAGAAGACCACTTGAAAGAGATATTAGCCGCAGTGTGTACCTGAGGCCCCAAAATCGATCAATTGCTTCAGTAAATGTGGAAGATGTTCAAAGTGTGCTGATCCACTTCAACATAATAATATGCTTAATTGGAAGATGTCTAAAGTGAGCTGATCCAGTTCAACATATGGTTAGTTCTCCAAAGTGTCATGGTGTCGTCGCTTGGAATGGAAATCGAAGAGTTTCAGCCTTCGCTGGACAACGGGATGGAAAAGCGAGAAGATTGTTTCCACGCTGTAAGTCATAGATTTTTTTTCTCTCTCTTTCTTCGTCAAGTTAGTTTTGCTATTTTGAGGTTTTGAATATATTGAGAGCAAACATTATTTATAGGACTATAGGATATATAATAATGTTTTTATTTATATGATTATCTCAATCATTATTTTACTTGGAAGGATATTTGAACCAAGGTATCACTTATTAAAGATGAGGTCTATAGGGAGTCAACGAGGGTTGTGAAAGCGGACGTTCCAAAATCTCAAGACATTCGGGTTCAAGTCAGGGATAATTTGTTAACTCTTCATAACGATTTTGTTGATACTAGTAGCTAGTTGCTATAAAGATATTGATGACGTCAAATACAATAACCATATGAAACCGCTATTCAGTACCATTCGAGATAGAGTCGTTCGATCGTATCAGGTTTTGCGGGTTGACTATAAAATCCTTTTTATTATTCTCGAGAAAATTAATCCTGAAATCAAAGATAAATTATTCTTTGTGAATGAAAGTGAGAAATTAAACGTTGGAATGCCTCTCTCTGCACCTGAGTTTTTCAATATTACAAGCAAGATCGTGCCGAATGAGTTCGATGGTTCTGACGATAAGCCTACCTCATTTTTAGATGCTTCAACGTTGTTGAAAGCGAACGTGGAAAACCAGGAAAATAATGCGGTTGCTTACTTCAAAACAAAGCTCACTGGCAAAGCAAGAATTTTGGTAGGCGATAGCACTACCCTTGATAAAATAGGTCAGAGGTTAAAACATGAAATAAAGGGCGAAAGCTCACAGTCTGTTAGTTCTAAACTGTCCAACCTAAAACAGCGTAACAATGACACTAAATATATCGCCGAGATTGAGAATTTAGCGCAAAAGTTAAAGCAGGCGTATATCAGTGAAGGAGTATCGGAAAATGTGGCGGAAAAATACGCAAAGACTACAACCGTCAAGGCTCTGACCTCAAATGCAAGCGCAGAAAAGACAAAAATCATAATGGAAGCTGGAAGTTTTCAGACAGTGCAGGATGCAATTCAGAAATTTGTCAATGTCAGCGCAGATTATCCAGCGAGCGCGACAGTATTCTATACAAGGAAAGGTCAAAATCGAGGAAGAACAAGGAATAACTAATGCGAAAGACCAAATTTCGAGCAACGTAGAGGAGGTTTTTTTTTTCTCCTCGGAAAAAAGGCTCTGTATATAGGAACAAAAATGACAGCAATTCAAATTACACTTCATCCAACCATCAGAATATAGATGCCGCATATAGACGTAGACCACAAAGATATGTCAGGATTGTCAGGAGCTACAAAATTGACCAACATTCGGAAAGCGATCAGGAGCCTCAACAAGGTCCTTTGGGAAATTCCTAAACATATCCAACATGGACCATACACTTTCCAATTATGTTATTATTTAAACGGATTTGTCTGGAAACGATCACATCACATCATTGGTGGACACTGGAGCAGATGTATCATTATTCAAAAGAAACAAAGTTTATTTTGGAGAAAACATTCACACCACCAACAAATGCAAAATAAGAGGAGTCACCGAACTCACAACTCTTTGGGGACTGTTGACGCCAACATGTGCGTCGATGATTACGTATTCAAGCATACTTTCCACGTAGTGGATGAAAACTTGTGATAGGTACACTCTCACAACGTGTATTATTCAATCAAGTGAGCGTGGCCAAGCTCCAAGAAAATATAATACATCTAACAAAACCAAATAGATCCCAAAACACTATAATTCAAATCTTATAGTTTTCTGATGAATATACAGTAATAACTTCAGTCTCAAAATTAAAAAAAAAGGTTAGGATAAAAGAATAAACAGATATACCGTGAAATATGATAACCACAATACAATATCCACTAATACCTTTACTTAAACTGAACGAACCTGAAAACACTATACTTTTTTTCCAAAAATATTCTGTTCATAATGCATTTTTAACATAAATCTTAAATTGAAATAGTATACTATGGAGTAGGATAGAGCAAACGCAATATGGAATACATTAAATCTGATAATGATACGCCGTTTATGTCCAATATTCAACATACTAGACAATCTTTGCAAGAATTCATTTTTATATTCAGTTCCCATGTCAAATCTAATTTCCTCTTATAGTGCCAAATATCAAAATAAATTCCTCAAATATAGCCTTGGCAACAGTAATAGCGTCCTTATTTGGTATTGGTACAATAACAGCATATTTCGTCAATTCGCATTGCATAGTGACTGCATACATGTTATTGTTTTCGGTTCTAGAAAACGGGCGGATTGTATTGTAGCATTCACATTTTCCACTCATCAATTAATCTTCTAAATCCATTTCTTCATTATTTACCAACGTATTCCCCCAACCCTGTATTCTTGCACAGCTGACAAATCACCGAGACAATGTTGAAAAGTTTCCCTGTTTCAGTACTTGAATAGTATTGAGGTGTAATCTTCTGGGGTCAGTTGGTTCTGTCCAGTTGATTGATCGCTTTATACGGGACATTTGTCAATGTCCATCGGACACTCTTGATTGATGATCGATGGTGGTATTTCATTTTTTGGCCTTACTCAAGGACTTGTTCCCGTGATGTGCTGAAAGCCACACGTAAAATGTGCTGAGCAGCCCTTTTCATTAGAAATTATTATGCATCGCTGAAGTTTAACGTAACTTTCCGTTCCAAAATTACCTATAAACCTCCTCTGAAGATATGAATTTGTTTTAACCAGCGATGACATGGCTATTTCTTGAATTCTCAAGAACCTTACGAGGTGAGTCCGTTAATCCTACTTTTCCCATGAGGTAGATTTTGAAAATAAAACATTGTTTCGGGGTTTTTCTTTCCTTTTCTTTCGAATGGGCTTTGTGGAGTCGGCGTGATTTCCATTGGTTCAATGTGTTTAACTTTGCTTTTGTTGAATTGACATTTTCTACAATTTTTAATGTACCCAGCAACATCTCTTGACATATTCTTCCAACGATACTTTGATCTCAACTTTTTCAGAAGCCTTTTCTGTCCACTGTGTCCTTCCGTCAAAGGATTGTCGTGCCACTGCTGTATTAATTTTAATTTTTCGTCATTATCGGTAATTGTTTTGGGATCCCTGTACAAATATATTTTCACGTTTTTCAAACAATCTTGTCCTACTTACATAAAATCACTTATTGTGCACGTACTGAGAATGACATCATTCATTTCTAGTTCAAATTTTTCTAATCCATTTTCACCAGCCTCCTCTAGCTTAGCAAAAATTTTTTCCAGAGAAAAATTGGCATTAGTGAAAAATATTTTTCCTTCAATACCAAACTTGTCATTTTCATGTTTTTCATGATTATTCGTAAATAATCTGGCTGAGTTAAAAATCTTGAAGTAGGAACTGCGAGCATATTATAAATATCATAAGTTTGCATAATTCTTGAAATCGCTTCAGGTTGTTTTGGTTTCGCCTTTCGGCTTACCAGGTCATCATCGGACAATGTCACTAATGATTAAAAACTCAGCGTCCTTTGTAGATTAATAAAAAGTGGTGGTTATTGGGAATGAGGACAGTTGAAATGAGAATCACTTATTCGAATATTTTTTCCCGACGTTTCGGCCTATAAGTCAGGCCTTTTTCAAGGGTCAATTTCAGTAAGTGTCAGTACATCAAAAAAGTAACATAGCATTACGGACACTAACACTGATTATACATAATTTAGGACAAAACCGGTATAACAGACTATAGATAAACAGACTGAAATTGACCCTTGAAAAAGGCCTGAATTATAGGCCGAAACGTCGGGAAAATTTTTTCGAATAAGTGATTCTCATTTCAACTGTCCTCGTTCCCAATAACCACCACTTTTTATTGTCACTAATTGTTATTTCGCCATATTTCTCGTAGTAACTGCAAAAATTTGGGCTGATTTCGAATTCATGTCTTTCAGATCATCTATAGCTAGTCTTGATAAAGCATCTGCAAGAACATTTCCTTCGCCTTTGGTAATATAGGTATTCTACCTCAAAGTCATATTCTACCAGATCTTGTCTCATTTTAGTTAATTTCGAACACGGACTTTTCATAGAAAACAAATACACCAGCGGCCGATGATCTGATTTAACCAAGAATGTTTTTTCCGTAGAGATAAGGTCTGAAGTAGTTTATTCCCCAATGTATGGCAGCTAATTCCTTCTCAATAGTTGATTAATTGATTTCGCCCTTTGTGAACCCTCTTGAGGCAAAAGCGATGGGAAGATCTTGACTACCAAAGTTTTGGGATAATACTGCACCACAAGCTTCCTTCGATGCGTCAGTTGTTAGTGTGAAGGTTTTGTCAAAATCAGGATACTTCAAAATTTGTGGCTCGGTTAGTAATTGCTTCATTTATTCGAACGACTCTTGACACTCCTCTGTCCATACAATGGTTGCATTTTTCTTCAAAAGCTTATTCAATGGTTTTGCTAACTCTGCGAAATTCTTGATGAAGCGCCTGTGATAATTGCAAAACGCAGTGAATTTTCGTATTTCGTCCGCTGACCTTGGCCTAGGGTGATTGCGTATTGTGTCGTATTTTGTTTCATCGGGCAATACTCCTTGTGATGTAACTTTATGCCCTAGATATGTGACGCTTTTTTGAAAGAATGTGCATTTTCCGGGGTTTAATTTCAGATTGAATTTTCGGCAGGTTTCAAATACACTTTTTAGATTATCCAGAGGATGTATTACGGAGCATCCAATGCAAATTATATCGTCTATATAGAGTAATGCTTTTTCCGGAGTGAGACCTGCAAAAGCTATATTCATAATTTTCTGGAAGGTATTCGGACTGATTTTTAAGCCAAATGGCAATCTCGTGAACCGATACGAGGCTGAGCTGGTACTAAATGATGTAATATCCCTGGAACGTTCATGAAGAGGTATTTGATGAAATCCAGCACGTAGATACAATGTAGAAAACAATTTCGCTCTACCCAATTGATCCAAAATTTGGTCAATTCTAGGATTTGGGAATTTATCCGCACTAAGCTTCTTGTCCACAGTATGACGAAAATCGACGACAAATCTCCATTTTTTATCGCCATTGGCAGATTTCTTTGGTACCAAAAGGACTGGGCTATTATACTTCGATTGTGATGGTTCGATTATTAGCTCTTTAAGCATTTTATTCACCTATTTGTTGATTTCTTTAATTTGCGAGTAAGGAGTTTTCTAGTTTTTTTTATGGAAACTGGGTTATCGTCGGACAGTCGTAATTTCTGCTGATAAAAGTTATTTGTTGTAGGTGGGTCGTTTTCCAAACAAAAAATGTCTTTATATTCCTGACATAAATTGATCACGTCTTGTTTCACAAATGGTGGTGTGAGATCCGTGTTTAGTTCATTCAAAAGCATATTTTTCCTATTTCCAGAATGTTTGTCCTCTTGATTGCTAGCTGTAAATATGTCGTACTTCTTCAAAGCAGAATAACCAATTGTCGGGTTTTGATAGTTACACAATAAATCCGATAACTAATGATGGGGACGTTTTCGGAGAAACTCTCGGACAGGTCGATTGCTATTTTTCTTTGTAGATTTTTTTCAGCAAAAACATTTTAGAGACGCTGTGTCATGTAGCAATGGCTGAAACTTCGTTATTTAAAATACAACACCCAGAATAATAATCAAGGTCTGGATTCTCTAGAAAGTTCCAGACATATTTCATATTATACTATATCTAGAATTATTCCATGACAAAAATTCGTTGAAACACACTCAAAAATTAGTAAATACCAAGTAGTTATACTGTCCATTTCTTGATAATACGAAAAAAATTAAAAATCAAAAAATCAAGCCTAACCAACTACAAGTCAGACCATTTTTTAATATTTTCAAATCAGTAGAAACACACGCTGAAATGGTTTTCACATACTTTTTCATTATCAAGACCTGAATGGGGGATAAGTATTGACTGTGTTGTGTGTTCTAACGATTTTTTTTTATTATTTTCTCAATGAATCAAAAAAATCTGAATATTTCCGGAACAGTTGAAGATAGGTTAAAGATAATATACATGAAATATGTCTAGAATTTCAGGAAGAATCTAAAAATTGAATAATTTACAGGGTATTGTATTCGAAATAACAAAGTTGGTATTAGCCACTGCTACTTGACACACACTGTATGAGATGTTTTTACTGGAAAAAATATGAAATCAAAACTATCAACCGAAGTGTCCGAGCGATTTTTTCGAAAACGTCCTCATTCGTTAGTGATCGAATTTATTCCATTTGGCAGTTTAACACTGTATTTATTTTTGTATTTTATTTATTTATTTTATTGACCAATGGGAAGGTAGAACCGACGCCGACTTTTCATCAATAATTCTAATATCAATGTGAAATTTTTACATGTATATTATTTGAGTATTTGATTCTAACAACTCTTTCAATTTTTTCATTTTCCTTAAAAATCAAGATCAGAATGAGCTTACTTCTAGGTAAAATTGATGTTTTCGCAATTTTTGGGTACCTCGTGTATACAAATCACATACTTAATTTCTGGTTGAATCATGTTTTTTTTAAGCAAAACTTTTTTTGAAGAATACTTTTTTTCGCTGAAATCGATAATAAAAACGTTTTTCGTTAAAATGGTCCTTCAAAAATACGGCAAAGGATAAGTAATTGAGTATAATTTTTTTGGTATTGCGGAACTAATATTTACCTGGATGAAGGAAACTTTTTTACTAAAATGGTATACTTTATTGATTTCGTTATAATTTTGCAATACCAAAAAAAAAAAATAATATTATATCCCTTGCCGTATTCTTATGGGACTCTGTATATCAACGCTTTAGTTGAATCATCTTTTTTGGAATTGGAATAAAGATTCATTATCTTTTCATTCAGAGAAGTCATCAGAAAAATACCAAATACATCAAGAGGTACTGGTCTTTGCTATACCCCAGAGGCATGAATTTAGTGAATAATTATTTTTCAGCAAAATTGCGGGATCATACAATTTATAAAGCCTGCATCACTTTTTTCCGCACACTGTATATCATAGAGTACTCACTCATATAATATTCTGTGATAGTACCTCCTTATAGAAACAAATGAGAAATGAGAAACATCGATACATCGTAGAATCAAAATAAAATACATAATACAGTTTCCTCAGAACCACTAGATTTGGTGAACAAATTTAACAAATCGCACCGACACGGACACATCGCAATGACAAGGAAAAATAATAAAATAAACTCCACCTATATAATACTCCTAAGACTACCTATTCCCAACCTGTTCGAAAAGTGCTGTGGATAGAGAGGAAAGAAGGCCCTGCGCCGTAGGGGTAAAAAATGAATAATTTAATTAAGAGAAAAAGTGGTCTACTATTCTGTGTTTATTTGTTGTTCTTGTGTACCATATTATAGTGTAGTTGAATCTATATTTTTTTTTTTGAATTGTTGTTTCCAATGTTTGTTTTATACACTACAGAATTCTTATTTTTTATATTAAAATGTGTTCCTCAAAAGTTGTATTATTTAGAGGTTTATACATTAGTATTCCAGAAATTGATTTTGCACATGATACTTTGCATAATAATTGAGAAATCGTGCTTTAATCAGTATCTATATTTCATATCCACGATTGCTAGGATTCTTGATCACTATAAAGATGGCAGTTCGGCAGCTTTAAATTCTGGATCTCGTAAGTACCAAAGCAACATCAGTCTGATATCAAAATCAACTGTATGCTACACCCTAAACCACACCTCTCTTCTAACTGATAGCCCTCTAGCGAGAAAATGATTCCATATATATAGCTTCATAACCGCCTCGAAAGATGTAGTCTGGACACCAACTTTCCGCTAGTGAGCCGCCAGCGTATTACATAGGTGTTTCTTCCACTAAACGCTTTTCAAAAAAAAAAAAACACATCGGATATAAGCTAGCGGCCAGAAGACGGAATACCGCGGGTAGGCGGAATAGTGACGGCATGCCGCCGGTCGGACTACTGGCGCCCAAGCGGTCATGGGCGGAATGTATGCCGCGGCGCCCCTAGCATTCTAGCCGCCAGTGAACTTTTTAAACGTAGCATACGTTTCGGCGGCGGCCCACCAAGGTTGTGTTTGTTGGGTATTATCTTGGGAAATTCTTGACTGATGAAACTGCTTGTTTGAATAATATTTTTATTTTAGTATTATCATGAATTCTATGTTTTCTTTTTGTTAGTTTCAAGTGTGTCCAAGTAAGGTATCTATCTATGGAAATGAGAAAATCTATTTGAATAGTCAAGGCTATTCATAAACAAACACGATAATAAATTAAGCTCACGGAGTAATAACGAAAAATGGCAATGATGGTCTTGTCCCGCAAAGACGCTTTGAATAGGTGCGTTCGAGTATACGCTCTAAACACTCCGAGTACCAGACGTGTGCTCTCTTGCATTGTGTATTACGCTTGGAGCAGAACACACCGTGTTTTAGTTTGATACGAGCAGAGCGTTTGGAGCGCGCCCGGTTTGCCCCGGGTAGAAAATAGGAGTACACGGAGATTTTTCATGCAACGTACAATGAAATCTCAAATGCCTATTGGAGGTTAGTGTAATTAGCTCTGCCCTGCGTTTTCTAGCTCATACTCTATATACTCTGTGCATATATCTGCTTCTACAGTGCCCGCTCTGTCAAGCGTAAACTCGAACTCAACTAATGTGATCGTCATTTTGAGGTAGATGCAAAATGTAAATAAATGTTTCTTTTCATATATATA
Source organism: Orchestes rusci (assembly GCA_958502075.1). Lineage (NCBI taxonomy): Eukaryota > Metazoa > Arthropoda > Insecta > Coleoptera > Curculionidae > Orchestes > Orchestes rusci. Next base: position 55,405,689 of record OY293303.1, on the reverse strand, counting down.
ATCCAAGTTATACTACATGTGATTCTCGGTATCCAATAGGAAGCCAAAGACGATAGTAGGAACTACGTTCTGATTTCTCTCTCACTCGCGTCCATGCGATTCATCAGTCTCGGCTTTCGCGTATGGTGTAGATTATTTCACGATGGAATTCCGTATTTGTCCAAGGTGCATATAACGCCTTGATGAAAACTCTTCAGGTTCACCCAAAAAATGCTTACGTGAAGAAAACGATAGAGAAAATGGACATGTTGTCACACCAATGGTGACTCGTTTCATTCGATATATTTGTAAGTTGGGTTGTTCTGACAAAGATCATGGGTCTGGTGAATGGGCTCATCGTACCATATGAATCGATGTAAGTATCTGTCTTGCTCTGCTATACCTTTCTGCAAAAATTCCATCTCGATATAAGCAATCAGGCCCATTATTGAACCGAGTCTAAAGTTCAATGAAATGTGTAATGAATCTGGAACAAGATTCTTTCCATTCATGAGCCGAGGCATCAAAATCAACATGAGTTTTTGTAGTGTCTCTATCATCTCGATATACTTTCCGATGCGGCATATAGATAGGTGCGCTCGTTGAATATTTCTTCCGAAACCTTTTAAGCGCAATCAGTTACTTTTCTTCCGAAACCTCTTCAGCGCAATCATATTCCCGTATTGCATTGTCGTATTCGCATAATTTTTCATTCCTCATCAATTTGTAAGTCAAGTTTTTCATCCGCGCTAAAGCCCCGTTTTAGTTTTAGTCTAATTTTGTGTCGTTCTTCCATGGTAATACAACTTCATACCATTCGTTGAACATTATATTGTTCTTCATAAAATTTATGGTGAAGCTCTCGCCGCTTTTCTCATTTCCATTTATTCCAATGTTTTTCAAAGACCAAAATTTGTTTTTGTCGATCTCCTTGATTTCAGACTCGATCTAAATTATTTTTCACCATAAACTCCGATGCTATGTATTTGGGGCTGGATCCAAGCAAAGTCCTTCCCAATTTTTAATATACAGCTCTCAGATTTTCCGAAAGGCGATAAATCCTTTCTGTTACTATTCTCCAGTAGTTATCGGCTCGTACTAAAAGAGCTATAGGTACCTACCTGGCATATAATACTTCTTAGATGGTGCGTTCGCTAGTTGATACTTCGATGAGAAGTTCCGGATAATCGGATCTTTCAGTAATGGGGGCTTCAATGGATCAAAACATATTTCAGGTACCTCTATGGCCATCATTTCTATTATTTTGTTACTATATTGACTTTGCAGCTTCACAAGAACATTTTTACAAAGTCTGGCTGGCGCACGGTTTTCTTTCCCAACTGTTTGCAATTTTATGTTTATCAACGATAGCTAGATCGAGCTACCGAAACAAACTTTCTTTAAAAAAAAAGTAAGTTGACTACCTCCATCAATATTGATACGGACTGACATTCGATGTTCATTATTGAAGGTTACTGTGACGCTGAAACACTGTTCAGATTTAACTAATCTATATTACATGTCACTATGTAAAGAACTCACTATTTACAAAAAAAATCCCAGCTTATTCCTGTTTTACGATTTATATTTCACGACGTATTCAGAAATGGACTAACTAGACCCTACTGTTTACAATGTACCCGCTTATAAAGCTTATCCGTAAATTCAAGAATATAGAAGTATAGACCGGAACAAACAGCATGACTAATCGCGCAGGAATGCGGCTATCCGGCTCATTCAAACATGTAGTAAGTTCCAGATTGAATGCAGTGGGCTGGAATCCCGGATGGATTGGACAATTATCGTTTTCGCTACATTGCCCCTCCTTAAATCATTTCGTCTTGAAATGGCTCCATTACGGTATCGGCAACTATCCCAAAACCGGCAGCCTGATGTCCTATGGAAGTAGCAGTCCACTGTCCTCTGGTTCGTCCTCCGGAAAGGATAGCAGCATACCAGGATGTCAATGCCGCTTTCTTTGAAGATCACCTCCAGCATGCTCCTCACTACTCTCCAGTCCAGTTGGTCGTTCGTCATCTTCGGAATTGCCAGATGGGTCAGGTCCTGTGAGAGAGCTTTATCAGCTGATAAAGTGCCCTTCAAACATCACTATAGCTGGTCCGACGTTGTAGAAGCTTCTTTGTCACCAGGTTTTAACAGGTATCGTGTGTGTGTGTTGTCGTGACTTGAAGCGTCTTCCCAACCTCTGGCCTTTGTCATTGCAAATGGTGCATTTGCTCGAATTTTCCCTTGAATGCAGCTGCAAGTCCACTCCTCATGCTGAGGTCTTCAGTGACCAAGTGAGCTAACGCGTATTCGGCCGGTGCGTTGAACCAATCCAGCTGCTGTTCTCGAACGACGCCATTCGGGACATTCTAGCCGTCGGAATATGAGGACATGGAGGTTCTCAGGGACATGTCCACCTCGGGTGACTTGATTTGCCTCACGTCAGCTTCCCGATGGTCTCCAACATACGAGGCCAAACGGTTGAAAAGAACAACCCTCGGCTTCCCTCGTGGTGGTTTCTTTATCCGATAGACGACGTCATTGATTCGTTCCAGAATCTCATACGGGCATTTCCAAGAAGTTTGCAATTTTGGGAAGAAGCCACGTCGCCTCTGTGGGTTGTGAAGCCAAACCAAATCCCCAACCTGGAACCCTCCTTCTTCGGCCTTCACGTTGTACGCCTCCTTCATTATGTCGCTGGGACTTTGGATGTTTAGTTGGCCTCGTTTATGAATATCGTCCATCTTTCTACGAAAATGACTTGCGTAGTCTTCCCCAGCGACATCCTCACCAGGTGGACAGCCAAACTGCAAGTCGCAGGGAAGCCGGAGTTCACGACACATGATGATCTTGGCAGGTGTCTCGCCCGTCGATTCATGAACTGCTGACCTGTAAGCGACGAGGAACCGGTGGAGATGTTGATCCCAGTCTCTTTGATGGCCAGAGACAACTCTGGTCAAGGTTCGATTGATGGTTTGGTTCATTCGCTCCACCATGCCATCCGATCGTGAGTGCAAAGTCGTTGTCCTTGTCTTCTTGATCTTCAAGACATCGCAGACGTTCCGGAATAGCGTCGATTCAAACTTTATGCCCTGGTCCGAGTGCATCTCGAACGGGACTCCAAAACGACAAAACCATTTTTTAATCAAGACATCGGCAACGGTAGTCGCCTCCTGGTTTGGCAAGGCATACGCTTCCGCCCATTTGCTGAAGTAATCCATGGCGACTACGATGTATTCATTTTCCTTGTCCGATTCAGGGAACGGTCCAGCCACGTCGATTGCGATCCTTTCAAAGGGGCTTCCGACGTTGTATTGACGCATAGGAGCTTTTGACCGTTTCTGGTGTCCGTTACTTGCCGCACATACGGCACATTTTCTGCACCATTTCCTTACATCGGCTTGAAAGTTGACACAGTAGAACCACTCTCGCAGTTTTCCCAGCGTTTTCGTCACTCCTAGATGCCCACCCGTGACGCCATCGTGGACTTCCCTCATCACTTCTGTCTGTCGGCTTTGGAAACCACTATCTGCTTCCGATCTTCTGTACCATTCAGATTCTCCACCACTCTCTTCAGAACGCCATCGTCGAGAACCATAGAGTTCCACTGAGCCCAGTAGGACTTCACGTTGGAGGAGAATCGGGAGACATCTTGCCAAGTTGGACGTTGGCCTGCATGTTTCCATCTGATGATCAGCTTCAGATCTGAATCCTTTTCCTGGTCCTGTCGGAGTGACCTGGTCTGCCAAGAATCATCCACCACAGTAGTTCTACAAGTGCTCGCTTCCTTTTTCTCGGCTTTTTGACAGTGCTTACATTGTTCCGTACAAGCTCTCCTGGACAGGGCAGCGTTGTTGTGGCTGAATCCAGATCGATGTTCCGTGTCAAAGTTGAACTCTCAAAGTCTCTCAATCCAACGAGCAACTTGAACCTCCAGATTCTTGAACTGTAGGAGCCATTTGAGCGCGGCGTGGTCGGTTCTTAGCAGAAACTTTCTCCCGTAAAGGTACTTGTAGAAGTGCTCTACCCTTTTGACTACTGCCAGTATTTTCCTTCGCGTGACGCAGTGATTCCGTTCCGGCTTCGACAAGGTTTTGCTAAAATGGCTGATCACCCTTTCATGTCTCTGCTGGATCTGGGACAGCACTGCATCAAGTCCTTCATTGCTGGCATCTGTATCCAGGATGAAGTTTCCCTCAGGTAGTGGGTAGCCTAGGATGGGCTCCTGACAATCCTCGTCCCAGTAGAAGCGTCTCTGTGCCTCTGTGAGCCTGTGAAGAGGCCGAGCGATGTCTGCAAATCCCTGGACATAACGCCGGTAGTACGTGCACAGACCCAGGAAACTTCTTAGTTCGTGGAGATTCTTTGGTACTGGCCACTCCTCAACTGCCTCCACTTTCTGCTGGTCAACGGATACTCCCTCAGCCGATTTTATATCACCCAGGTATTGTTCTTTCCTCCAGAACAGTTGGCATTTCTTCGGACCCAGCTTTAAACCGGAACTTCTGAGTGTCTGAAATATCTTCTCCAAGTTCTTCAGATGGTCTTTAAATGATTTGCCAACCACAATTATGTCATCCAGGTACACCAGACGAGTTGACCAGGATAGTCCTTTGAGCACAGTCTCTATCAGTCGCTCGAACGTAGCAGGTGTTATGCATAACCCTCAGCATAACAGTTAACTGCCACAGCCCAGCTCCAACGCTGAAAGCAGCCTTCTCTCGATCTTCGGGGGCCATTTCTACCTGCCAATATCTGCTCTTAAGGTCCAGGGTTGAGAAGATTTTTGATCCGGCCAAGGTGTCCAGAGTGTCGTCGATCCGTGGTAGCGGATAACTGCTTTTTTCTTCTTGTTGTTCAGCTGACAATAGTCCACACAGAATCAAGTTGAACCGTCCTTCTTTTTAACTAGAACAACTGTCGATGACCACGGATCTAGTAGGCTCGATGACACCGCCTTTCTCCATGTCCTAGATTATCTTGTGCGCCTCCTTCTTCTTGTCCAAAGGTAGTCTTCCAGCTGTTTGGCGGATTGGTCATGCTCCCTCTGTGTTGATGGTGTGCCGCACCACGTTCGTTTGGCAATTTTCTTTAGTCCGTTGTCGAGGATTTCGCCGTAATTCCTTATCATGCCTCTCAATCGTTGTTTTTATATCTTATCCAGGTCTTTTGAAGATGTGACAACTAACTTCTCCATCTTTCCAGTGAACTCAGAGATGGTCTTCTCAGTCTCACATACTTGTCGCACCACAAAGAAAATTGACGATCAGAGCCCCAAAACTGTGTCCCCTGCCAAACTTACAGAGTGATAATAATTGACGTTCATCACTTTCACGGGCACAGTCTTTCTCACATGTACCAGGAGCGTTATTCTGTACATGTTTTCGTTAGCCATCGGTATCGGTATCTACCGACATTTAACCGTTGCGCGGCCAATGGGATCATGACGACGCTATTCTGTATGCCATAGTTACCGACTGTCGGAAATGCAACCGTCAACTATCGTTATATACCAATATCGATTGATTTGGTACGTTCAGCCAATGAGCTATGAGCAGAACTGTCAGATCCGTTCACGAGAATACGCCATTTCGCCGCTCAGTTGACATTTTTGGATTTGCTTTGAAAGTTATCAAGGTTTGTGTTTTTCGCAAAGACTCGTTATCGAATAAAAAAACCTTATAGCTTTTGTAGTAAAAAGCTATAAGGTCAGTGAATTTTGTCCATTCATTGTCACATTTATTCATTTAGATATGAAGGCAAGCCGGGACAAAACTTTCGCGTCAAGTTATAGGAACTTGATGAAGGATTCGCAACTAACAATCTCGACTATTTGAATGAGAATAATTAAGTGTATGTCCTCCATCTATTATACAAAATATAAAAAGTCAATCTTGCTGCTTGTACCAGTTTAGTTTTTTTCACATTTCTTGATAAAGAGTTAAAAAATTATCGCGCCAAAATATCACTTTCTCAAAATATGAACTTTTTACTCGATTTGAGGTACCTATTCAAAGTATATTTACTCGAATCTATCTACCGGTTTGTTATATTATTTATGTGTCTGTGTGGAACTTGGAGTATATTTGGTGTAGATATACCTAAGTACATTAATATGGGGTGAATTCGAACGGGCTTTTGAGTTGTTTTTTAATATTGCACTGCCGTTTGACATTAAAAATTTACCAATGTCCAAGTATTTATTAGACCTCTGTGTAAATTAACGGAACAGAATGATCAACTGATTATATATATTTTTTCATGATTGAATATTGTTCAAATTCAGTTCAAGCAATTTTGCCTAGGGCGTCCCGGAATTAGGTAGAAATATTTGAACAGTATTCTCTACACTTAAAAAAAATATTATTTACCATACACAATTTTTTTTGCGAAAACGCTTTGTTTTCGAGATAACAGGATGTCAAAGATATATTTTTATTTTTGTTTCATCTAAATAAATCCCATGAAGGGTCGAGTGAAGCGTCTAAGAAAAAAACGCTTTATTCTTGGAGTGTGGTTGGCATTTTTGTGCTCAAGTGAAGAATTTAAAATTTATTTATTCAAAGATTCTACCTGTTCATTCCTTCAATTTATTCATGGTACTACTATATTGTTTATGAGGTTAATCCACAACAACTGTTTTACTATAAAAACTTGATTATAGACTTGAACCTAGCTATATTGACTATTATTCACTTTAGATTCATATGTTTCTGTGTCCGGTGAAGAAGGTGCTTCACAGTCTATTGCTGTTACTCTTCGGTTCTAGTTGCGAGGTGTTTGACGCTTCAAGTGAAATCATATAAATCCAAAGTTATGATGAATGTATAGTGTGATTGTGTTATTAGAAGGTGCATGGTCATATTGAGTGATAATTATGCAGTTAATATTGGGAAAGCAATTTTTGAATTGAATGACTGTCCCAAATTTATCAAAAATCTTTTCAGCAAATCGCAGTGGTTTGATATCGCATAGAGGGACCATATATCATAAAATGATAAATCAATAAATATTGAATCAAATACCTATCTCCAATGTCATATTTTAGAAAAACTTGCAAATATATTATCACTTAGGTAGGAACCTTTTATAAAATACCAAACTGGTAGTGTTTGGTATTTTATAAAAGGTACCTACCTAAGTGATAATACAGGGTTTCCCAGCAAGGGTGGCCACCGGCCATATCTCAGAAACTACTGGACCTAAAAGTTCAGGAAAAAAAAATAATCACCAAAGTGGCCACGAGAAAATGCTGGGAAATATTTATATCTTCGAAATTTTTCCGCTAGGGGGCGCAATCAAAGCTTAAATATTAAAATTCGAAATTTCTCCGGAAATTCTCAGATTGAGGTATATCTTTATCAACATGGTTAGAAAACCTAAACAATTTCACGTCTTTTTGGTACAGGGCTCATTGGCGTACCGATCTTCGTGTGAGTAGGGGAAGGTAGTGAAAGTGTAATTGTTCAAGTAGCTGTAACCTATTAACGACTTGTCCGATTTTGTTGCGTATAGGCTTGTTTAGAAGATAAATGTGAGTACTTTCGAACATCGTATCCAGTAGTGCGTGATTGTCTCCAGCAAAATTGCTAAAAGGGGTAACTTGAACTAAAAACAGTGTTTTTCATTTTACCGCACAAATTTGAATGGTATGGTATAATTCTGATAAGAGCATCGAAAAGTACATTAAATTTACAAGAAAAAACCTTTGAAACGCAGGTGGATATCTTTTTTCGTTTTCGAGTTATTGCCAAGAAAAGAGTTTTTGACACTCGAAAAGTTGTTTGTTGTGTAGTTCTATTGCAACCTGCTTTTTTTTTGGCTTCAATAATAATAACTAGTCCAAATTATGTAAAATTTAATGTTTTCATTTGTTATTTCAATAGAACAAAACTCATAATGAATGAAAAATATTTTGATGAGCATAAATCCCAATCTAATTATGTATTAAATATTGCAATGATGGGTTGAAAAAAAATCTAGGTAGCTGTGGAAAAACATCGGCGGGTTTTCATGGAGATAATTGAAACAGATATTGCAATCATAACAATCTCTTAATTATCATTTTAACATTCTCTGTTAAAATGACTTACACCAATGCCGAGGCTTTTGATATGCTCGCCGTATATTTCCAATGTTTTGGAAATGCTCCGATTGCGGCACGTGAATACGCTGCAAGGTATCCTGAACGAAGGCACTACAGCAGAAAGGTATTTCGGCGAATGGCAATACGTTTAAGAACAACGGGAAGTGTACAGCTCAATCCAGTTCCAATCCGAAGACGTCCGGTAAGAAACCATGAAGACAATATTATAAACGTTCTCGCTTACGTGGAAGCTTCACCGCATTTGAGCACAAGAGAAATTTCCCACCATCTAGGATTAAGTCGTTCTTCAGTGCTCCGAATTTTAAGAGACTTCAAACTTCGTCCATACCATCTTTCCTTACACCAAGCTCTATCAGAAGATGATTTCAACAGGCGACTAGACCATTGCTATTGGCTTCGAGAAATGTGCAACGAACATCCTCAATTCCTCTCCCAAATTTTATGGACCGATGAAGCCCGTTTCTCTAGTTCTGGAAATGTTAATTTGCATAACATGCACTTTTGGTCGCGGGAAAACCCACACTGGATGCGGGAAATGGATCATCAAAACAGGTGGAGTGTAAACGTCTGGTGCGGAGTGTTAGGAAACAAAATTATTGGGCCGTATATTATTGATGGCCATTTAAATGGTGAATCATATTTAAACTTTTTATAAAATGACTTGCAAATACTTTTAGAAGATGTTCCCATTGGTCTTAGGATGTCCATGTGGTACCAACATGACGGTTGCCCAGCTCATTATGCACGGAGAGCTCGTGATTTTTTAAACAACCGTTATCCAGATCACTGGATTGGAAGGGGCAGTTTGTTCCCATGGCCACCGAGATCCCCCGATTTAACTGTGTTGGACTATTACTTGTGGGGACGAATCAAGGACATCGTTTACAAAACTCGTCCCACCACAAGAGAAAATATGATTGAGCGGATTGAGAATGCTATACAATCCATTGCACCAATTGAAATAGAAACAGCTGTTTCTATTTGTAGGCACAGAATTGAGAAATGTATTTTACAAGATGGAGGACAATTCGAACATTTATAAAGTTAAATAAAACTACACAACAAACAACTTTTCGAGTGTCAAAAATTATTTTCTCGGCCATAACTCGAAAACGAGAAAAGATATCAACCTGCGGTTTGGAGGTTTTTTCTTGTAAATTTAATCTTCATTTCGATTCTGTTATCAGAATTATACCGTACCATTTAAATTTTTGAGGTGAAACGAAAATAACAGTTTTTAATTCAAATTACGCCTTCTAGCAACTTTTCTGGAGACAATCACGCATCACTGGATACAATATACGAAAGTACTCACATTTATCTTCCAAACAAGCCTATACGCAACAAAATCGGACAAGTCGTTTATAAGTTACAGCCACTTGAACAATTACACTTTCACTACCTTCCCCTACTCACACGAAGATCGGTACGCCAATGAGCCCTGTACCAAAAAGACGTGAAATTGTCTAGGTTTTCTAACCATGTTGATAAAGATATACCTCAATCTGAGAATTTCCGGAGAAATTTCGAATTTTAATATTTAAGCTTTGATTGCGCCCCCTAGCGGAAAAATTTCGAAGTTATAAATATTGCCCAGCATTTTCTCGTGGCCACTTTAGTGATACATTTTTTTTTTCTGAACTTTTAGGTCCAGTAGTTTCTGAGATATGGCCGGTGGCCACCCTTGCTGGGACACCCTGTATATTCGCGATTCAATGCAGAATATATTTTGTAATAGTCTAAATTATGTTGAATGAAATACCTATCTCTAAAGTCATGTTTTTAAAAAATATATGCTTATTTATTGTCACTTAAACTTTTAATAAAATACTAAATTGAACACTGTAACAAAGTTACAAAATTTCCGGATTTATTCTACCGTCATTTTCAAATTTTCAAATTCATTTTCCGTCTCTTACTAGTTAAATCGTATTTTCCCGTAACTTAGTTATTGATCTATCAAAAAATCCCGTATTTTTTCTAAATTAATGTTGACAACGTAATAAGTAATACTCCATTAATTAATTTCTGACCAAAAATACTCCTTCATAGTTTCTCGCATCAAACATATTAATTATTTAGCTCGCAAACCGGCCGACATAACGTTATTTATTTCGCGCACAATTGATTGGAACTCAGAACCTTGGAGACCATGCGAGGACGCGAGGAGCCAGTCAGTGGTACCGAGACCGAGCCGAGAACCTGCAGCAGTGGACTTCCCGGACCCGATACGCGATCTTTCTCTTCAACCCGTTTTTGCTAAAAATTCCATTTTTTTCTTATTCTTCTTTAAATTCAAACACGAGGTAGGAACTGTTCATCGATAATTATGACGTATTACCGAAATTCTCTCAAACAAGTGCCGCGTTGTAGGTAAGTTAATTAACAGGGGTGGGAAAATAATTACGATATCTGGAAATTTTCGGAGTTCGTATTTTCTTCGGACTCACGAAAATCCTTTCGGATTTCAGGAAATATTCGGTGAATCAGGTATTTTTTCCAGATTCCCAGGATCCTTCCAGATTCGTATCTGTTTGGGGAATTTATTATTTTATTTTTACTGTCAGGGGAACGACTTAGCTGGGTGGGAAATTTTAACTAATGTTCAACACCGCGTTTTTCTTTTTAACCGTCAGCTTCTTTTCTATAAAATTTCTCAAGATAGTTTCTGGAAAATCGTCAAAGAGAGGCCTCTGGAGTTACGACCCGTGTGTGCAAAATTTCCAACGTTTGTCAATAGATTTCCCGCTGCTTTTCTATGCCTCTAAACCCGTTTTTCTCCTCGTGAAAATGACCCGATCGCGTCAGTTTCCCCGCTCGTTTGTTTTTCTCTACGTCGTCGGAAAATCGTATTTTTTAAAGCACTGTTTTTTTCTGCTCAATTATTTCGCCGTGGAAAGCCCGACCCGTCGTTTCAAATTATTTCGTTACACACAACCGCTTCACGTTCTATTTTTGCCGAAATGAGACTGCCATAAAAATACGAATTATTTAGCTGTGATTTTGATTCTTCGCCGGGAGAAATTAGACTATTTTTCTCAAGTAGATTATTTTTATGTGATATTTTTGAGTTTTCTTCTGCTAATGAAAAGATCAGACTATTGTTGATTGGATTTTGTTTTTCTTCTATTTGACTGGTTGGGAACCAGTTCAATAGTGTACATGAATGGGACAAATAGACGGAATGATTTATTTTCATTAACACCGAGTTTCTATTTCAAGAAAGTTCAGTAATCCATTTCAGAGCGGAAGTTTGCGGAATTTTGGAAATAACGATCGCCTGGACCTTCTTCACTGTCTAAAAGCTACCCGATAGGCACTGTGGGCCCTCTACCACATAAATACAGGGGGTGGCGCTCGAGCATTTTGTTTAACATCAACGATTCCCTCATCCCCGTCGGGAATTGGATCCGGAAAATCTCGGGGCACGTCACAAATTGGCGCCCGAGCAGGGACCCTTGTTTTCCACTTTCCTTCATTTTCCGGGACGGGGAAATTTTCTTTTCCGTATGCCTAAATTCTATTTGTCCCAAGATTCCGTTCTTCGTCGCGAAACATTTCTCCACACGTAGAGACCCGTTTAATTTATTTTGGTATTTTCCTTTGGACCAGAAGGAAGTTTTTCTATTTTTTTTTCCGTCGCGTTCAAAAGTACTGCGTTTTCTGACTTTTGAGAAACGTGCATTTCTCTTAACCGCGGATCCCGTTAGTTTTTTTTCCTAGAGCAAAGTGCGAATGGACCGTCGGTAGGCCCTTGCATATCCAAAATTTTGTATCAACTAGGTAATTATCCGAAAATCACTAGTTATCTGTAGTAATCTGCCGGGAGGGGAAGAAATCACCGGAGATTACAGTAATCTGCCGGGAGGTGAAGAAATCACCCTAGATTGCGTTAAATTGTCCAGGATGTAAAGATTCATGGCTGGAAATTACTACACTCTGCCTACCTCCCGGAAAATCGCACCGGTAACGCTCGAAGAGAGAAAATTTCGGACCGTCGAGAGATATTGTTCGTTTTTTCAAATTCCCTACAAAACCGGCTAGACGTCGGAGGGCCGTTTTCTTAAAATTTACAGATTTTAAGCTAAACGACGAGAGAAATGCCGCTTCGTCTCGAGAAATAAAAAAACCGCAGCAACATTCCGTACGCCTGAACTTTTTAGTCCAACCGGAAAAAAACCGTCAGCATGTGGTTTTTATAATAACATTTGCTTGACCTTCGCAATTCTGGTCCATAGCAACTCGTTAAAATTGTTACATATTTGGAACCGTAAATTTGCTACCAAAATCCGTCTCCATTTTGCGTATCGACGCATTGTGTCGTCACAGCTCTCCCACTCCATACACAAGACCCCACTTCCTGACTTGGAGAAGCCAAGCTCAGATATAGGGCTAGGGTGAGGGAGTCGTGAGTCAACCTTCGCCGAAAGGAGACATACCCCGAAAAGTGAGCCAAACCACCCGCCGGTACATATTACCCGAAAAGTTAACGTGTTTCGAAACGGGAAGTGAATTTAATTCCAAGATCCGAACTTGGAATATTACTTGATTTTCGATCGTGATACTTAGTCGGCCCTGTACTTTCATTTGATTCTGGTTCAGTGAGTTTTTTTTTTTGAACAAATAGTTGTTCACGTCTAAACTTATTTAAAGTAAGTACTTTCCCGTTTTATTTGTTTTTGATTTTTTTTTCTGTCTCTTCTACTTTCGTTATGCCGGGACCTAACGAAGACATCGAGACACCCGTCACAGTCTCCGATAGTGAGACACCCGTTACTGCAACGACGACTGATAGTCATTTAACAACCCTCAGCATTTCGCCATGGGGTGGTACTGTAATCACTGACAGCCGAGTCGGCTGGGTATACGCGCTGAGGAAGGACGAACTCATTATTGAGTTAGACAAATTTCATTGGAGACACTAGCTTCACTGAGGTACTATGCCATTTCACGTAACTATCTTCTGATATTGTGCTTGGCATGGACATTTTATCCCGTCATCAGTTCCGGTTGGATTTGCGCAGAAGCAAAGTATATCTGGACAATAAACTGCTGTCAAATTCTCAGCCCTGCCACACCATAGGACGCCTCTCGGAAATCATCGCCACGCAGGATCTTTTCCAAACCGAGGAAAAACGTTAACATACATTTCTGGAGGAAGAACTTGCTCCTTTTGAGTTGATTAATGGTACCACACAGCTGGTGGAACACAGTATCCATCTGATCAATCCCGAACCCATCAAACAGAGGTATCGTCCACAAAACCCAAAAATACAGATTTCATGCGGAAGTCAACCAAATGCTGGAGGACGGCATTATCGAGCCCTCCAACAGCCCGTGAAGCTCCCCTGTCTTCATCGTTAAGAAAAAAGATGAGAAATTCCGATTTTGTATTGATTTTCAGAAACTCAATGCTGTCTCCCGCAAAAACGCCTACCCGCTCCCGTTTATCAACGCTATATTGGACAAGCTACGACGGGCTAAGTATATATCCACCATCGACCTAAAAGCTGGATATTGGCAAATACCGATGGCCGAAGCCAGTGAGCCCATCACCGCATTCACCGTTCCGGGAATGGGACTATTTCAATTCCGGGTGATGCCGTTTGGTCTTCACACTGCTCCCGCCACCTTCCAACGTTTGATGGATCGCATTATTGGACCAGAATTGGACCCATTCGCTTTCGCTTACTTGGATGATATCATCATCCTGGGCGAAACATTCGAGGAACATCTGTCCAATCTGCGCCGAGTGTTCCATCATCTTCGAGCAACTAACCTGAAGATCAACCCCGAGAAATGTAAGTTTGCAAAAAAATCTTCACGTTATCTAGGGTATCTCATCACCCCGGAAGGCATCCGGACCGATCCGGAAAAAGTGTCAGCCATTCGAGATCTAGTACCTCCTACCAGCGTGAAGGGTCTTCGACGATTCTTGGGTATAGCGTCTTGGTACCGTCGCCCGACCATTCATTCTCCAGACAGACGCCTCCGATAGTGGCCTAGGGGCCGCCCTCATCCAACATTCCTCAGACGGAGATCACGTGGTGGCCTATGCCAGCCGGACGCTGAGTCCAGACGAGACCAGATACTCCGTCACGGAAAAGGAATGTCTGGCCATTGTGTGGGATGTGGAGAAAATGAGACCTTATCTGGAGGGGTACCACTTCACTGTTCAAACAGACCACATGAGCCTCTGGTGGCTTCACTCCCTCAAGTCTCCCAGTGGCAGACTTGCACGTTGGAGCGTGTATCTTCAGCAATTCGATTTCGAAATCAAATACCGGAAGGGTATCCTGAACCGAATTGCTGATGCCCTGTCCCGAGACCTCGTTGGTCAATTTCCGGAGGATGAGGAGACGGAACACCTCACCAGCATCAAGGAGTTTGCCCCGTGTCCATGGTACTCGTCCAAAAAGACCGCAGTAGAGAGTGATCCCGCCTCGTACTCCGACTTCTGCATTGAAGATGGAAAACTCTACCGACATTTTTGGGACGTTTCTGATATGACGGAATCAGATATGGCCAATCCCTGGAAACTGTGCGTGCCCAAGTCTGCCAGACTTGCCATTCTCCAGGAGAATCACGACCGTGCAACAGCAGGACATCAGGGCATCGCCAAGACGACCTCACGTATCGCGCGGCGATATTTTTGGCCTAGAATGTCCAGCGACATAGCCAAATACGTAAGAAGCTGTTTCTCGTGTCAACGATATAAACCATCCCAACTGAACACACCCGGGCATATGAGGCCGTCCCGCAACCAAAGTCCCTGGGAAACGGTTACTTCGGATCTGATTGATCTCCTGCCACGTTCCACGAAGGGCAACAACTGGTTGCTGGTATTCCATGATCGATTCACCAAGTGGGTCCTGTGCCGTCCGTTGCGAAAAGCAACTTCGAAAGCTGTCACCCAGGCCCTCTATGAGGAAATTATTTCCCGTTTTGGCTGTCCAAAAACCGTTCTAACCGACAATGGCACCCAGTATACCGGCCGACCGTTCAAGGAGTTGCTCAAGGAATTAGGTATCCAACACCGACTGACTCCAGTTTACACGCCCCAAGATAACCCCACCGAACGAGCAAATAGAACAATCAAAACCACGATATCTCAGTACTGCGAGGGTAATCACCGAAAGTGGGATAACTGCCTGGCCGACATCATATTTGCAATCAACACGTCACATCATGAGTCCATCGGATACTTACCGGCATTCCTGAATTTTGGACGAGAGTTGGAACCACCGAATCCGCTGCACCGAAGCCATAACGAAGACATGGCCATTGGAGAAAGCTCGGCCGATGACCGAACGACCCACAGTAGCCGCCTTCAACGTCTTCAGGAAGTTTATGAACTGGTTCGTATAAATCTGGGACGAGCGTTCACAACTCAGAGCCATCATTACAACTTGCGACGCCGTGACTGGAGGTGCCACGTAGGGGACAAAGTGATGCGTCGCGAAAATCCTTTGTCATCTGCCGTCAAAGGTTTCGCAGCGTAATTGGCTCCAAAATATTCAGGTCCGTATGCAATTACTAAAGTTATTTCTCCCGTAGTTTACAATCTCAAGGGCAACGACAACAAGACGTTACGCCGGATCCACATCAAGGACCTCAAGCCTGCCCATGAGACCGATCAGCAACAGCCAGAAGAGTAATCACCACAAACTCCAAAAGATTCCGGACGGCCCGGCATCCTGATTCCGAACGAGTCAATCCACACGGCAGAAGCAACACTATTTTAATATTAATCATTTCTTTTTTTTTCAGTCATAACTGTTTTTCTTTTAATTGCATCTAAGTTTCCCAGGTTGAGCATAGCTTAGAAAAATGATCGTGTACTCACATTTTTATTGTAAGTGGAGAGAGTGTGTAACGAATTTACAAAATTTCCGGATTTATTCTACCGTCATTTTCAAATTTTCAAATTCATTTTCCGTCTCTCACTAGTTAAATCGTATTTTCCCGTAACTTAGTTATTGATCTATCAAAAGATCCCGTATTTTTTCTAAAATAATGTTGACAACGTAATAAGTAATAATCCATTAATTAATTTCTGACCAAAAATACTCCTTCATAGTTTCTCGCATCAAACAAATTAATCATTTAGCTCGCAAACCAGCCGACAAACGTTATTTACTTCGCGCACAATTCAAGTAGATCCCCCACTTTTGGTTGGAATACAGAACCTCGGAGAAACGCGACTACGCGATGACGCGAGGAGCCAGTCAGTGGTACCAAGACCGAGCTAAGAACCTGCAGCAGTGGACTTCCCGGACCCGATACGCGATCTCTCTCTTCAACCCGTTTTTGCTAAAAATTTCATTTTTTCTTATTCTTCTTTAAATTCAAACACGAGGTAGGAACTGTTCATCGATAATTATGACGTCTTACCAAAATTCTCTCAAACCAGTGCCACGTTGTAGGTAAGTTAATTCACAGGGGTGGGAAAATAATTACGATATCTGGAAATTTTTGGAGTTCGTATTTTCTTCGGACTCACGAAAATCCTTTCGGATTTCAGGAAATATTCGGTGAATCAGGTATTTTTTCCAGATTCTCAGGATCCTTCCAGATTCGTATCTGTTTGGGGAATTTATTATTTTATTTTTACTGTCAGGGGAACGAACTTAGCTGGCTTGGAAATTTTAACTGATGTTCAACACCGCGTTTTTCTTTTCAACCGTCAGCTTCTTTTCTATAAAATTTCTCAAGATAGTTTCGGGAAAATCGTCAAAGAGAGGCCTCTGGAGTTACGACCCGTGTGTGCAAAATCTCCAACGTTTGTCAATAAATTTCCCTCTGCTTTTCTATGCCTCTAAACCCGTTTTTCTCCTCGTGAAAATGACCCGATCGCGTCAGTTTCCCCGCTCGTTTGTTTTTCTCCACGTCGTCGGAAAATCGTATTTTTTAAAGCACTGTTTTTTTCTGCTCAATTATTTCGCCGTGGAAAGCCCGACCCGTCGTTTTAAATTATTTCGTTACACACTACAGCTTCACGTTCTATTTTTGCCAAAATGAGACTGCCATAAAGTTATGAATTATTTAGCTGTGATTTTGATTCTTCGCCGGAAGAAATTAGACTATTTTTCTCAAGTAGATTATTTTTATGTGATATTTTTGAGTTTTCTTCTGCTAATGAAAAGATCAGACTATTGTTGACTGGATTTTGTTTTTCCTCTATTTGACTGGTTGGAAACCAGTTCAATGGTGTACATGAATGGGACAAATAGACGGAATGATTTATTTTCATCAACACCGAGTTTTTATTTCAAGAAAGTTCAGTAATCCATTTCAGAGCGGAAGTTTGCGGAATTTTGGAAATAACGAACGCCTGGACTTTCTTCACTGTCTAAAAGCTACCCGATAGGCACTGTGAGCCCTCTTCCACATAAATACAGGGGGTGGCGCTCGAGCATTTTGTTTAACATCAACGATTCCCTCATCCCCGTCGGGAATTGAATCCGGAAAATCTCGGGGCACGTCACAACACTATAATGAAAAATATCTTTAAAAATATTTTAAACGTACGTGATAAATCCGCCAATTCAAAGTAAAACTTCAACTACAAAACAAATATCAACATCGGTAACGGCCACCGTAGTGTTGGCGAGATCACGGTACAGATACCGATTCTCGTCGGCTTGATTTACCGATATTGGTCGGTAACTAAGCATACAGAATAGCACACAGAGCGGCTTGACGATAACTATCGGTATGTGACAGTTACCGATACCGACGGCTCTCGGTACCCTGTACAGAATAGCGCCCCAAGCTCTTTCCACATGCAATGCCTCGTCCTACTTCAGAATCGTGTATTTTAGGCTCAAACATCACGATACTTTCTTTTTTTATCTTCCCTTCCAGGTGAGCCCACAAAATCATCTCGCTCCTCTCAGGAATTGAAGCATCCCCAACCAGCAAAACACGAACTGTCTCTTCCTCTCTCCCATGCAGTATCACTTCTTTGTTGTTGGTTCTCAGTGTCTCATTTTTAAAATCTAATTGGGAGCCTTGGGTGTTCATGATGTCCATTCCAATTATGATTTCTTTCTCAATATCAGCAACCAGCATTGAATGTTCTTCCCAGAGTCACTGCTGCCTCCACTTCATCACGGATCCTAACCAAGTCTCCTGTTACCGTCCGTAGTTGCCACATTGTTGGTTTAATCATTGTCGGTGTTGTGACAATGTCGGGCCTGATGATAGTCTTCGTCGCACCTGTATCCAGCAGCATGGTGCGTTTCTCTCCATCGAACAAGCCATCCACAAACACGCTGTTTAGTTTGGGTCCTAAAGAGGCAACTATGCCAGTTTTCTTCGGGACATAATGGTCAGAGGTCGATGATTGCCCCTTCGCATCGACCCTCTCCAGTTTTCCGATGCCGAAGAAGGTGCCTTCTTGCATCGGCTACGGATGTGGCCAAGCCCTTCACAATTCCAGCACCGCAGCTCCCTTCGTTTGGAGGACTCTACTTCCCTGATAACTCTTCTCACAGTAGCTTCGACGGTCTCCTCCTGTGCGGGATCCTGCTCCTCCATCCTTCGCACGCGCGCAGGTGTCTTGACGGACTGCTTAGCCGCTTCAAATTCCTAGGCTTTGGCCAGAGCGTAGACTAGTCTGTCGGGTCGATGACAAGCGTCTCACTGCAGCGGCCCGGATAATCGCTTCAAGGAAGCGGGCAAGAGCGTTTTGTACGTATCGATATCAAGTATCGATATTCCATCGTCATGACGTCGTATTGTGTACATGGATCGGATCACGCACTATCACGGACACTCACTACGCACTGTCAAGATAATTTGTTGATACTTCTTGCCTACTTGTGTTGTGTTGTTTTTGCTTACCTGTGAAATAATAATTAATTAAATAATAATTCAACTCCAACAAAAATTTTAATTCGTTTACTTATGTGTTTTTGACTTTTGATGCGTAAATTTTTTATCAGTACTCGTGTAGTGTTAAGTGTTTCTAATTGGAAATGGCACATTGTGGGGAATGCGGTAAGGATTTCTGCAAAACATCTATTTTGAGAGTTCATGTTGAGAAAAAACATCCAGTCACGTCCTTAGCTATACACACGAATGCCTCTGCTAATCTTTATACAGCATACAGGGTGTCCCAGAAGTATTGGGAGATATTTGAAAGACTGTTAGTTGGAACAAAAATAAGACTAAAATGTTCTATAAAATATTTTCGTACGACTCTTCTTTTCGGAATGATTCGAACTTTGTTATATATTCTGAAGAAGGTTTTTCCTTGATAACTCCTACACGGGGAAATCAACTCAAATGAATCTTGGATCTAATAGGCAAAAAGAACTGATAATTTGAGACTATACAGGGCTTTTCACTTAAAACTCCGCACGTCAATATCTCGGAAACGAATAGGAATATTTGATTTCTGTGAAAAGTAGTCAATGTATGGGGTCGAGTAGTTATTTTTCACAGTTAAAAAAATTCGACGCCTACCAAGAGAAAAGCGTCGCGACGCATCGAAAATATCAATCGATTGCAGGAACTTCAAAATAACGCGCATGCGTTCCTGTTCCTGGGTGTTCGGCTTCTCCGTGATTTCCGTTGCCTACCCACGAAGCACCAGAGTTAGTTCCGGAGCTTTCTTGGTCGTGGTCCATCCATTTGCTCCTGCTGCAGCCTCAAATTGTCGATGGTAGTTGTTCCATGAAAGCTTGCCATCAAACTGTGGAGCTCTCATGTGGACTCTGACGGTATCAGCTTCTAACTTGGCCCGCAAATGTTACCTCTGGTTGTTTGAAGGTAGCTGCTTGCCTTTTTACTTTCTCGACTTCGTCCTCAAGTGTCTTCATTGCATCTTCCAATCGTTTCTCAAGGTTGCCGATTTCTTCAGCTACGTGATCCTTCACCCGGTTGTAGTTGTCTTCAAGTTGTTCTTTGATTTTCTCCTCCATCGCTCTATAAGATTATTCAAACTTCTTCTCTATTGCTCTAGAAGATTCTTCGAGCTTCTCCTCCATAGTTCTCGAGGATTTTGCGAACATCTTTTCTAGTTTATCCTCCAAAGCTCTCGAAGATTCAACCAACTTTTCCTCCAATTTTCTGGACATTTTCTCGTTTGCGTTGGGATCAGGAACCTCGAATTGGAACGTTTCAGGATTGATGCCCTCTTCCATTAAAGCCTCACGAAGTCTTTGTTGTAGATCAGCCTTCTCACCGCTTGTATCCAGGTCACACTCCTCCAACTTCCTCTTCAACTCGGCAACCTTCAATCCGGTTAAAAGCACTTGTCTCGAAGTCATGATAACGACAATTTAATATTTATGTCCGATTCTATAGCTCACAAATTAAATCTCACTTCTGACACCACTGTAGTATTTTTCGCTAAACACTGTTTAGCTTTAACTAATTTATTTCACAAGTCACTATGTACAGAACTCACTATTCACAAACAAAATCACAGCTTATTTATGTTTACGATTTATATTCCACAACGTATTCAGAACTGAACTAACTAGACTTCCCCACCGTTTACAATGTACCCGCTAATATAGCTCATCCGTAAATTCTAGAATATAGAAGAATATAAAAGTATAGACCGGAACAAACAGCATGACTCATCGCGCAGGAATGTGGCTCTTCGGCTCATGTAAATATGTGGTAAACTCCAGATTGAATGCAGTGGGCTGAAATCCCAAATGGATGGGACAATTATCGTTTTTGCTACAATACACATTGTGTATTATTTCGATCGCTATCAAGGTTCTTGAGGATGAAGGTCCTATAGCTGGTCTTTTGAATTGTGGATCGCACATTGTTGAACTGTACGGTTTAGCTTTGAGTAGATTCAACAAGAAGTCCATATTGATCTGGTGATTTAACAAGTGTTATTAAAAATCGGGTTACCGTTGAAGCCGTATCATAAAGTTTTCGTGAAGCACTAATGTCTCTATCATGTTTCACTCGCGTTATTGATATAAGTTCAAGAAGAGTCGAGGACTCTTCTCCATAAAAAGCTCCATGAATGAACGAGGTTTGTCCAGCCATCCTCCAAAGGGCTAATAAGCATATAACCGCGTTCCTGGTGAAGCTTTTTTGCTCATGACTAGCCACGGGCTACATTCCCTCCAGCATCCCAAATCCAGTGAAATCAGATGACACCAACCTCGAGTCATTCCGACTGATGATGATCAGTCTATCGAGCTAATTTCTACTTAAGTCACTAGAAAGACTGGATGACTCATATATCAAAAACACACACCTTCACAGAGACTGATATTTGTCGAACTAGACAGATGGCCCCAATGTCAAAGGCTTAAAGTCGGCATTCCACCTGGAAAACGTTGTTCTGCGTTCGCGTTGCTGAGAGTTTTTCCATTTCGTTCGCCAGATGTGTACGGTCGTTCGCGACGAATGCGAATGACCGACAATGATAGCAACGTGAACGTACGTTTTTCATCGGCTGTCGGTGAAGTGAAAGATCAAAGGGGAATGCTAGCCGCGAATGTATTGCAACGTTCATAATAGTGGATGCGTATTTTTTAATTTCACTTTGCATTGTGACACTGTCAGAGAATGTTCAGGAATAATGGATTTTTTTTTTCAATATGTCTTGTTTATTTATTATTAGAGGAAGGTCGCCTAATTTTGGATACCCTTTTTTTGTGTGCTAAAAACATATTTTGATAGGTAATTCTTTTGTAACTGAAATACTATATTGACATTGCGAAACCAAAATATGAGCGCAAAAATATTTATTTTAGTCGGAAAAAATATGCAAACATGAAAAAGAGCCCTTTTAGATATTTGAAAATAGGGTTTCCGAAATTGGCCATCCTATCCAAAATTCAGAACCTTCGTTTTGAAGCAGAGATCACAAACGTACACTTGCTTTTTGACACTATTGATTACTGATTACTGAAGTTCAGGTGTAACAAGTTCCGAGGTAATGTCCCTGACACTGCAGCCTCGGATGGGCATATTTTACCCTCTGCTTTAGTATTTTCTTTGTCATTTTTTAATACCAGCTTCTAGATCTTTTTTTGTAGGGCGTGAGCAATCTAACTGAAAAGAGCAAGTTTTAGAAACGTTAATTCAGTTGCGTTCTTAATTTTTGATATCCAATTTAACGACACCTTCACTATCCAAAATAAGGCAACTTTCATGTTAAGGGTTTTGCATCAATTATAAAAAAATCTTTGAAGGTAACTCTTGTTTCAAATACTCAGGATCATTCTACAGTCATTGTTGAAAATTCATGCCAAATTACACATTTCTACAATAAATTCACACTGTTTTATGACTTCAAGAATACTGAGAAACAGAAAACTCGGAATCACTCATAAACAAAAGATGATATGAAGCCACCTAGAATATAATGGTGGATTTATATATTTCACATAGGAACATTCAATGGTCAAAGAACTTCGTATGGTGTGTTCAGTTACCTATAGACAAATGTTGATAGGTTTTAAGATAAGGCGGTATCCAAAATCAGGCAACCAACCAAAATTTGGCGACTTTCCTGGCTCCGTCAAGTTTCCCCACCAATATCAAGGAATGCGGGTTTCAAATTAACAGGCATTATGCACGCATTTTGCACAATTTTGCACACATATTTTTTAATTTTGCACACCTTTTATCGAGAGACTAGAGCACATTTTTTGATTAGGGAAATTTGACGGTTTCCCCCCGACATCGCCCAAAACTATTTTTTCATGTAGATCTCTCCTCTGAATTTTGCACAATTTTCCACACATGTTTTCGAATTTTGCACACCCTCCCTTACCCATCTATGCCCTTATGAAAATGTCAAGTTTCCCCCCCCAACTAGATCTCCTCTTCGAATTTTGCACACATCTTTTCGAATTTTGCACACTCTCCCTTACCGATCTATGCCCTTATGAAAATGTCAATTTCCCCCCCCCCCCCCTCCTCCTTCCGACATTGCACAGAATCAATTCTTATCATGTACATCTCTTCTCTGAATTATGCAGAATTCTGAATTTGGCACACTTTTACACACATGTTTTCGAATTTTGCACACCCTTCCTTATCGATCTATGCCCTTATGAAAATGTCAAGTCTCCCCCCCGACATCACCCGAAATCCAGTTTTTTCATGTAGATCTCTTCTCTCAATTTTGCACAATTTTGCACACATGTTTCCAAATTTTGCACACCCTCCCTTACCGATCTATGCCGTTATAAAAATGTCAAGTTTCCCCCCCGACATCACTCGAAATCATTTTTTTTTATGTACAGGGTGTTTCCGTATATTTCGCCTGCAGACTAACTCGCTTATTATGCAAGCTAGATAGGGACTTTGAATACAAAGTTGGTAGTAATTAAAATGAAACTCCAGAAAAAAATACTTTTTCGGCTGCACAAGAAAAGTGTGGCAGACACAACTTGCATTTTTTTGAATGGAACACCCTATATACTATTTCATAATCAGATAGACATTATTTTTCTGATCTCAAAAATATACAACATGTAGGCATTCCTTCCAGCCATTTTCAAAATATTTAAGTTTTAAAGTTGGTTTTTTGGTATTGCCAAATTTATTATCTATGACTACAATAATTGTTTGAACATTATTTATTAAATGTAGGGGAAGTTTCTTTGTCCAAATAATGTAAAGAAGGGAGTTTTCGTGGCGTAGGGACCGAAAGGGAAATGAGAAAAGTTGGCACCAGGCAGGATTGAACCCACGACCTTCGTCACGCCAGGACAACGCTCTACCAACTGAGCTACCAATGCCTATGAGCAAAGCCAGCCCAATGCACACTATTCTCACTTCTAGGATGTAAGTTTTAAGGTTATGGTGAGCAACCTTCGGTGGTAACAATCCATTGGAGGTGTTATATGGGGGGAGGAAGAATCACACACATGTTCGAGGTAATATAGGAGTCTTTTCACCTTCAACCAAGATGCATCGTCGACATATAGCGACCTTAGCAGGTATCGGGGTTGACACCGTAACCATCGAAATTAAGCCAATAATGTAAATGTGAGGGAAGTTTCTTTGTCCGAATAATGTAAAGAAAGAAGTTTTCGTGGCGTAGGGACAGAAAGGGAAATGAGAAAAGTTGGCACCAGGCGGGATTTGAACCCACGACCTTCGTCACGCCAGGACCTGCTTAACTTCGATGGTTACGGTGTCAACCCCGATACGTGCTGAAGTCGCTATATGTCGACGATGCATCTTGGTTGAAGGTGAAAAAGACTCCTATATTACCTCGAACATGTGTTATTCTTCCTACCCCCATATAACACCTCCAATGGATTGTAACCGCCGAAGGTTGCTCACCATAACCTTGAAACTTACATCCTAGAAGTGAGAATAGTTTGCATTGGGCTGGCTTTGCTCATCGGCATTGGTGGCTCAGTTGGTAGAGCGTTGTCCTGGCGTGACGAAGGTCTTGGGTTCAAATCCTGCCTGGTGCCAACTTTTCTCATTTCCCTTTCTGTCCCTACGCCACGAAAACTCCCTTCTTCTCTTCATTATTAATTAATTTTTATCCTTCCAATAATCTAAAACAACGAATAAAACAAGTGAATACAATAAATTATTTATAAATTGATATCATTAAATGCATTTAAGAAAATGTATTGTGAATAATGGCAGGTATATTCAATAATATCAATTTATCAATAATAATAATGTATTCACTTGTTATATTCGTTGTTTTAGATTATTGGAAAGATAAAAATTAATAAACATTTATCAAACAATCATTGTAGTCATAGATACTAAATTTGGCAATACCAAAAAACCAACTTTAAAACTCAAATATTTTGAAAAAGGCTGAAAGGAATGCCTACATTTTGTATATTTTTGAGATCAGAAAAATTATGTCTATTTGATCATGAAATAATATATAGGAAGTCCCATTTAAAAAAATGCAAGTTGTGTCTGTCACACTTTTCTCGTGCACCCGGTATACAATTTTTTTTTCTGGCGGTTCATGTTAATACCCACCAACTTTGTATTTGAAGTCCCTATCTATCTTGCATAATAAGCGAGTTAGTCTGCAGACGAAATATACGGAAACACCCTGTACATCTCTTCAATGGATTTTGCACAATTTTGCACACATGTTTTAGAATTTTGCACACTCCCTCTTACCGATCTATGCCCTTATAAAAATATCAAGTCTCCTCCCCTCGACATCACTAGGGGTTCGCGAGACCGAGACCGAGACCGAGACTAACGTAGTCTCGGTCTTGGTCTCGAGGAATGAATCATGGTCTCGGTCTTGGTCTTGGTCTTGAAACCGAGACCGAGATCGAGACCATGAATGGTCTCAGTCTCGATCTCGGTCTTGTCTCGTTAAGTCTCGGTCTCGAAATTTTCAGAAGGTGTCTTCCAATATTCAGTTTCACAAAGCAAAATAATCATATTTTTCAATGTGTGCTGGGGTAATAGTGAGTATAAAATAAAACAATATTTTGATAAAAAATATTATTATACTAAATTAAAGTTGAAAGTGATGTCAGACTGTTACATTTAATAATTATTGATTTCGTTAACTCAAGTATTCTTTAGAATACAAATGGAATTTTATCATGACATTTCATGGTGCATTATTTTTTTAGCATCTTGATTATGAAATGATTTAGACAATTAATAAACAGTGATGCGTTGTAGACCGCCTTCACGATAGAAGCAGATTCAAAAATGCAAACTCATATTAGTTGTATTTTGAGAGGTCTGCTGCAAAACAACCTCTACAGATTCTAGTGGTCATTTTTTAGGCAATTCAAAGCCATGTATAATTCTACTTTAAATTTTCGTTCAGGGAGCATTGTCTTTTCGTTTTCAAATGTATAGGTAGATCAAAATATTATCAATTTTTTGTAAAGGATTATAATCTAAACCAAAAACATTTAATCAAAAATGTCATATACTTTCATATATTCAGTTCATTTTTTATTTAAAGTTACAGTGACAGATCAAAATTGGAGGTTGAAGGTTGGCAAAAAATAAATAAAGGCCATAAAGTGCTCGCTAAATGAAATGATAAAATAAAATATTCGTTTATAAACTTCATTTTCTCAATTAAAGAAGGATTTTGATCATCAATTCCAAAATTATCATCACAATCTATTCTTGAACGTTTTTTTCTATCGAATCAAATACTTTTTGAGCAAAGCAAAATAAAACGAATCACAGTTCAATTTATGACTATCGTTATAGAACAAGCTTGCCAACCTTTAACCTACAATTTTGATCTGTCACTGTAACTTTAACTAAAAATTGAACTCTACAGTGCGTTTTTTTTAAGACGGAACATAGGGATTCCCATGCTATATTTTCAAACCCATGTTAGCAGTACTTCCGTTCGTAATACACTGCTGAAACTTGCCGTAGATGAACTTTGGTGCTTCGAGACTGTGTTAGTTCATCAATTACGCCAGAATAACTAGGAAAAAGACTCAAAAAATGCTTTGATTTATCAGAAAGTGATACTTTTAACATGCCTTGTATATGACGATGACAACACATTTTCTGAAGTGACTAACTTCACTGTCAATTTTTTTAACCAAAAAATTTCATTTTCATTTTTATGACCGTTATGAATACTCTTTGGCCGTGAATAGGGGACACTGTGAACAGGTTATCCAAGAAATAATGTTTGATTTTTTATTGCATGTATTATACTGTTAAAATTTAATGTTATCACAATTTGACAATGAAGTTATTGGTTAACAGTGGCATATACAAGGCTAGTAAAAAGTTGTCACTTTTCAATAATTAATACAAGCGTTTTTTCAATCTTTTTTCAAATTATTCTGTGCTAATTGATGGAATTACATAATCTCTAGATACCAAAGTTTATTTACGGCAAGTTTCAGCTGTGAATTTTGAATAAAAGTACTGCTAACAAGGGTATGAAAATTTTACATGGGAATTCCTATGTTCCGTCTTAAAAAAAACGCACTGTATATACAAGCCGTCTTGATATTGTCCGTAGAATCGGAAGCTACTTTAATAGATTCAATACACTGGTAGGTACCTGAGAATTCATAAGAATCATGTTGAAATCTACTGCAGTTACATGTTTCGAGAGAAGCCGGTCCAATGTATATAGACTTTTATCTCATATACTACGAATAAACTGAAATAAAACTAACTAAACAAAAACCAGCTAAAATGAAGGGTCAAATACGGAAAACATCATCGTTTGAGCTTTAGTCCATATATAGTTCATCGTAAAATCAAATTTTTCAAAAATGATTTTTTGAAAAAAAGTTTTGTACAAACAACATTTTCCCAACAAGTCAACAAACCAAATGTATTTTTCGAGACCGAGACCGAGACCGAGACCGAGAGTCTCGGTACCTGGGTCTCGGTATTGGTCTCGATCTCGATGTGTAAGTCTTGGTCTCGAGTCAGATTCTACGTCTCGGTCTCGGTCTTGGTCTCGATTTCGAGACCGAGACGAAGACCAAGGTCTCGCAAACCCCTAGACATCACTCGAAATCAATTTTTCTTATATGTACATCTTTTCTCTGAATTTTGCGGAATTTTGCACACATGTTTTCAAATTTTCCACACCCTCCCTTAACGATCCACGCCCTTATGAAAATGTCAGGCTTCCCCCCTGACATTTCCCGGGGGGAAAAAACTTGATATTTTCAAAACAAAGATCAATAAGGGAGGATGTGCAAAATTTGAAAATGTGAGTGCAAAATTGTGCAAAATTGAGAGAAGAGATCTACATGAAAAAAAAAAATTCTGGTGATTTTGGCGGGTGGTGTGGGGGGGTAACTTGACATTTTCATAAGGGCATAGATCGGTAAGAGAGGGTTCGCAAAATTTGAAAACATGTGTGCTAAATTGTGCAAAATCGTGCAAAGTTCAGAGAAGAGATGTACATACAAAAAATTGATTTCGAGTGATGTCGGGGGGGAAACTTGACATTTTCATAACGGCATAAATTGGTAAGGGAAGGTGTGCAAAATTCTAAAACATGTGTGCAAAATTGTGCAAAATTTTAAAGAAGAGATCCACATGAAAAAACTGGATTTCGGGTGATGTCGGGGGGAAATCTTGACATTTTCATAAGGGCATGGATGGGTAAGGGAGGGTGTGCAAAATTCGAAAACATGTGTGCAAAATTAAGAGGAGAGATCTACATAAAAAATATGGTTTTGAGCGATGTCGAGGGGGGAACCGTCAAGTTTCCCCCTTATCAAAAAATGTGCTTTTGTCTCTCGGGAAAAGGTGTGCAAAATTGTGCAAAATGCGTGCATAATGCCTGTATACTTGAAACCCGCATTTCTCGATATCGGGGGGGATACTTGACGGAGCGGACTTTCCTCTATAGATATCGCGTGTATGTCAAAAATGTCAACAAAGGAAAATATGTATGAAAAGCAATTAGATATCAATAGCAAGTGGCTTATCATATTTAGTTATGAGCAGAATTTCAAAACGAAAAAAAAGAACAAAGAACTATTTGGGTGAATGATTAACACAGAAAAAAAAGTAAAATGTGTGATGGAAGTAATTTATTATTTGATTTGAACGACATACTATTTTTGAAAAAATTCACAAGGATGTCACGAGATCTTTTTTTTTTCTTGAACAGATAAGTTCTTGTGTAGTATGGTCTACAATTCATATCGCTGTAAACAAGTATTTTCTGATAATAACAATAACACAGACTGATCCAAACTAACCCGCAACAAACCGTACAACCTGGAATTAGAGCAAATGCCGCGAATCGATGGGACACTATGAAATGCAAAGATTGATGTATTTCGTGCAGATGTGTGAGCTACCAAAAAAAGTGTTCAGAATGTTACGTTTGTGGATAGCAATGTTGGTTACGCAAACGAACGCGAGAGAACATTTAACGTTCTCCAGATGTTTACCCGGGATATAATATCCATCGACAATGTACAATTCACATTTTTTTTATATATGAGAAATATCAGGATTATCAAGTACTGATGAAATTAATGTTGAAAAAATAATCTAGGGCCTCTATTTGTTGAAAATTATGCTAATATCAAATCCACGCAAACATCAAAATCTGGTGCCAAACTAGTTTTGACGGAAGAATCGAGCAACGTGAATATATGGATCTAGCTTTGAGAAAAACGTATCAAATGCAATTGACAAAATTGATTAACAATGCAAACAATGTTGCGCAGATGGATAAAATTGATTCGAATGAGATACCTGCACAGGGACTCTTTATCAAAATCGTATAAACATCGGTCGTTAGTTGATTCAGGTGAAGTGAATAATATGGACCCAGCTGTTGCTCGACGGCTATTTTGAATTTGAGTAACGACCTCATTGTTAACAAATACAGGCACAGGAGCAAGGATATACTCAAAGGAACTGAACACCCAAGAGTCTATCAAGCTTGAGAAAGGATATGGCATGCAGATGCAGAAATCATCGCCATTAGGGAAGCAGCCAACCTGCTGCAAAGACTGGACAACACAACAAAAGACATCACAATCTATGCAGACAGTACAGCAGCGTTGAGACTACTAGAATCAGATACAGTGAGGTTAAAGGTAGTGATGAGTTGCCGTGTGGTATTGTCCTGGATCAGAATCAAGAAGCTCGCTCTAAGCTGGGTTCCTGGACATACCAATATTGGAGGGAGCACGATAGCGATGAGCTGGCAAAATTGGGACTAAGAAAGGACAAAGCCAAAATGGAAGATACATCGCTACCAACGATCAAACTATTTAAAGATACAGTAGACAAACGTATGGTGAAGCTACAATGATTGTTGATTTTTCTATGTTATTGTTCTTCTGACTTGTCATCATAACATAACTGGAAGTGTGCCGATGTTTATTGTTGTCCATGAGCAATTTCCAAATAAATTTAAATTTGACAAAATATTGGGTAAATATATTTGTACTAGTTTGTTCTATTGTTCACGTAATTGTTCTCGTAATGTATACTATTATCATGATTTGATTTGATTCGAGAGCAGCGACAGGTGGAGCAATCGAAACGACTGCAACACATCGAGAGCTCTGTGGCCAAACTTGGATATGGAAAAAACAGTGAAATCACTAAAGCAGAGCAAATCCTACGTGAGCACCCTTGTGGGAGTAATCACAGGACACTGTGAAATCGGAACCATGCTCCGAAAATGGGGCCTAGGGACTGATGAGCTCTGCAAGGTCTGCATCAAGGAGAATGAGACGATAGAACATCTTCTGTGCCACTGTCCAATTCTCAAGGAAGGACGCCTCAGGAATATGGGACAATACTACCTTGAACACTTGGAGGAAGCGGCAAATGTAGACACCGTTCTGATTCTGAACTTCGTCAAAACCATGAGATGGTTTAGAATGATGAAGGGAATGGCTGCAGGTTAAGACCGAGGAGACACCTCTTCAAACAATTAAGGGATCAAAATGGGTCATTTGGCCTCCGAGTGAAAGCAATGCGAAGCAGAAAACTGTGGGGCAGGGCCTACCCTTCACAACCTAACCTAACCTAACGACCAATATTCATGCGAAGCAGTAGAGATTCCTCTATCGTTCCTTTGTTACAGAGTCCCTGTCCTGTGCTTATTGCACATATGAAGATGATACAAACTGATTTGGATGCTGTCAACGAACGCGTTTACCAATGTTTCAAAGAAAAAGAACGAGAGAGAATATCCGAGAATTTTAGAATATAACGACAGTGCTCTTGAGGTTATTGCCAGGCTTGAGAATCGTTACAGGCAGAGTCACTAACGAAATTTTTGTTAATACAAATGATGAAGACTTGTTTATACAGAGTTGCGAAAAACTACCAGAACGATCGATTATTTCAAAAAATTCACGAGTTAGGAAGAAATATCTCATATTGAAGTTGTGAGGCTTTTAAAAATCCACATATCGCTCACTGGATGGCACATCTCAAAAATCCACCATTTTTAGTTATATATCACAAATTCCTTGTTCTTTGAACCTCCACCTGCTAATAATATCGGCATATAGATTGTTCTCACAGCATTCGATAGACGGAGCCGGCGTTGCTGCTACTTTTGACATTTGGCGCTTTGAACAAGTAGTTGCTGTGCTGTAGTGGCATATTTTTTTGGTGCGGTAAGTCTTCAAAAATCAATTATCTTGTTCTGGAAATAACGGCGGACTTGAAATTTTACATGCGTATTCTAGAAAATATTTGATCATCAGCGGAAAAAAAAATCCGAAATACTCAAAAATATACGAAATAAATAAAAAAAAAACGCAAATTTCACTGCATGATCGAAAACGGAGTGGAGCTAAATCACCCTCACGAGAGAGAGAGAGCCATTTTAGTGAATACACCAGACGGAGAAAGATAATGTATTCTGTGAAGTAGTGGATGTTGATTGATCCCCATTTAATCGGTGGTTACTAGATTGATAGACGTCGTAGGTTGATTTTTTAAACATCAATGACATCAGTACTTACTAATCCATATATTTTCCATGTTTTTGAAAAATGTGATAATTGATCATTTATTTAGTTATCTGTTTTGTCACATTGATGGCACATCTTTGAATGTGCCAATATTGCATGTAGATGATAACATGACAACCAAGACTATTTTGTGGTTGTGCCATCATTATTCTGTTTTGTTACAGATAACCTTGTTAACAAGATGTAAATTCTTGTTTATACTGTAGCCAAAACGATAATTGTCCCACATATTCGGGATTCCAGCCCACTGCATTCAATCTGAAATCTACTACATGTGTACAAGAGCCGAAGAGACACATTCCTGTGCGATGAGTCATGCTGTTTATTCCGGGCTATACTTTTATATTCTTCCATATTCTGGAATTAACGAATTAGCAATATAAGCGGGTAAATTGTAAACAGGGGATAGTCTACTTAGTTCAGTTCAGATTTTAATCACTAAACATAAATAACCTTTGATTGTGAACATAATTATTTTGTGGTGTTGTGATTGTGCTCTAGTGACTTAAATAAATAAATTAAAACTGGACAAGTGTTTTCTATAGCGAAAAATATTACAGTGGTGTCAGAAGTGGAAGGATTTATTTACTGTGCTATAAAATCAGACATAAATATTTATCATAATGACTGCGAAACTTGTTCTGCTAACGGGATTGGAGGTCGCCGAGTTGAAGAGGGAGCTGGAGGAGCGTGACCTGGATACAAGCGGTAAGAAAACTGATCCACAACAAAGGCTTCGTGAGGCTTTGATGGAAGAAGGCATGGATCCTGATACGTTCCAATTTGAAATTCCCGATCCCAACGCAGTAGTTCAGAAGTTGTCAGAAGACTCTAGAAAGATGGAAGAAGACTCGAGAAAGCTGGAAAAGAAGCTTGAAGAATCTTCTAGAGCGATGGAAGAAAACTCGAGGAAGCTGGAAGAGAAGCTTGAAGAATCTTCCAGAGCCATGGAAGGAACTCGAGAAAATTGGAGAAGTTGGAAGAATATTCTAGAGCTTTGGAAGAAAAGTTCAAATAATTTTATAGAGCTATGGAAGTGAAGTTGGAAGAGAAGCTTGGAGAATCTTCTAGAGCTATGGAGGAGAAAATCAAGGAACAGCTGGTGGACAGCTACAACTATTTGAATGATCAGGTTGCAGAAGAGTTCGGGAAACAGCTAGGGGATACAGTGAAGACTGGGATCATGAAACAACCAGAAGTGAGCCAAACCTCCACGAGCTAGGAAGTTTCCTGTGTCTGTGCACGTTCTACCGGAGTTATGTCCAGTGGTTTGCGAACATCGCCCGGCCGCTCCACAAGCTCACTGAGGCACAAAGACGCTTCCACTAGGACGAAAATTGTCAGGAGGCCTTTGACACGCTTGGAAGGGCACTTGCCAGCGCGCTCATCCTAGGGTTCCCACTACCTGAGGGGAACTTCATCCTGGATACAGATGCCAGCAATGTTGGACTTGGTGCAGTGCTGTCCCAGATCCAGCAGGGACATGAAAGGGTGATCGGCTATTTCAGCTAAACCTTGTCGAAACCGGAACGGAACTACTGCGCCACGAGAAGAAAACCACTAGCAGTAGTCAAAGGGAAAGAACACTTCTACAAGTACCTCTGAGAACCGATCACGCCACGCTCAAATGGCTTTTACAGTTCAAGAAACCGGAGGGTCAAGTTGGTCGTTGGATTGAGAGAGTTCAAGAGTTTAACTTTGATACGAAACATTGAGCTGGATCCAGCCACAACAACGCTGATGCCCTGTCCAGGAGACCTTGTCCAGAACAATGTAAGCACTGTCAAAGAGCCAAGGAAAAGGAAGCGAGCACTTGCAGGACGACTGTGGTGGATGATTACTGGCAGACCAGGTCACTTTGAGAGGACCAGGAAAAGGATTCAGATCTGAAGATGATCATCAGATGGAAACAGGCAGGCCAGCGACCAACTTGGCAAGATGTCGCGCCATTCTCCTCCAACGTGAAGTCCTACTGAGCTCAGTGGAACCCAATGGTTCTCAACGATGGTGTCCTGAAGAGAGTTATAAGGAATCTTGATAGCAAAGAAGATCGGAAACAGTTAGTGGTTCTCCGAAGCCGACAGACAAAAGTGATGAGGAAAAGCCGATGTGAAGGGATGGTGCAGAAAATGTGCCGTATGTGCGGCAAGTAACGGACCCCAGAAACGGCCAAAAGCTCCTATGCGTCAATACAACGTGGGAAGCCATTTTGAAAGGATCGCTATCGACGTGACTGGACCGTTTCC
This sequence comes from Orchestes rusci, assembly GCA_958502075.1. Lineage (NCBI taxonomy): Eukaryota > Metazoa > Arthropoda > Insecta > Coleoptera > Curculionidae > Orchestes > Orchestes rusci. Next base: position 55,371,931 of record OY293303.1, on the reverse strand, counting down.
TGAATCGGACGAAGGAAATAAATACATCTTGGTTGCAATGGACTACTTCAGCAAGTGGGCTGGAGCGTATGCCTTGCCAAACCAGAAGGCGGCGACCGCTGCCAATAACTTGATTGGGGAATGGTTTTGCCGTTTCGATGTCCCGTTGGAGCTGCATTCGGACCAGGTCAGGAACTTTGAATCGACGCTATCCCACAACGTCTGCGATGTCTTGAAGATCAAAAAGACAAAAACAACGGTGTTGCATCCACAATCGAGTGGAATGGTGGAGCGAATGAACCGAACCATCAATCGCCACTTTGCCAAAGTCGTCTCTGACCATCAAAGAGACTGGGATCAACATGTTTCACATGGCATACAGGTCAAAAGTTCATGAATCGACGGGCGAAACACCTGCCAAGATCATCATGGGTCGTGAACTCCGGCTGCCCTGTGACTTGAAGTTTGGCTGTCCACCTGGTGAGGATGTGGCTGGAGAAGACTACGCAAGTGATCTTCGTAGAAAGATGGACGATATCCATCAAAGATTCCGACTTAACATCCAAAGTGCCAGCGACAGAATGAAGGAGGCGTACGACGTGAGTGCCGAAGAAGGAGGGTTTTAGGTTGAGAATTTGGTTTGGCTTCACAACCCACAGAGGCGACGCGGCTTCTCCCCAAAACTGCAAAGTTGTTGGGAGGGCCCATTTGAGATTCTGGAGCGAATCAATGACGTCATCTACCGGATAAAGAAACCACCACGAGAGAAGCCGAGGGTTGTTCATTTCAACCTTTTGGCCCTATATGCTGGAGACCATCAGGAAGCTTACGTGAGGCAAATCAAGTCACCCGAGGTGGACATTTCCCTGGAATCCTTCATGACCTCATATTCCAACGGCCAGAAAGTCCTGAAAAGAAAATTGACACTTGACAGTACCTTCTATTCAAATTACAGAATAGCTCTTGAAAAGTTACGGTGAAAAAGTGTATACCATATCTCTTTATCTTCAACCGTTTGAGTTTTATAGCTTTTGAAAAGTGAAAAAATGTCATTGCCAAATCGCGATGTCTCGATAACAATTGAATTCAGGAACAATATGTTAATCACAATATTTGCTCAAAATTCAAAAAAGTATTGAAAAATTCATCAATATACAATATATCAATATATAAAAAAAATTCAACTTTGAACTGTCATAACTTCATTGTCAACCCTGTATATTATTAATAATAATTTATGACAGATATGTAGATTTTTAAAAACCTCACAACTTTTATATGAAACAGTTTTTTCTAACTCGTTTATCTTTTGAAATAATTGACCGTTCTGGTAACCCTGTATTTTCACCCGCTTTTACCAGGCATCCCATTTTCACTCTAGGATCTTTAGCTTGGCCCGCAGGGACGGAGCGTGGACGGAAGGTCGTTCATCTCTTATCACAAATTGAGACAAACAAAAACTATATATGGTCCTTTTCAAGACAATAGAAAATATTGCAATGTCAACACCCCAAATCTCATTCGTTTCACCTTCGCCGACGAAAGAATTAAAATACATCCGATCATATTTCCACGCAGTCCTCACTATTGATTTACCTAGAATCATTTTTGAACAAACTTTGCTTTGTTTTGCATCCCGATAAAACCTTCAGTCAATATCGCATTATCTATCCAAAGTAAGAGATCTACATACGTGTTTTCTTAGAAATTTTGTCACTTATCATTTTACAACTTTATAACATTGAATAATCATTAATCAGACTAAGCGATCGCTTGTCACAGGCGAGGTGGTGGATCTATTTCTAGCAATTTTCCGGTTCCTCCGTGAAGTACTCTATAAACAGAGGTCCATCATAACCAAAACTTTGATTCGTTTTCAATAAAGGGTTCGATTTACGCTTGAAAGCGAACACGATATCCATCAAAGATTCCGACTTAACATCCAAAGTGCCAGCGACAGAATGAAGGAGGCGTACGACGTGAGTGCCGAAAAAGGAGGGTTTCAGGTTGAGAATTTGGTTTGGCTTCACAACCCACAGAGGCGACGCGGCTTCTCCCCAAAACTGCAAAGTTGTTGGGAGGGCCCATTTGAGATTCTGGAGCGAATCAATGACGTCATCTACCGGATAAAGAAACCACCACGAGAGAAGCCGAGGGTTGTTCATTTCAACCGTTTGGCCCTTTGCTGGAGACCATCAGGAAGCTTACGTGAGGCAAATCAAGTCACCCGAGGTGGACATTTCCCTGGAATCCTTCATGACCTCATATTCCAACGGCAAGAAAGTCCTGAATGGCGTCGTTCGAGAACAACAACTGGATTTGTCCAACGCACCGGCCGAGTACGCGTTGACTCACTCGGTCACTGAAGACCTCAGCATGAGGACTGGACTTGCTGCTGCATTCAAGGGAAAATTCGGACAAATGGACCTTGTGCGACGACAAAGGCCAGAGGTTGGGAAGACGCTTCAACCCACGACAGGGGAACGATACCTTTTTTACCTGGTGACAAAGAAGCTTCCACAACATCGGACCAGCTATAGTGATATTTGGAGGGCACTTCATCAGCTGTGAAGCTCAATGCTGTGACAGGACCTGACCCATCTCGCAATTCCAAGGATGACGAACGACCAACTGGACTAGAGAGTAGTGGGCATGCTGGAGGTGATCTCCAAAGAAAGCAGCATTGACATCCCAGTATGCTGCCATCCTTTCCGGAGAACGAACCGGAGGACGGTGGACTGCTACTTCCATAGGACATCAGGCTGCTGGTTTGGAGATAGATGCCGATACCGTCATGGAGCCATTTCGAGACGAAATGCGTTAAGGAGGGGGCAATGTAGCGAAAACGATAATTGTCCCATCTATTCGGGATTCCAGCCCACTGTATTCAATCTGGAATTCACTACATGTTTACAAGAGCCAGAGAGCCACATTCCTGTGCGATGAGTCATGCTGTTCATTCCGGTCTTCACTCTCATATTCTTCCATATTCTAGAATTTACGGATTAGCTATATAAGCGGGTAAATTGTAAACAGGAGGAAGTCTAGTTAGTTCAGTTCAGATTTTAATCGCGAATCATAAATATCCTCGGATTGTGAACATAAATATTTTGTGGTGTTGTGATTGTGCTTTAGTGAATCAAATAGATAAATCAAAACTGGACAGGTGTTTTCAATAAAAAGAAATATTTCAATACCATTATTGTTAGGCAATGATTATTAGAATATAAGATACTTTCTGGTAACTCTTATTTCGCAAGTGAATCTTATACCTCCTTTAGATCAATTTTGATGACATTTTCAGAAAAATATTGACTTGGTTCAAGATGATTTTAAAAAAAAAAAACGACTTGAAGCTAAAAGTTTTTTTGAAATTGAAAAAATTATAACTTTAAAAAAAATTGTCTCAATTGAAAATGTTACCAGGGATCCAGATTTTCAGATAAGATATTAACGATGGTCTTAGAATGTGCATACAAAAATGACTTCTAGCTATACCAAGAAGAAAGTAGGGTATGAAGACTTGATGAATTTCGTGCTTACCAATGTGATCAGAGAAAGCCACGCACATTTTTACCAAGTCTCAAAGCATTCATACTTTTATTAGTTAGCTGCCTTATGAGTTTTCAGTTTTCAATGTCATCTTACCTTAACAACAGAACTTACACATAATTTCGAAGCTATAATGGTATTGTTGCGAACCTCTAGACTTTCCTGTTTTGTACTGTGATTGTGTGAACCAAAAACCAAAATAATTTTTTTGCATCCAGTGAGCGAAATCAGTGATGGATTGGAATATACAGGGTCGGCCATAAAGTCATGACAGATCAGAGTTGCATTTTTTTGAATCGATCATACTGTATATCTTCGTATGGGGTTGCTAGTCCTCCATCGAGCGCCTTCCCAGGTGGCGGATAGGGACATGCCTCCCAGATATGGGATGTCTCGGAGAAATCAAATACCCGGGGCGGACCAAAACTAGCATCTTTGAACAATGAGTGACAAACCTGAGGATTTTGTACCCCAACTGAGTTGCAATGTCACCGTTGGTTCCAACCCGGTGGGTGGCCAACGCTGGCGCCACGGATTTTGGGTAGGGCCAATCACACGTTCTGGGGAACGAACCCTCCCGGATAGCTCAGGGAACACTGGAAAACTCGATGCTTAGGCCGCAGAGCCTGGGGCATCAGGTAGACCTAGGACCACTGTAAACAAATCCCGGAACTGGTCCTCAGTTCAAGAGCAGCAGCTCCAGAGGTGGGGTGATCTATATCACTTGCTCCAATGAAGCTGCCAAGACTTGGCTGTTGCGGGTGGTTCCAGGCTTCAGCCTCTACGAGGAAACCAGTCTTTGGATTGTCCTGGCGGTGGTGTCAGTCGTGAGGGCTGCCGTCAGGATACCAACAAAATCCGCGGGAGTCAAGGGACTGGCACAAGCTCTCCAGTTTCCAAAACCCAGAACATGGAGCTGGAGACCGAGGACTGGAGGATTATCAGCCACAAGACGGACAATGAGGGCATGACACTCATTGTTAGTCTTGACAGTAGATCTCTGAAGGAGCTGCAAAACCGGAATCTCCGGGCCTACTTTGGGTTAACGCAGCTAACCTTCAGACTTCTCAAGAAGGAGGATCCCGATGCTTGGAGTGATTCAAATAAACCTCCAGCACAGTAAGGGAGCATCTGCTGCCCTTTGCCAACAGCTGGCAAAGAATACCATAGACCTGGCTATCAAACAAGAACCCTGGATTACGAAGGCAAAAATAGCCGGTCTAGAAAACACTGGAGGTAGGATCTTTCACAATGAGCAATCAACAGGCCACGTGAGAGCTTGCATATACGTGGGAAATGGAGTGCAGGCTCTCAATATTAAAGAACTAAATTCCAGGCATCAATTAGTCGTCCAACTAAGCTACAAAGAGGAAGGCACCAAGAAAGACATTAAAATAGCCTCGGTTTACCTTTTCTACGATGCACCCAGACCCCCACCATTGGAAGACCTGGAGAAACTAGTGAATCACTGTGGGCAGAGAAACCTACAGTGTATAATAGGTATGGACGCCAACTCGCATCACACCATCTGGGGGAGCAGCGATATCAACAAAAGAGTCTTTATTGAATTTGATCATAACCCATGATTTGGAGATTCTAAACAGGGGCAACAAGCCCACTTTTGCAAACCGCATACGGTCGGAACTTATTGATGTCACTCTGTACACCTCCCGTATCAATCCATCCCTGTCGGATCATAGGTATATACTGATGGAAATCAATAGCATTGACAAGTCGTCAGAAATGTACCGCAACCCACGCAAAACAAACTGGGCTGAATACCGGGAGGAGCTGGAGGCGGGGTTGAGCGGGGTCAAGGAACGTATGCTTAACAAATTTGATGTTGAGGTGGTGGAGAAACAACAAGAAAACGCCATAATTCACTCTTACCTTCAAAGTTGTCTGCTACTCCGGCGTTCTTCATGCAAGGACACAACCTGGTGGAACGAGAGACTTGACAAGATAATGGGATGAATACCACCATACTTTCACAAAATACAATTAAGAAGTAAGGAAAGCTAAGAGGAACTCCGGGAGAAAGTTTTGCACTGAGATCGAAGAAACCTCGGAAGGCGCACGCCTTCAGAGTAACCTAGCTAAAGATCCCCTCCCACCAATGGGATCACTAAAGAAAGCAGATCGGAAATACACGAAAAATGGCTAAGAAACCGTTGAGACATTACTCAGGGCACTTTTTCCAGAACCGACTATACTCAACTCGCAACAGGGAACCAACTCCCTATCTCCTGAGATCCTCCTGATGAGAGGATCAAGTGATGATTGGGTCACAGCCCGACAAATTGTGACACCAAATAGAATTGAATGGGCTATAAACTCATTCGAACCATACAAAGCACCTGGATGCGATGGGATAATACCCGCTCACTTGCAGCAGGTAAAGCCCAACTCAAATCGATTCTTTGCCAACTTCATTCAGAGCAAGTCTGGCAACGGGACACATACCCATGATCTGGAAACTCTCACGAGTGGTCTTTATACTGAAACCACGGAAAATTAACTCTCAGCCCAAGGCATTCAGACCACTACATCTCTTGTCGTTTCTACTCAAAACGATAGAGAAAGTGATTGAAAGGCACATTAGGGAAACCTCCCTAATAGAGAGGTCACTACACAAAAACCAAAACGCCTATCAAACTGGTGAATCATGTGAAACTGCTCTGCATAAACTTGTTTATAAAATAGAGCAACCACTGAACAACCAAGGAATTGCCCTAGCTGCATTCCTTGATATAGAAGGAGCATTTGATCATACATCCTTCAATTCAATGACCACCGCAATTAATTGGCGTGGAATTAAAGACACAAATTGTAGGTGGATAAGAAACATGCTGTGAGGTAGAAGAATTCAAGCAACTATGCTTGACAAAACTGTAACTTTAGAGCAGCTAAGGGCTGCCCTCAGGGTGGAGTCTTATCCCTTCTCCTCTGGAACCTAGTCGCAGATGAACTACTGGTGGAGTTAAACAGCAAGGGATTTTATGCCCAAGGCTATGCCGATGACGTAGCAATACTTATCACTGGCAAACACGCCAAGACAATATCAGAACTGATGCAGACAGCTCTGACTATCGTAGAAGATTGGTGCAGGAAGGTCAACCTTAAGGTCAATCCTGAGAAAACCTGCCTGGTCAGCTTCACGAGAAAGAGAAATATAGCGGAATTATTCAAACCCACAATCTTTGGACAAGAACTGCAGGTGGTAAGAGAAGTCCAATAACTAGGCATCATCCTGGATGACAAACTCACATGGAATTCACACCTACAGAAAATAGTCGATCGAGGTAAAGCCACAATAGTGGCAACAAAAAGACCGATAGGAGAGAACTGGGGCATAAATCCGCGCATGGTACACTGGCTCTACTGTACCGTGGTGAGACCCACTCTTGCTTACAGCTCTGTTGTCTGGTGGCCGAAAATCGAGCAGCGACAAGCAGCCACGGAACTTGCAAAATTTCAGAGGCTAGCATCAAAGTCTTTATATTCCAATAAGTCCGCTCACTCCTTTGATCCGTTTGAAAATACCGGCATTTTTTGCGAGGTGTCGTAAATCATGAGCAACACCTGTTTTCGCTAGTTTTTTGGTAGAATATGAGGTGCGGATACGCGGACGGTGAATCTATTTAGCAAAGCGTGGTTGTTGATACATACATACATGCAAATGATCCGAACAAAATTATTAGTTTTGGAAATTGTGATTATGCCTCCGGCATTTTTATTGAAATTAAACTTCCAGAGATTCCAGCTTCAGAGAAATTACCTATATAAACTGCCGTGAACAATTTTCTTGGCTTAATTTTTTTTTCCTTTTCGATATAGCTTGAAATGATGTGACCAATCCACATCATTCTGTGAAAAAGGAATCTATGAAGGTAGTGCAGAAACGGTTTGGAGGATTGTCAGTTACAGTCAATATCTGATTTCTTTGGAAAATATTCATTGAAAACTCGATTGAAAATTCATGATTCATTTGAAAACCAAGTTGTCTACTATTGCATTTTCTCACCCTTGCCCAAGCTTCCCATTAGAAGACCTGCTATCCCTATACAAGGGTGCGAAACTATTTTACGTTAAAATTTGCAAATTCAACACTTAGAACCTCTAGAAAGAATAAAAAAACATCCCAAACTGGAAATCTAGAAAAATTTACAAGTATTTAATAATTATTAAGAATGTACATAGTATTTGTTTGTTTATATTTTATTATAATAGGTTATTTGTACACGTTTTTGTCTCTAGTAGATGTTCGATTTTGTAATTTCCGAGGTTATTTTCTCCTCCATTGATTAGATCAACACAAATATTCATTTGCTGACATTTTGATCATTATGTTCTATTAGTTATATTTTATGAAAGTTTATGTATACGATCTTTTTCATTTCATATTCCTCGGTGTCTTAGAAATGTCCAAAAAGTTACTCAGCTTTTGACAATTTTAACTTAATGTGTGTACAAAATCATCATAGCTTAAGATCTAAAAATCGTTTGTAGCATTAAAAAAGTAATCTAGAATAATTGACAATATTTTCCAAAACAAGAACGAAGTAAATATATTTTTCAATCGCAATTGATAGTGACGCAAGAATACAGAGTGGAAATAAATGCTACTTTGGCCTGCAGAGTCTGCTGAGATCGAGGACATTATCGAGAAGATCGAAGGTCAGAATATATCAATCAATCATCAAACCAACCATCTGTTATGGCTGCGAAACGTGGACCCTGACAAAGAACAATGAACTGTTATTACAAAGATTCGAACGCAAAATCCTAAGGAGAATCTACGGCCCTATCCAAGACCCAATAACAGGGCTATACCGTATAAGAACAAATGCGGAAATAGAACGGCTATACCAAAGCCCAAACATAACAAAATGTATAAAATCGCAGCGTTTACAATGGGCTGGACACGTCCAAAGAGCTCCTGATGATAGACTGATTAAAACAGTATGGGAAAGTAACCCCAGGGGAACACGACCCTTAGGAAGACCACGACTACGATGGCGAGACAACATAATAAGAGATCTCAAGACTATGGGAATTGACAACTGGAAAGAGACCATGTTGGACAGAAACCAATGGAGGCAAATCGTCTTTGCAGCTAAAACCCACGAAGGGTTGTAATGCTAGTGTAAGAGAAGAGAATTGATAGTGACGGCAGGAGGGGTATTTTCGTGTCTTCGAGAGAGTGGTCGGACTTATTGGAGTACAGGGTGTCGCATTAATATTGCGAAAAAAATCAGGGTGAGTTTCCCCACTTGAAAATAATAAGAAAAAAAGCGAATTTTATCTCAGTTTGGCTCTTACTCCAAATATCTCGAAAATGATTCCACGTAGCGACTTCTAACAAGTATGCCTTTTTGCATAAAAATAAAGGAGAAATATGTTTTTTCACTCAAATATGTCATACGGTCACGTCCAAAAAAGTTATGGCTGTACATGTCAGGACAAATGAGTGTAGGTGACGCCCTCTACAATTAGAGCCAAACTGAGATAAAATTCGAATTCCGCATAAAAAGAAACCCTCAAATACCGATTTTTATGGAAATATAGACATTGGTTCAAATATTATTTAGAAAAAACAAAAATGAAAATGAAAGTTCAACACCCTGTAGCTCTGTAACGAAGCATTTCCGGACACACCAGCTTTATATGATATTTTCTTATTATTTTTAAGTGGAGAAACTCACCCTGAATTTTTCCGCAATATCAATGAAACACCCTGTATATAGACTTTGCTAGCATGTCTCTGTGAAGCGGAAGCCATGAAAACTAATGCAACACTTGCCATGGAGGCCATGCTTAACCTACCTCCTTTAAATATCTTTATCAACATGAAAGCAAGAATGCAAGACATATATAGACTTAGCAGCACCGGGAACTGGAGCTAATCAAACTCACAAGGACACACTAAGATAACCAGCACAATCACGAATCACCTAGTAACAATGAGGAGTGATATCATTCTGAAAAATATTAACTTCAGTACGTCTCCCAAGACCAAACCAATATGGGAAGAGGAAACGGTGAAACAACTTCGGATGGCAAATGGGGCAATATGGTACACAGACGGCTGCAAAACATGCCGGGGGACTGGTGCCGGAATCGTGGGTGAAAATCCAAAGTGGGAAACATATGAACCACTTGGGATGTACGCTACAGTTTTCCAGGCAGAAGTACATGCAATAAATGAATGCATGCAAGAGAATCTCAGGAGAGGCTACAGAGAAAGAAAAATCCTTATCCTTAGTGACAGCCAAGCTGCAATCGAAACCATCTCCTGTCGAGAAACCAAATCTAAACAAGTCATGGACTGTCAGCAAAACCTTGTCACACTGGAAGTATCTAACGATGTTACTCTTGGATGGATACCAGGACACACAGGGATAGCTGGGAACGAGCGGGCGGATTTACTAGCACGCAAAGCTTGAAACACACCACTTCTGGGTCCAGAGCCTGCCATTGGTATTACAAAATTCTCTGTAAGAGGTTGGCTGAACTGTTGGTCCAAAAAACAACAGAAAGCTAGATGGTGCCAATCACCAGGACTGAAACACAGTAAATTAATGATGGCAGACGAGATCGAACCATCACTTTCTGGAAGCCTACTGAAACTCAGCAGGAATCAGCTTGGGAAAGCAACAGGTATATCAACTGGACACTGCACTTCAAGGAAACACATGCATATCATGGGCTTTTTCAACGAGGAACCCATATGTAGGCTGTGCAACGAGGAGGAGGAGGAAACAGCCTCCCACATTGTATTTGAATGTGAAGCGCTGGCGTACTGGAGAAGAGATAACGGGGAATTCACAACCGCTCCTCAATGGACGGACAGGGAAACAGTAGAACGAGTTATAAACCTTATTCGGGCAATGGAGCCCTTCGACTGAGAGACAGGGACAGAGAAGATACAATCAGCCCAACTAGAGGCTGCGGTGTCGGGGCCAACAGCCCAAAACTCGTAGCGCCTGTACTTCAGTAATCAGTTATCAGAACTGTATATCAATGAATATTTCAATTCTTCCTTCAATTCAGAGCAAATATTGTGATACACATGATGTTCCTGAATTTGACCGTTTTCGAGTTATCGCGTTTTATAAATGATATTTTTGCATCTTTGACATGCTACAAAACCCAAAAAGTTTGAGCTGGAGAAAAACAGTCTGCACTTTCTAGTCTTAATTTCTCAAGAGCTTTTCAACGACATCAAACTAATTCCTATTAAAAAATGAAAAAAATGTGACGAAGAAAATTGACACTTGACAGTGCCTTCTATTCAAATTACAGAATAGCTCTTGAAAAGTTACGGTGAAAAAGTGTATACCATATCTCTTTATCTTCAACCGTTTGAGTTCTATAGCTTTTGAAAAGTGAAAAAATGTCATTGCCAAATCGCGATGTCTCGATAACAATTGATTTCAGGAACAATATGTTAATCACAATATTTGCTCAAAATTCAAGAAAGTATTGAAAAATTCATCAATATACAATATATCAATATATAAAAAAAATTCAACTTTGAACTGTCATAACTTCATTGTCAACCCTGTATATTATTAATAATAATTTATGACAGATATGTAGATTTTTAAAAACCTCACAACTTTTATATGAAACAGTTTTTTCTAACTCGTTTATCTTTTGAAATAATTGACCGTTCTGGTAATTTCTCCTAACCCTGTATTTTCACCCGCTTTTACCAGGCATCCCATTTTCACTCTAGGATCTTTAGCTTGGCCCGCAGGGACGGAGCGAGGACGGAAGGTCGTTCATCTCTTATCACAAATTGAGACAAACAAAAACTATATATGGTCCTTTTCAAGACAATAGAAAATATTGCAATGTCAACACCCCAATCTCATTCGTTTCACCTTCGCCGACGAAAGAATTAAAATACATCCGATCATATTTCCACGCAGTCCTCACTATTGATTTACCTAGAATCATTTTTGAACAAACTTTGCTTTGTTTTGCATCCCGATAAAACCTTCAGTCAATATCGCATTATCTATCCAAAGTAAGAGATCTACATACGTGTTTTCTTAGAAATTTTGTCACTTATCATTTTACAACTTTATAACATTGAATAATCATTGAACAGACTAAGCGATCGCTTGTCACAGGCGAGGTGGTGGATCTATTTCTAGCAATTTTCCGGTTCCTCCGTGAAGTACTCTATAAACAGGGGTCCATCATAACCAAAACTTTGATTCGTTTTCAATAAGGGGTTCGATTTACGCTTGAAAGCGAACACGCGTCATGTAAATAATGGGGATCTAAACTATAGTCATATTTCAACAAAATAGACTGTACATACAGAGTATCCGCGGATGTAGTTGACAATAGGATGAACTTTTTATTTTTATTTTTTTCAGAAAGTTCTGCTTGTCTAAAAAATGCGATTGTCATATTGAAATTTTAGATTTCTTATAGAGGGTGTTGAAAAATTGGATAAATCTAAATTTAATTTCCAAATTTGTATTTAGACTTCATGCGAGTTTATGACAACTTTGTTTCATAACGTTTTTGATAGAAGTAATTAATTATAGTACTTCTCTTGACACTTTTTTTTCCTAATTATTTAACACCCTGTATACCAAATCTGAAATTTTAATATGCCAATATTATTTTTTTGACAAGCTGAACTTTTGATAAAGAATTACTTTTTTCAAAAAATTAAAAATAAAGAAGTTTTTTCCAATGTCAACCCTATCCGTTGACACATTGTTGTATAAAAATATAGATTATATGGAGTGTAGCATATCGAGGCACCGCGGTCTAATTATTGTAAAACAACTGCCTCAAAAAATGTTAAAAGTTCAATTTGTTTTCACAGCTCTGACTTTTAATGGCATGGTAGGTTACTTTTAAGGTGCTTCCCCACTTGCAACAAAACACCGAATCGAACGCCATTGCGAACAGTGCAACATCACGGCGTTCCACCGGTTGTCACATTAAAAAGTAAATTACTTGAAGTTTTTGAAATGAACCTCTATACTTCATAATCAACCGACATTGGCGTAAAAGCATTACACTTTCCTCTTGTCATAACATAAAACCGACTTATCAACCTATAGCCATTGAAAGTTTTTATTTGATCAGTTCTCATTTTTGGACACCCTGTATGGGATGACAAGTTTATTGAGATCAGGATATAAAAGATGATCTATTGTACACTTTACCTCAAATTCCGCTTGAATAACCTCAGATTAGATCTTCACAAAATTCAAATTAATCAAAAATCCTTTAGGTTAAGGTACTATGAACCTTGTTAAAACACGCTTATTTTGATTAGAGAATTCAAAAATGCAATAAAATACAAAGGACTCCATTTGAGAGAACACAACTTTGATACTTTTAAGGCTTTTGGGACGCCTATGGTAACTATAAATACTATGGAAAATACTACAAATTTGCCAAGTGGGTCTCTTCAAATTTAACGGTTGCTGGGGCGATCTATGTATAAATGACACACTACTGCTTAGTGTATACAAGGTGATTTTTATGTTGATAGATTCCTTTCAACACTTATATAATGTAAGAAAATAAGATTTTTTTTTAAATAATATTATGTCCGAAAATGCTTCGTTTCCGGGATACAGGGTGTTAAAGTTTTAAGAAAAAAATCGCTTTTTTATCATGACTTTCCCACCACTCCAGATATTTCCCTTTGGTACACTTCTTTTGACCATCAAATCAAATTTTTTTATGTAAAAGTTTTCGAGATATTTTTACCAGTGGCGTTCGAACAGAATTTTGTATTGAATTTTTTTAAAGAAAATAATAGTACGGCACTGCTTTTTCTCAAAATCAATATTATTTTCAAAATATTCATTAACTTTGGAGTTAATTAGATCTCTTGATATTTTTGCGTACAATGCACGGTTTTTGTTTAAAGAAATAAAAGCTATTTGGATGTATGGCAAAATGGCTAAAATTAATCTGATATGGTGTTTTGTATGTAGAATTCGTTTTTGTGTAATTTTATATTGGAATAAGGTCAATTGAATCCACTACCAAAATTCAAATGCAAATAAAACAAAATTGTCCTCACTTTAATGAAAAATAGACAAAATAGCTATATACCTAACAAGTGCGGAAAATTAGTTTTTCCGCACGAGTCTGCCGTTCACCGACCGACGCGTAGCGGAGTTCGGTGAAGCAGCCGAGGGTGGAAAAACATTTTCCGCAAGTGTTAGGTACAATAGTTTTTCTACAGACGTGCGGAAATAAGGATATAATTCGTAATTTAAAAGTTTATTCCTACTTTTGGTGTGAAGAGTGTTACTGTCAGCTTGGGTTTAAAACGAAATTTCACTTGGCCTTTTGTAATAGCCCAAACCGGAACTGCAATTTTAGGAGCTGATTTCCTGGGTCATTTTCGAATATTAATAGACCTCCACGGTAAAAAAATAATTGATACTTTCACCAATGTTTCTTACCCCGGTAAACTCAAACTTTCCACAACCAACTCTGTTTCGACTATTGACAAAAGTTGTAAATATTACACTTTACTGAAAGAATATTCTGAAATAACGAAACTACCTAAAGCAGACTGTCATTCCCCACATCAAACCAGTCATATAATCATTACCGAAGGACCGCCGGTCGTGTCTAAAGCTCGTCGTCTCCCTACAGATAAGCTTGCTATCGCCAAACAGGAATTTCAAATTCTTTTAGATCAGGGGATTTGCCGTCCATCTAACAGCAGCTGGGCTAGTCCATTGCATCTAGTTAAGAAAAAGTCTGGTTCCTGGCGTCCTGTTGGTGATTATCGCCGTTTAAACTCAGTTACACGACCAGATAACTACCCTGTGCCTAATCTTCAAGATTTCAACCATATTTTACATGGTAAAAGCATCTTCAGCACCTTAGATCTGGTTCGAGCTTACCATCAAATACCAGTCGATCCTGAATCTATCCCCAAAACAGCCATCATCACACCTTTCGGTTTGTTTGAATTCACCAAAATGCAGTTTGGGCTCCGCAATGCAGCGCAATCGTTCCAACGCTTCATTCACGAGGTCCTCCGTAACCTTGACTTTTGCTTCTCTTATATAGATGACATTCTCATTGCTTCTTCCGACCCAGAAGAACATGAGAATCACCTTCGACAAGTCTTCGAACGTCTGCAACAGTATGGACTCACTATCAACCTTGAAAAGTGTGTCTTCGGCGAGAATTCCCTGCAGTTTTTAGGATACGAAATATCCTCTGATGGTACTAAACCACTCCCTGATCGAGTAGTAGCTATTCTCAGGTACCCCCTGCCAATATTAGCTGGCGAATTACGACGTTTCCTTGGAATGCTTAATTTTTACCGCCGTTTTATTCCTCACGCTGCCGATCATCAATCCATCCTCCACGAGATGCATAAGAACCGTAAAAAGTCTGATTCAACACCATTATCGTGGAGCACTGAAGCTTTATCTGCGTTCGATAAGTCGAAAAATGACTTAGCTAACGCATCCTTGCTTGTTCATCCTCTTCCTTCTTCACCGCTGTCTCTTACAGTAGACGCATCTAACACAGCTATGGGTGCTGTCGTTGAACAATACGAAGATGGAATTTGGAAACCACTCAGATTTTTTTCAAAAAAATTCACTCCCTGTGAAACTAAATATAGCACATACGATAGAGAACTTCTTGGAATATATTCTGCAGTGAAGTATTTCAAATATTTGTTGGAAGGACGCAGTTTTCTTATATTTACAGACCACAAACCGCTCACATTTGCCTTTCAACAAAAATCCGACAAAGCCTCACCCAGACAAACACGTCATCTCGACTTCATTTCACAATTTTCCACCGATCTAGTTCACATCAGTGGAAAAAACAATGTCGTTGCTGACGCCCTTTCCCGTATCAATACCATAAACTCACCAGCTGTAATCGATTATGAAGAATTCCAGAAACATCAGAAAGAGGACCCAGAACTTCAACGAATTCTCCTAAATCCCGAATCAACTTCTTTATCACTTAGACAGTGCAATCTTACAGACACTTCTACAACACTTTTTTGTGACTGCAGCCAAGCGCGTAAGAGACCCTTTGTACCTCTTAACTTCAGACAACATATTTTCAAAAAATTTCACAATCTTTCTCACCCAGGCATACGAGCTACTACTAAACTCATATCTTCACGTTTTGTTTGGCCGTCGATGAATAAGGACATTAAAGTATGGACTCGAGCATGCATTAGTTGTCAACAGGCCAAAGTACACAAACATACACGTACCCCATTCCAAAAGTTTCAAGTACCTGAAGAACGATTCCAAACTGTAAATATCGATATTATTGGTCCATTACCATCATCTCATGGTTATTCCTATTGCCTTACCTGCATTGATCGGTATTCCTGTTGGACCGAAGCATTTCCTTTGAGCGATATTACAGCAGAAACTGTCGCATCCACATTTTATTCTGGATGGATATGCCGTTTTGGAACCCCACTACAAATTGTCACCGACCAAGGACGTCAATTCGAGAGTTCTCTCTTTCAAAGTCTTAGCAATATAATGGGCTGTAAAAGAGTTCGATCTTCACCCTATCACCCCATGACGAATGGTAAGATCGAGCGGTGGCATCGTACATTAAAGGCTGCAATCATGGCGCATTCATCACCTAACTGGACCGAAGTTTTACCCACAGTACTATTAGGTTTACGTTCCACCCTTCGCCCTGACATAGAAGTTTCTCCCGCCGAGCTAGTTTATGGCTCTACGATACGTTTGCCAGGCGAATTCTTTGAAAATGCCAAGACTCATACCGATCCCTCTACATTTGTCAATCTGTTAAGAAACAAGATGGAAACGTTGCGACCTATACCTGATAGTAACCACTCTAATGCAAAACCTTTTGTATCTCCTGAACTTGATAAATGTACTCATATATTTTTACGGAGGGATGCTGTTAAGAAACCTCTACAGCCTCCTTATGACGGGCCCTATCATGTAATATCGCGACATGAGAAATATTTCACGATTTCAGTCAACGGTAAAAATGTTAATGTTTCCAAAGACCGTCTTAAACCCGCTTTTTTGCTTAGACCTGATGATATTTCTCATGATCACAACTATAGTAAAGATCCATCCCCTATAGTGACAACTACCAAAGCACTTCCTTTCAAACAAGTTCGCTTTTCCGTTTAAAACATTTTGTTTTATAGTAACTTAGTTATTAAACTTAGTTTTAGCTTCAAACATTATGTACTCTACAATGTATGTTGAAAAGTTGTCCTGGTTAAAGATTTAAGTTTTTGTAATATGTATTTTTCTTAGTTTAAGTTCATTTTCTCCCAACTCCGTTTTTTGGGGCGGAGTATTGTGGCGACACTGTTGAATTGGCACTTTCCACATTTAAGCGTGTGGCGACACTGCTGGCTTTTGACAAATGGAGAATGCAAGTGGCAACACTGAGGAGAAACTTCAACACTGTCGTTCCAATTTTCACGACTTATCATCACCTTTTTTTCGGTTGTTAACGTTCATCTTCAATTTATGTTCAATAAAGTGGTATTAAATAAAAGTATAGTGATTAGTATACCCACAGGACAATCAAATTTATAAAAGTATAAACGATTAAACGAAGACCGACTGACGCCTGACGCAGCTGTCTAGAGTGTCAATTCAAATCAAAACAGTGTTGCCAATAGCAGGGAATAAGGCGACAAAAGAGGAAATTTTATGAACAGTGATCGGACATGCCCTTGCATTTCAAATATAAAATAAATCAATTATGATTTTGATTATACCCATATTATCCAATTTCCAGCTGCCGCCACAAATTGTTCTTTCAATATAAATATATTGTTAAGCATAAATAATCATTATTCTCAAGTTCTATGTTTTTAAGTGCGTTCAAATAATATATTATCTAAAGTTTTTCGTGTCTAATCTTTGAACGCTCGTAGAAAAAATATTGTTCCTAAAACGTTCGCAAAGTGTCTTTCCCGCCCTTAAGCATATCCGAACTCCGCTTCGCGTCGTTCGTCTAACTGCTTTTGCGTGCGGGGAAGCATCACTTTGCGAACTTGTTAGGAAAATGACTATTTCCGCACGGCTGTAGGAAAACAAATTTTACATACAACACACCATTTGAGATTTGAGCGATTTTGCCATGCATCAAAATGGCCTTTCTTTCTCTGAACGAGAACCGTTCGATGTACGAAAAAATATCAGAAGATCGAATTAACTCCAAAATAAATGATTTAAAGAAAAAACCGTGGCATACTATGTTTTTCCTTAAACAAATGCAATACAGATTCTGTTCGAACGCCACCGATAGATATTTTCTAGAAACTTTTACATCAAAAAATGTAATTTATTGGTCCAAAAAATTTTACCAAATTGTGAAAAAATATCTGGAGCGGTAGGGGAGTTAAAATAAAAAAGGCTTTTTTTTCGTAAAACTTTATCACCCTGTTTCTCGGGGACGAAACATTCCCGGACATGATTTTATTTGAAACATTTTCTTATTTTCTTGCATTCTATACAGTGTTGAAAGAAATGTAGCAACTTAAAAATCACCCTGTATACTTCGTGCTGCAAGGAAAAACAATTACACGGCAATAATAAGAAAAACTCCTTTAATATTGAAAAAGTGGATCAAGCATACTTACTCAATCACTTACACCACAGCAATCTGAGCCTTCCAAGTGGCCTTCCAAGGTTTCCAGTGACATGTCCTCCTTGGGTTACCTGACCTGCCTTACTTCAGCCTCCTGATCGTCATGATTCCTAGCATACTGGGCCAAACGGTTGAAATAAACAACCTTGGGATTTTTGCGTGGTAGCTTTCTGATCCTGTCGACGACGTCATTGATTCGCTCCTAGTCTCATACGGGCGATCCCAAGAACTTTGCAGTTTTGAGAAAAAGCCACGTCGCCTCTGTAGGTTGTGTAGCCAAACCAGATCCCCAACCTGGAACCCGCCTTTCACGGCATTCCCGTCGTAGGCCTCCTTCATCCCCTCGCTGGCATTTTGGTTGTTATGATTATCCTAGCAAGAGTTTTGCCTGTCAATTCGTGCACTGCAGTTCAGTATGCCAAGAGGAACAGATGGAGGTGCTCGTCCCAGTCCCTTTGATGGCCAGAAAAAAAATGGGCCAAGTGTCGGTTGATGGTCCTGTTCATTCGCTCCACCATGCGATCCGATTGTGGGTGCAGCGCTGTCGTTCTTGTCCTCTTGATCATCAAGACCTCACAAATATTCTGGAACAACACCGATTAAAAGTTTCTGCCCTGGTCCAAATGCAGCTTCATTCCTTGACCAGAACATCAGCTACTGTTGCCGCTTCTTGGTTTGGCAAAGCATACGCTTCGGCTCACTTGCTGAAGTAATTCATCACGACCAGGATGTTTTTGTTTCCTTTGTCTGACTTGAGAAATGGTCCAGCAACATCGATGGCGATCCTCTCGAACAGCTGGCGCATAGGAGCTTTTAGGCGTTTCTGTGGTCCATTACTTGCAGCACAAACGGCACATTTTCTGCACCACACCCAAACGTCGGCCCGGCAATTCACTCAGTAAAACCGTTCTCGCAGCTTTCCTAGCGTCTTGGTTACACCCAGATGCTACACCCCCATGCTATCATGAACCTCCTTCATTACTTTTGTTTGTCTGTTTCCAGGAACGACTAACTGCCTCCAATCTTTCGTGCCATCCAGATTCATCACCAGCCTCTTCAGGATGCCGTCATCAAGAACCATCGAGTCCCATTAAGCCCAGTAGGACTTCACGGTGGTCGAGAATCGCGCGACTTCTTGCCAAGTTGGACGTTTGCCTGTTAGCTTCCATCCAATGATGAGATTCAGATCTAGATCTTTCTCCTGGTCTTCGCGGAGCGCCTTGGACTGCCGCTTCTTTTTTTTAATCGCTGTGACAGAGTTCCGATGTCCTTGACAAGGCATTGCAGTTCTTGAGGCATGATCTGGCTTGATGTTCCGCATTTCACGATGGCAAAGAAGGTGTCCGCATCATTTTCTCACAGCCATCACGAATATGCCCAGGTTCTCCACAATTTCAGCACCATAGCTCCCTTGCCTTGAAGGACTGTAATACTTTGATGAACCTCCTCACAGTTTCTTAGAAGGTAGTTTTTTTTTGCGGGATACTGTTCTTACATCCTTTGCTCGAGCGCAGGAAGCTTACAGTACTGCGTCGCCGCTTCGAGTTCCAGTGCCTTGACCAGCGCATCCACCAGATTGTCAGGACGATGAAGAATCAAGGACATCTTTATCTCCCGGTCCCGCAGTCCATCCAAGAAGGCCTTTTCAGCAGGCCTTGTCATCACATTCTTTGTCGTAGTTGGTTAAGCCAGTTGTGCAAGGCGAGCTACATCGGTCTTCTGAGAGTGGTTCTTCAGCTGAGAGTGGTAGACGTGCTCCAAGTGAGTTTGTACATATCGCAGCTCCAAATGCTTGACCAGAACATCGTAGTCTTCCTGCTTTGGGATCTGCAGGATTTCCATCGCCTTCTAACGGAGTGCCAGAGTCAATGCCAGGGCTTTCCCGGTTCCCGTGCATCCATTTGCCCTCCCTGCTGCCTCGAACTGGCGATGGTAATTGTTCCAAGACAGCTTGCAATCAGACTGAGGGTCTTTCATTTGGACCCTAATGGTATCAGCCTCTATCTTAGCAATCGTACCTTGGCTCCCGTTTGTTAGTTCTGGTTGTTTCATGATCACTGCAACTTGTCCTCTCACTTGCTCCATTTCATCTTCCACAACTCTTACTGTGTCTTCAAATCGTTGCTCAAGGTTCCCAATTTCTTCCGCTACCTGCTCCTTCAAGCAGTTGTAGTTGTCTGCCAGCTGTTCCTTGATTTTCTTCTTCATAGATTCTTTGAACTTCTCTTCCAATTTCCCTCCCATAGCTCTACAGGATTCTTCGAACTCTTCTTCCAAAGGACTAGAAGATTCCTCGAGCTTGTTCTTCAATTTGTTCAAGTTTTTTTCCAGTTTATTCTTCAAGTTCTTGGACAATTTCTCAACTGCGTTGGGATGAGGAATCTCGAATTGGAACGTTTCAGGATCGATGCCATCTTCCCTTGAAGCCTCAGGAAGTCTCTGTTGTAGATCAGTCCTCTTTCCGCTTGCATCCAGGTCACGCTCCTTCAACTACCTCTTCAACTTGGCAACCTTCAATCCAGTCAAAAACACTGGTTTCGCAGCCATTACAGCGAAGATTCATGGTTGTTTCTATGGCACACAATAAATCCCATTTCTGACAACAATCGTAACGAATTTCGCTATAGAAAACACTGGTCTAGTTTATAATTAATGCAACGATCACCAAAACACAGCTTTTAATTTTTATGTTCACAATCGCATCCCATTTATGTTTTACGATCTATATTTTGCGGCCAATCAATAACTGCCCTGAATTGGCGGCCCCGCAGTCTTATATATCCCAGGCACCTTCGCCGAAATTGCAAGAATATTCCAGATCTTTCGAGAACTATCTATAAGCTTCAATCGCGTTCGCGCACCAACACAGTGGCTGAGATCTGGCGTTGCTGGGCAAATATCGGCGACAAAATGATGTTTTGCCACAATATTTTGACTTTGGAACTTCTAGTAATTCATCAAACTCCATGGTTCGACGACAACAAGGAGTTTTAGCTAGAAATGATTTTGCTACCGGATATCAATTGAAATAATCCAAATGTTTCTTTGCGAACTAAGTAAATACATTTAAAGTTGAACCCACAATATAATATCGTTTTCATTTGATGAAATAATAGAAAGTTTGTGTGCACGGCATGTTCATATTTTGACTGCCTATTACACTGTAAAAAAAAGAGATTTCACTGTCTATGTACGCATTTTTTGTGCAGCTTAGTGTACTTAATCCCAGTCAGCACCAGATATTCAACTTATATTCCCAGAATGATCATTTTTGAATATTTGAATATGCATACAAGTGTATGGGGATATATTCACGCTACAGAGGATGTTCATAGAATAGTCGAATGGGAATCTTTTGTATATTCATATAAGGATGTTCTGCGAATATTCGAGAATATCTGAGAATGATCTTGGAATATTCTTTCTGGTCATTCTATGCATATTTTATTCGATCATTATAAGCATAATCTCAACATAATCAGAATATTCATTGAACATTATTCTTATATTTTCTATGAACGTAAAGATAAGAATAATCCAAGTACTTCTTTGGATTATTGTTAATATTCATAGATTATTCATAAAAAATTAATTAGATAAAAGATCATGGAAATATTCAAGAGATGTACAGCCACTTCACAAAAATTACACTTTATTCTTGAGTCTACATTTCTCTATAAAAATAAATATTATTAATAAATCT
This sequence comes from Orchestes rusci, assembly GCA_958502075.1. Taxonomy (NCBI): domain Eukaryota; kingdom Metazoa; phylum Arthropoda; class Insecta; order Coleoptera; family Curculionidae; genus Orchestes; species Orchestes rusci. Next base: position 55,350,051 of record OY293303.1, on the reverse strand, counting down.
GATGTGACGTCTGTAGGCTGCCGGTTTTCTGAAAAAAAAAAATCATTTCAAGAGTGAAATATTGATATAAAGTTTAAAAGTACCTATGACAAATCTAGATGCTCTTTTCCTTAATGGCGACATGCAGAAATATAATACTTGACTCAACTAGATGATTTCAACATCGTGAAAATAAATATATAATACTTGACTTAACTAGATGATTTCAACATCGTGATTTTAAAAAATAATATAAGGTTTGTCAAGATATTGTTAAGTTTCCACCGACGGTCCAAATGATTTGATCACTATCAGTCTCGATAACTTTTTACTTTTTATCAAGTACACTGTCAATCCATCTCAATGACATAAAATAAATCTAATTAAGAGAGGGTCGTAGTTTGTACCATTGTCCCTCCCCTAAACCTGATCGTCCCGATCATTCTCATACTTATCTAAGTACACCTCAAGTCTATCCAAATGAACTACTTTCATTTTGCACTGAGGAGTACGCTGTATCCTGTAGACTACATCGTTAATCATCTTCAACACTGTGTATGGACCATCCCAGGATGGCGTCAACTTGGGTGATTTGCCCTTCTTCCTCCGAGGATTCCTGGCCAACTCATGAACATCTTGCAGCTTCATTTTTAACCGGTCCACGTAGTCTACACCTGTGACTTCTTCAGTGTATGGAGTCTCAAATGCTAAATCGAATGGCAGGCGAAGTTCCCTTCCAAACAGAACCATGACTGGTGTTAATCCAGTCGTATCATGAATTGCAGATCTATAAGCCATCAAAAAGGTTTACAAGTAGAGGTCCCAATCCCTCTGATATTGACCAACTACCTTGGACAGGTGTTCACTTACAGTGTGAGCAAGTGACTACAATACAATCATCAATATAAATGGAGAATGGGTACGTGACAACACCCACGTAACAACACTAATATATAATTTAACGCTCAATAAATCATCAACATTTAATTGCACACTTAACTAGACGGGATCAAACAAAATATAGGTAACCAACAACAGTTATTCGCTTTGCAACCACAGTAAAACAATCAGCAATATCAATTGATCCCAACTTCGTAACGAATGGGTATATACGCAAATATACGCTGAATGGGTGATACCGAATCTAACAACAAATTCAACCTAAAAAACCACCAAATTGCGATAACGCGCCGCTACAATAATGGTACCATGAATGCGCCGTGGAAGTAAAAATAGACGTTGTCATGATCACAATGGGTAAATATTATTTGATGCGAGAATTCAGCTACAGTAAATACTAATTCATAACAAAATGACTAGGAAATTGATATAATTTTATAAACGACGGTTGGAAATATTTTTATACGTTATTGATAATGTTACTTATAATAGAAATATGATAAAAAAATGTCTGAATTAGTTACTAAAAACGTTGAGAAATGATAATTTCACGATAAAATATATTAATGGTTCGTCAGTCGAAATATATCCGCTTTGAGGTAAATATCACTCAAGAATTTTCCAAAATATTTATGTGCTCACCCTTCTTGACGTTATTCATCAATGGGTGGTTACTGCTTGAGGGGTTGTTATGACTGCAGGCTGGAGCACGCAAATAGGTCAGGTTGCTGATTAATGAGTTATTCGGCTGCACAGGGACAATCTGGAACGGGACGGGTCTCTGGACATCGAGACACCTGATGGACCTTGCTTCCAAGCCAACCATTCACATTCAATAATTTAATTTCAAGCACAGCTCATTACGGGGTTGAACAGTAACCCGTAACTGGCTTCAGTTACAGAAATGGAACGGCTTTTTGGTTGGTTCTCTCACAGATAGTTGAAAGTTTGACATAGAAAGATTGAGGTCGAAAGTTGGAATCGAAAGTTGTAAATATAGGACTAGAACATAAAGCAGCTTCCAGTTTTCGAAAAGCTAGGTCACATTCATTATTTTATACATATGCAATTTTATGTTCTGTTAACTTACGTAAAGGTGCTGCAATATTGGCGAATCCTTCTACGAGGCGTCTATAGTATGAGGAAAGCCCAAGAAAACTTCTGAGTTCACGTTTATCACAAGGTCGCGGCCAATCTCTTATGCTTTGTATCTTCCTCTCATCGGTGTGGATTTTATCTGGTGACACAACATGTCCAAGAAACTCTACTAGTTGTTGGAATAGTGAGCAGTTCTTAGGACTCTAAGATGCGCATTCTCGATTTTTCCAAAAACCGCTCCTAGGTTTTTCAAATGTTCATCGAAAGTTTCTTCCATAACCAATACATCATCCAGGTATACAAGACGGGTTTTCCATGTGAGTCCCCGTAAAACAATCTCCATTAACCTCTCAAATGTCGCTGGTGCATTGCAGAGACCAAATGGCATCACATTAAAGTGATAGAGACCATTTCCAGTAAAGAACGCTGTCTTCTCTTTATCTTCCTCTTGGATATAAACTTGCCAATATCCTTTTCAGATCCAATGTGGAAAACCATCTAGAACCTGCGAGAGTGGAGAGAGTTGAGTTTTCACCGAGGGTCCAAATGATTTAATCACTATCAGTCTCGATAACTTTTTACTTTTTATTAATCAAACACTGACAATCCATCTCAATGGCATAAAATGAATCTTATCAAGACAGGGGCGAAGTTTGTAACAATATCAACATTTCAACGAATGGAATTTGCAAGATAGAGATAGTTCCAAACATGACACTCAACTCAACATTGTACAACACAGTAACGCGTTCTGTCGTGGTACGCTTTGGCTAGAAATTCACGGCTTTTTTTGCCCGACAAAACGTACCTCGCTGCAAAACGCTCTTTCGTTTTCTTTGTAGGCGTACCAGGCAAAATGTGGAATTATTATTACAGGATGATTGTTCAAGTTTTACTCAATGGTTGATATTGGTTTTACAAAAAAGTTTCAAGGGGCAAAACTGCATCAAATTCTAATCGATTTCAATTCTGATTGGTGGAACGCATTTTACTGTTTTCAATTTTTCATGGCTTCTAACGAATAATAGAAGGCCTTTAAAGACGTGAAAAGTCAATAGACATTTTTTGAATCCACAAATTTTGTTGTTTTATTTTTGGAGAGCCTCTGTATAAGTAGTACAAGTATGAACTGGTATTTGAAAAAATACTTCATGATAGTTTATAACATGCACGTCATTTCTTGGCTCCAATCCTAATAATATTAGTCCCCAGTAAAACGTGGTATTTTTGAAGTGATACATATAGTCGTGAAACTTTTTGAACTGCTTCCTTATGTCAAGTGTACTAACCCCTGAAAATAGTAACTTTGGGGGTGGCCATGTCTTCGTACACGCAACCTCGTTATTTTTATCACCTAACGGTATTACGAGGCAATATATATTTTGGTGGCCGGGTATACCATTCTTTCAGGAGCAATATGGACAATAATTTTTTTAAAAATCAGAGCTGTATGTATGTGATTCCATTACCTCCAGATGTTCAACATATTAAGGTTTCCTCGGCCATCAAATCATGCGTGATTTTTGGTGGCCAAATATTTGCGCCAAAAATGATTCACTGTATTGTTTTTGAAAGAATGGTGAACTTGGCCATCAAAATATATATCGCCTCGTAATACCGTCAGGTGATAAAGATTAAGAGTTTGCGTGTGCGAAGACATGACCACCCTCAAATTTACTATTTTCAGGGGTTAGTACACTTGATATAAGGAAGCAATTCACAAAGTTTCACGACTATATGTATCACTTCGAAAATACCATGCTGTACTCGGGACTATATAACATTAGTTTTTTATAATGACCTTTATTTTTGAACGCTTCATATAAGATAAAGTATACGAAGCTGTATGTTTCGTGTCATACCTTAGAAAGACAAAGCTTTTCGGGCACTTCCGATAAAATCTAAAAAATCAAATCGGCTCACTTATAGAAAAATATCAAATTGTCGCAAAACCGACTGAAACACACTGTATATTTGGAATTAGACAAATCAGCTCTACCGATAGGGAAAATAAAATACCCTGTCTGTGTCTCATTGAAAAAACAAATTTTTCAAGAAGCAAAAAGAAAACACCTTTTTTCAAAAATCCTGCATCAGTTATCAAAGTGATGGTGTATTCAAAAACTCCGATCCATTTGTCAGTTGTTCGTGTAAACAATTTTCGAATAGTGATTTGCTAAATGGATTGAAGTTTTTGAATGCATCATTACTTTTCTGATAACAGATTCATGATCAAAGTTTTGTTCAATTTTCTAATGGCGCTATTATTAACTGTATGTTCTTTGCGTCCAATAAAATCAAGTAGGCGTTCATGGGGCGGAGTCTTGTAGCATTTTATGAAAATAACCTGAACCTCAAATGAATCTCTTGAAAATACAGCTTTTTTGCCTTATTATTTTTTCATATTCCGCTCCGTTCACCACTGAGAAGATTAAACTCACCCATCTGTAAACATGTTGAAAAAAGCATTTTTCAATTTTTTTGTATCAAGTTCTTCTCCAAATCATTCTAATCATTAAAAATAATTTTAGAAAACACCTCATAACATTATCACGAAACGATAAAATGTCCAGGTCAGTTTAAAAAATTTCAATATTCTCTAAACTTTAACACCAAGTAGAAAATTATGAAGCGGTTCATTCCAGATGTTTGAAGCAGCTGTTTTTTTTGTTTTGATCAAGGAACACCCATATTGAAACTCAACTTCAAAGGGAGCGCTCACCCCCATAAGTTTTATTTTTTTACCACAGAACACAAAACAATATTTCCACATACTACTGCAAAATCATTTCTTTTTTTTAATTAAAAGTTCCGTTCAATGGAATGAATTATTGTTTTGTTTTTTTGTTTTGGTACCCCAATACCGCATAATATATATATGTTACGGCTAATATACAAACTTGGATAGTTTATAAACTAGCTGGATAGTTTGTATGCTAACCAAACCATTGGCTATCTTGATAGAAAATGCAATTTCCACTAGAATAGCAGTTATTTTGCCAACTATCCAAGAGTCTTGGCTAATTTACTTGAAACTATTAAGAAAACCAAAATAGCTGGTTAGTTTGTAAACTATCCAAAGTAATCTGGCTAAAATGAAAACCATAATACCTAGTAACATAAAATAGCCAAACCTTTGGCTAGCTTATAAACTAATAACTAATCAACAATGACTTTAAACCTTTACCTAACAATCCTCATAAGACCTTTATTAACAAAACTTACAGATTCTTAAAACATTTCAGTTCTTTTTTAGAGGAACACGGTGCTCCTAGAGTTCTTATCTCTAGTAATCCCACACTACCTCGCCTCTACGGACTACCCAAAACTCATAAAGAAGACGCTCCCATCAGACCAGTAGTCAGTTTTACCAACACCCCAGTCTCAAAACTCTCTTCTTTTACCCTTAACCTAATCAAGAACTCAACAGACTTTAAACCGAAATTCAGCATAAGAAACTCTTTGGATCTGGCAACTACCTTGAAAAGTCTTGCTTTACCACCTAATTTTCTTATGGTATCCTTTGATGTAACAAACCTCTTCACCACTGTCCCAAAATCGGAAACTGTAACAATCGTCGGCGATTTACTTAGATCCAAGAATGTTGGTGAGGATGAAATTGTTAATGCTTTATCCCTTCTAAATCATTGCCTTTCACATAATTATTTTTCATTCAATAGCAAATACTATCAACAGCCCGAGGGTCTCGCCATGGGCAGTTGCTTATCTCCTTTTCTGGCTGACTTGTTCATGGATTCTCTGGAAAACAGTTTCATTTGTTCGGGCAACAACCCCGAAATCTTGCACTGGTTCAGGTACGTTGATGATTGTCTTTGTTTTTTGAATTGTGATACACTAGGAGCAGAACAAATACTAAACAAACTCAACAATATCCATCCCAATATATCGTTCACTTTGGAGACAGAAATCAATGATTCCATCAACTTCCTGGACCTTTCTATCACCAAGACTCCAAATTCTCTCGATTTTTCGATCTATAGGAAACCGACACAGACGGATCACACTATTTCCAACCTCTCAAATCATCCATATCAACACAAGATGGCGGCTTTTCATTGTTACGTCAACAGAATTTTAAAATTGCCTCTTTCTAATTACAATTTCCAAAAAGAAAAACTGGTTCTGAAACAGATCGCTTACAATAATGGCTATGATCCTAATATGATAGATACTATGATTAATAAATCCAAATTTAAAATACGACGATCCGAAAATTTCCTCACCCAATCTACATCCCCTAAAAAGTATGTGGCAATCCCCTTTCTTGATAGACAAACCAATCAAAAGATATCAGGTTGTTTCCGCCAATCAGTCATGAATCTTAAAATCTCCGTTAAAACTAAAAATAACCTGTCCATGAACCTGACTAATTCCAAGGACAAAATTGATAAATTATCCAAAAGCGGCATTTACGAACTCAATTGCGACACTTGCAATGCCACTTACATTGGACGCACTTGTAGACCCCTCAGAACACGTATCCAAGAACACCTTACAAGAACCACGTCAATTTTCGGTGATCACTTAAAGTCTTGGAATCACAATTTCAGCCCTCAGCGAAATTCCAGGATTATCCACAATATTTCTTCAAAAAAAAAAATTTCAATCGCTTAGACTTCATGGAAGATTTAGAGATTAACAGAGAGTTGACTGATAACGATTTGTGCTTAAACACAAAAGTGAATTTGAACAGATCCTTTTTTCCACTACACAGACGACTTCTCCATTTAATCCCAATGCTTTTCCGCTTTCCCACTTTCTTTCTATTGAAACCCTTCCCCTTCCCCTCCCCCTGATTATTTTCAAATCGGCCGCCTTTAGACTGTCATATCAACAAAATAACAACAAGCTTCACCTTATCTCTTATCTGTAACCTTGTAAGGTCAGACGCAGAGGAGCACAGAGTGATGTGGTTGCTCGGAAAATTGACTTTCGGGGACACTATCTACCCCTTTTCTTTGTTTTTTGTAACTTGTGTAAGGTTTTGTGAAGTTTTATGCAATTTACCTGTTTGTACACCGTCGATGTGCCTGTCTTATGTGATTAGTTCGCCTGTGATCCTGACAAGAGTGAGTAAACTTTCGTTTTAATTAAATTCATTTTCTTTTTTACACTTCTATTGCTTCTAATGATATTGCTCAATTTTCTCAAAATACAATCTCAGTTTTTAGTTCGTTTCTCGCTCTTTCAGGAAGCACTGATGATGGCCTAAGGCCGAAAGCGCTTTGCATTTATTAAATATACTTATGCACGGAATACAACGTCTCCCCTTTTTCTTCATCTATAAACTAAATAGGTTAGGCATTTAAAATAGCTGGTTAGTTTGTAAACTATCCAAAGTTATCTGGCTAAAATGAAAACCATCGTTTCTAGTAAAATAAAATAGCCAAACCTTTGGCTAGCTCATAAACTAACTAGGTTAGGCATTTCTTATTTGATAAATTAAATTTTCAGATTCTAATTCAAATCAAATAAAAAATGGGAGTGACTATTCTATTGTGGCCTACCTTTTTATCTTCCCAGTTGGCTTCAATAAAATGGGCTGCTGCAGCTCTTGTAGTCGATGGCGATGGGTAGTAGAGTAGGGTTTAGTTTTGACATTAAAAGTTTTAAGAGGGCGCCACTTTATTTTTTATTAGGTGTAAACAAAGAAACCTTTTGTAAAACAATTCTCTGCGATGCTTGGATTGGAAGAAAACACTGGGTGTCCCAAAACACTATGATTAACATTTATTTACAGTTATGTACGGATGTTCAACAATTTTATGAAAATAATGGTGGTTTCCACACCAACCCGGTGTATTCACTTACCTAGTGTAATACAGTTGAATAGTTCACATGTTAACATTATTATCAAAAAAATATTTGAAAAGATAACCGACAGGTACTGTGATAAAAGAGAAACTTATGTAGTAAAGAAGAATTCAAAGATCCGCAAACTAGAAAAATGGTTGATTAACGTCTCAACCGCTACTACGGGGTGAAAAATGTTCATGAACCTTTTGGGACGTAGTAATGTGCATGTCAATGTACGGCGCAAGTATAGGTACCATTCAGTTATACAGATAAATGTTATAAATCAGTTATTATATAAGATAATAATAATTTATTTTATTTAGCATAATAGCTATATACAAAACTCAAAAATGGTTTACATATGTTGGTGAATTGTATGAAATAATTGAAATACCATACAGCTCAAGATAAAAACTAAACAATGATAAAATATGTACCTATATAAAATAATGAAATGATGCGGACAATAAACAAATGATCAAAATACAGGAGTAAAAAGGCTTATCACAGAGTCACAGACAATTTAGTGAACATGTAGATAGAAGGACCAGTTAAACATTTTCGAGGATGTGGTTGCGAAGCAGACTTTTGAATTTTGGTATGTTTTCACAGTTTTTCAGCTCATTTGGCAGGTAGTTGAACTCGTACAGACCTTTGTATAGGATAGATCCAGATACTTGTTTTGTGTTCCATTTGTTTTCTAGAATAAAGTCATTTTTATTTCGAGTCTCATACGTATGAACATTTTTGAAACATTTTGTTCTATCACAAACATAAGCTGGAACCAAACCATTTTTAATATTTTAAAGATGAATACATAGACACTTAAAGTAACTTTTTGTTTAACAGAGAGCACATCAAGAACATTCAACATAGTTTTCACAGGTGTATATCGACTACATTTAAGGATATTGCGCATTGCTCTGTTTTGAATTATTTGCATGTTATCTAGTACTTCTTTGGGTAAATTATAAAATAGAGTGTTACAGTACTCTAGGTGGGGTGCAGCAATACTATTATATAACAACATTTTTGTCTGCATTGAAAAATATTTTCCTACTCTTATAACAAAATTCACTTTTTGTAAAAACTTTCTTGTTATATAGCTAGCATGAGACCGTAAAGACAAGTTGCAGTCCAGAGTCACACCCAAATATTTCATCTCTTTGACGTGATCGAGCTTATTGTTGGAAATATCTACATTTACACAACTTAAATCTTTGTTCGATAGTCTACATTTTTTTGAAAATACACAGAACTTTGATTTGGCAACATTGTTACTTAGACTAATTACACATAACCAGTCAAATATAGCAGCCAAGTCAATGTTTATGTCTGTCTGTAATTTTTTCAAGTCCTTCCCCACGACATACAGCATTGTATCGTCTGCGAACAATACAATTTTTGATGGTTTAACCACATTGACAATATCGTTGATCTAAATCAGGAACAAACGTGGTCCCAAAATGGTTCCCTGAGGTACTCCATGTGTAACCGGTAAGCATTCCGACATTGTGTTCTTGAATTTCACAACCTGTGATCTATCGTATAGGTATGAATGAAACCAGGCAAGAACTTCATCCCTCAATCCAATCTTTTCCAATTTTTGCAATAAGACTTTTCTGTTGATGGTTTTAAAAGCTCGTCTGAAGTCGAGGAACACTGCCAGCACATAATTGTCCCCATCTATCTGTTTCATGAACTCGTCACATATGGTAACAATGACCGATTCACAGGAATGTTGTTTACGGAATCCTGATTGATTCGTAGCTAATATGCATTTTTCATCACAATACTGCTCTAGTTGTTCTTTCGCGGCAATCTCAAGAAGTTTTTCGTAAACTGGCATACTATTTATAGGTCTATGCTCCTCACACAACCTCGTCCTTGGTACTTTCGGCACAGTCGTCACTGTCGAACATTTCCAGGCTTCAGGGAATATTCCATAGGTTAGAGACGTATTGACAATATCCAGGAATCTGTTTCCAGCCACACTGAAAACATCCCTAGATATTTTTGTAGAAATGCCAGTATCTCCACCACTCACTGTCTTAGGTATATCACGCACATACGATTTTAACTTATACATAGTTATCTTAGTGAATTGTCTAAAGGTAGTTGGTACATTACTCATGGTTTTGAGGACTTTTGTCTGATTCACAGGACTATGGACATCAGAAACAATATTTTGAACACTGTCGATAAAGTATTTATTGAATTTATTGACTATTCCTCGCTCCTCCTTCACGGATTTGCCATTGAAAACCACTTGATCGGAAAAAGGTTTGTTTTTATCTGGTAATAATGTTTTCAAGTTTTTCCAGAGGGCGTGGAAGTTGGATCTATTTTTATCGATGGCTTCTTTGAAATAAGCATCCTTCCCTGTTTTGATTTTGTTTACGATGTTATTTCTAGCCTTTTTGTAATTATTCCAGACTTCTTCACTTTTCTCGTGTACTGCTCTGACATACAAATTGTCTCTCTGTTTCATCAGGAGTCTCATTTCTCCGGTGATCCATTTTTTATCCATGTACTTCTGCTGCACTCTGATGGTTATCCTTGGGCATAATCGGTCAAGAGTTGTCGTCACACTTTCAACAAATGTAGCAGCCAATCTATTCACATCTATCGAACTACTGTTCCATGAAAAGCTCATCATTTGATCCTGCAGATTGTTGGCATCATATCCCCTCATACTTCTTTTCGCTATAGTTTGATCTTGTTGTTGAATTTTATCAGTAATGTGTATCTATAAAATGATGTGGTCGCTTATCTTTGGTGTGAGGTGCACTCTGTGAGAAAGGTGTTTGTTGTTCGTCACTAGATAGTCCATCAAAGTTCCTCTTGTATTTGTCACTCTCGTTGGCTCTCGCACCAATTGATGAAAACCACATTGATAGATAGTATCTGACATCTTATTACCATAAAAGAATATTTTAACAGGTCGTAGTTGAAGTCGCCGACAATGATATTGATTCCCTCATAGTCACATACTTGATCCAAATAATCAGCGAAGAAGGCTACAAAGGAGTCATTACTTGCTTTTGGTGGATGGTAGATCACACTAGAAAGATATTTATTATCTGATATGCAGACCTCGATACATAAAAGCCATGAGTAACTGCCACATTTCATATTTCGTAGCTTGTACTTACAACCCTCTCTAATCAGCGCCATTACTCCTCCTGTTCTCTTGTTTGTAGTAGTACACTGCCCAAGACGGTACCCCTCTACATGTAGTTCACTCAAATACACTTTAGACGTCACGTGAGTCTCAGACAATAACACAACCGCAGGATTCCAATCTCTCATGAGCAGTTCAATTCTGTCCTTGTTATTTAGAAATCCTTGGCAATTGAAATAGACAATTGAGGAATTTATACTGGTTTGGATGTCTAATTGCTATTTAATAAACCTATTTTTGTGTCTCTCTTCAACACGTTTATATGTATCACAACTCGAAATGTCCCAAGTCGTGTGATGAACCCTTCTCGACAGTATTTTGAGAAATGTCCGTATTCACAACAGTTGTATTCTGCGAACACTCTGCACCGACTCCATCCAATATTCATTTTTTCCTTTTGTGTGAAAATATATAATGTACCGCCATCAACCTCGAAAACGATATTAAATCTTCTGTTTAGAATATTTGTTCGTCGCAGTACTTTTAATTTGAGATTTTCGTTGTTATTGTCCAATCCGTTCTGTTTCTTTATCTTATTTATCATCGACTCATCATCATTTGTGAATTCATCTTCATCAACCCCTACGACTTTTATCCTCCGATCGAATATTTTTGGCATTTCTACTTAGTAATTATCACCCAGCTTATGTTGAATTTCAGTTTGTAAATTGGAAATGACACCTTCATGGTCGCAAGTTAAAATTAATCCTCCACTCTTGGTTTGCCTACCCATCGTTATATCAGCTTTCATTTCAGTAGGGTTAACTTTTTTAATTAGATCTTCTTTTATTTTCTCAATATCGTTCTGTTCTGATCCTTTTTGTTTCACAACCAATACCTTATTTTTTGCTTTGGTAGTAGACGCATATGAATTTAGCTGTTGGCTTTGATCTGGAACGATCCTTGGTAATTCATTATTCTTACTCTTTAATTCAATAATTTTCTTCTTCAAAATTGCATTTTCTTGAATTAGGAAGTCGAATTTTGTATTCATTTCATCTGAATTTTTGACCAGTAGATCCAACGTTGCTATAATGGCATCAATCTCAGCTTGCTCAATACCATCATCAATACGACTTCTTTTCCTGGTCTTTTTTACTTTATTTGAAGTACTTTTGGCCTCCGTACATTTTTCTTCGCAGTTTTTACATTTCCAAATCAAACTTCCTTAAATGATCAATCTTCACACAATCTCCGTGGAAACAATTTTTGCAGATTGAACAGGCAATCAAAGACTTCAGGTCTTCAATACCAATCTTACAAATAGAACACTTTCCGTCTTCATTTAAAATAGTACCGTTGCCTACCAGTTTATAGCGCTCAAACGTGGTTCTGCTGCACTATAGCCGAATCTGTTATCTATGCCTTATCAGTATCAGTCTCATCACCTTGCAAATTCCGATCTAATGAGGATATTCCGATTTCATCGATTTTTAAGATGATGCACATAAATTGAATAGTCACAAATTACTTTGACACTACTATATTGCCCTAAAGAAGAGCATGTGAAAAAATCAAACTTTTCAATTGACAATAGACCACTTATATCGCGATAGTTTCGGAGCAACTTGAAACACGACCGTTCAAAGGAGCCTTCCAACGAGAATGTAAAATGGTGAATGTTATGGATTATTATTAAATTAGACAATGAGAATTAATATGACAGAATAAGTTGATATTTTGGTATGGAAGAATTATTTGAAAAATATTTATGAATTAAAATAGCAAAATGGTTAAGGTTTACACGTTAAATTTATGTAGAAAATCGTTAAGTTATATGAACAATAATTATTAATAACAAGATTATTAATGGAAAAACTGGCCTGTTATTGCTGCTTTTGCCTTTCAGCCGTGGAGCGGATTTGTTCACTTCGGCGGTGCAGGTAACCCCAACAACTCAGAGTGCCGTTCCTGTGACAAACTTCAGCTGCATCACGACAAGGTGATAGTCTTTAGACATCAACCATGTAAATATGAGCTCAAATGAATACTTGGCCAGCATACCATCAATATGGTTATCTTGTATCGACGTGTAGACATCAGTAAGAATGATCCAGGATGAATGAAAGCAACAAAAAAAGGAAAGAAAAACCCTGAAACAATGTTTCATTCCAACAAATCCATATCATCAGAGGAGGTTTATAGGTATTTTTAGAACGGAGTTACGTTAAACTTTAGCGATGCATATTAATTTTTAATGAAAAGGCCTGCTCAGCAGATTTTACGTGTGGCTTTCAGCACATCACGGGAACAAGTCCTTGAGCAAGGCCAAAAAATGAAATATCACCATCGATCATCAATCAAGAGTGTACGATGGACATTGACAAATGTCACGTATAAAGCGATCAATCAACTGGACAGAGCCAACTGACCCCAGAAGATTACACCTTGATACTATTCAAGTACTGTAACAAGGGAACTTTGCAACATTGTCTCGGTGATTTGTCAGCTGTGCAAGAATACAGGGTTGGGGGAATTTGTTGGTATATAATGAAGAATTGGATTTAAAAGATTGATTGATGAGTGGAAAATGTGAATGCAACATTCACCCTCTTCCTCAAAAGAAATTATACCAACAGGACAATTATTGTTCAACATGAACTAAAACTAACAAAAAACTAAGAATTACCCAAGAAAAAAAAGTATTGGATTCACCAACATTATACCTAGAACTACGAGATAATGTTAATCAGAATTAACCTAGTCCTAAGACTAAATTCAACTATAACTTCTTTCTATACCATCCATGAAAACTTCGGCAAAGAGAAAATCCGGCAGGTCAAAATAGAGAAAGTCAAGGTAAAGGATAGGACAGAGAAAAGTTGAAAATACCTACAGCTAAACTTGGAGTAACTAATTCTAAACTAAAGAAGTTTTTGGGTTTTAACAAATCCAATCTGATGGAAGACACAAGAGCACAAGTTTATCAGTGTGTCAACAAATCCAAATTAATGAATGACACCTGATAAGGGAAAAACAAATCGATTGAAAGCGTGAAGAGCATAAATCATTCCAAAAACTAACTAAAAGAATCCGAATTAAGGAGGTCAAGGAATTTACTTTTTCGCTCAAAATCTGCATAGAAGCCTAAATAAATCGAGACAATGCTTTCAAAAGACTGTAATAAGAAGATAAAGTACTATTCACCCGAATAGTCCACGGAATCCGTGTAGGATACGGATGAAAAATTCAGAATTGAATTAAATAAAACAAGGATACTAGGTAGAATTATCAAAGGGGTAAATAAAAAAGGTAAATGGAAAATGAGCATTCATCAAAAAGGATTAAAAAAAACTGAATAAACATTATTCAAAATCATTCCTCCGCGAAATCAGACTCTTCAAAAGAAAAACCAGCAAAGGACTTCAGATCCTTTATATGCCATTTACCACAACTTTTCCTCAAGGACTAGATCATACACTACGTTTGACAACTTTTAACGAATGACACAATGTATATACTTAGGCACTAGTTTTGACGCAAACTTATTTGCAGCATTGGACAAGACCTTGTTTCTCCTCCAAACATGATCGCCAATATTAAAAGAAACATCTCTCTCACGAAGATTATACGCTTTGGAATTTCTTTCATGGGCAGAATGAAGCCTTTTCTTGACGTCCACAAAAATGTCTCTGAAGCCGACAAGATTTTCAGCATAAGTATTTCGATCACCAGGACAAAGGGCAGTATCGTTATGAATTTCTGAAATCAAATCTCTATGAAATTTTCCTGACAATGGAATATGTCTACCAAATACAAGGAACGAAGGGGTGAAACCAGTAACTTCATGTTTGGAAGTGTTGATAGCCAATTGAATATGAGAGAGGTGTTGATCCCATTTTTCGTGAGAATCGATGTAACTACGAATCACGGTGCCAATAGTACGATTATTTCTCTCAACAAAATTTCATTGGGGTGAGTTATGAGGGCTATAACGAATATCAAATTCGTAACGTTTACTGAGTTCTCGAAAAGATTTTGAAGTGAACTGACTTCCATTATCACAAACTAGAAGCGAGGGTAGACCATGAATAGGGGAAACTCTATCCTCCAGAATTTGTTCAAGAAAATGAGTTTTGGAATTTCGTAACGGAAAAATCATAGTGTATTTTGAAAACCAGTATGAGACGACAAAAATCCATTTATTACCTTTTTCTGACCTAGGAAAAGGACCTACTAAATCAACAGCTATGACTTGAAATGGATACGTGACATTTTTCTCTTTTCCCATAAAACCCATAGGAGTATTTGAAACCTTTTGCGAACCGCAAACAAGACAACGTTTCATAGATTTTAAGACATCCTAGCGCATTTTTGGCCAATAATAACGTTCCTGAAGACGATTCAAGGTTTTAAAATATCCAAAATGACCACAATTGGGGGGACTATGAACAGAATCGAGAATTTCCTTTCTTTGAGGGTTAGGGACGAAAAGTTTCCATTCAGGAAGAATAATATTCATGTGTAGACGGTTTGGGATAAATTTATAGATGAACTCATTCTCAACCTTCCATTGTGGAAATGCTTCGGGATTATTGAGATTTTTTTTCCGGAGATGATCGAAATATGGATCAATGCGGTCAACGTCAACTTTACCTACTACAACTTCGTCTGAGATAGAATCGGAATCAAGAATGTTATCATCATTAATAACAAGGGAACGGGACAAAGCGTCGGGAACCACGTTTTGAGAACCTTTTTGATGAACTAAATCAAAGGTATGCTGACGCATTCGCATAGACCAACGAGCTAATTTACCACTGGGATTTTCAAGAGAACTTAACCATAACAGGCTATAATGATCGGTGATGACGGTAAATTCAACTCCTTCAATATATGGACGAAATTTTTCAATGTTAAATAAAACTCCTAGACATTCACGTTCGACGACGGAATAATTCCTGTTGGCTTTTGAAAGAGAACGACTTGCATAAGCAATGACCTTCTCTTCATTGTCAATAATTTGAGTCAGAACACCACCCAAACCAGTGTCGCTGGCATCACTTTGAATACAGAAACGTTTTGAAAAATCAGGTTGCGAAAGAATAGGGGATGACCATTTAATTGATTGACCTTTCTTTTTACCTCTGAGGATATCGTTGATTGGAGACATAAAAGTGGAAAAATCTTTTATAAAGCAAAGTCCAACAAAACGTTTAAATTCAGTGGTATTTTTGGGACGAGGATAGTTAAGAATCGCAGAAACTTTTTCAGGGCCAGTTCTCAAAAAATTCGAACCTGCGATATACCCAAGGGATTTCAAAGAAGTTTTGAAAAAATCACACTTTTCCAAATTCACGGTTAGGCCTGCCTCTTTAAGTTTATTTTTGACTTCGTTCAAAAAATTTACATGAGAAGAAAAGTCGGGGGAACTATGAAAATATCATCCAGGTAAGTAAAGACATGTGGTTCATAAAGGGGACCAAAAATTGCATCAACCAGACGTTGTTGGGTTTGAGCTGCATTTTGAAGACCAAGAGGCATTGTAACAAATTGAAATAAACCTCGACCAACTACTGCAAAAGCTGCTTTTTCTTTGGAGGACTCATCCAAAGGGATTTGCCAAAAAGCCTTTCTTAAATCTATAGAGGAAATAAATTTAGCATCACGCAAAGAAGTGAGGATTCGTTCAATATTGGGCAAAGGATAACTATCGGGTTTGGTAACTTCGTTAAGAGGACGACCATCAAAGCAAAAACGCATTTTTCCATTGGATTTTTTAACAAGGAGCACGGGTGAACACCAAGCACTTTTAGAAGTTTCGACCACCCCTAACTTCAACATTTCGTCAAGTTCCTTATTTAAAATATTTGGCATATAGGGAGACATAACGAATGGTCTTCTCTTGAAAGAAACGGCGTCGCCGGTTTGAATGCTACATATTATTTTATAAGTTTTTTCGAATTTATCCTTGCCGGAAATTTCACAAAAAGAAGAGATACATTTATTAGCTTGCATACGCTGATCAAGAGAGAGGTCGCCTAAAGAAAATAAGTCATAACGAGAAGTCCCAATATTCGGAGAAAAACCTTCCAAAACGTCAATTTGGCAGTTACAGTGGTCACTTTGAACATTCCAACAATTGTCCTTGAAATTCACCACTATATCAAACTCCCTGGCTAAGTCACACCCAAAAATTAAAGCAATCAAGCAAAGCACTGATAATCCTACAATGGTACGTTTCGTCTTTACGCAACCCGGACAGCAGCTGGTCGTGTTTTCATCCCTTTTAATTCCACGTTTAGTAAAGAGAAAGAAAATGAAAGTGTGCCTATGAATGAGAAATATGACATGACAGTTGTCCCAAAAAGATATCATCGATTTTTACCATGTGATTTCTATCCGTTAAGGTGCCTGTTGATCACTTGAGAAGGTTTGTGTTGCCAGAGGTCTTTTTTCACATTTTCCATCTATATTTTTTTCAGTTGGTTGTTGGTTATCATTGTTATTAAAATCATGCCCCATGTTTCAAGAATGAAGAATGATACTTAGATATATAGTTCTTTAATCTATTTGCGAATACCTTATTGATTTTTCTCGCTAAGCCCGTGTGACACGATCACATTTTTGATAGCATTTCTGCGAGCAGAAGTTTAAAATAAAAATGCGATCGTTGCAAACACGTATTTTTTTGAAAATTTCTGCTATCAGAAATGCTAGCAGAAATTTAGAAGATGTACTAATTTCTCTTTCAAAAGTGCGCGTAGATCGACGCAGACTGTTTAATTTGAAACTCCCATTAAAACACATCATTCAAGGTTCTATTCTAACCTCACTTTATTGTGTTCATGTTTTGTTTGGATGATATTTTGTTCATATACTTATTATTTTAATAATACGTATATGATTTTGTTGAATTTTTGGCAGTATCAGAGTTTGAAAATGTTTTTATAACTTTGGTCACCTGAATTAGCAGTTGTTTGTTCAACATTTTCCCTCTTTTCCCCGTATCATCTAGGTATAATACTTTAATCCCGAGTTCAAAGTTTTTTCCTCTCTATACCCAATTCGCATCAAAATAAAGTTAGGCGCCTAAATGCAAAACCAGATATTTCCGTCATAAGTGAAACCGAGAAAATCGCAAAAAATGTCATTCTCACAATTTTTAATTTTCTCATGGATTTGCTATATATTGGGGGTTGAAATATGATTTTGGCTGATGTTTCCTTGAATACTGTAGATTTTTATCAGCATTAAGAAAAATAAACTCAAATAATACAATGAAAATATCTGGTTTCGAAAGTTAGAATGCAAGATATTTGATTTTGATATTTGCTAGCCTATAATAGTATGATATACTAGCGTTATTTCTAAGATCTGGGTAGGTATAACGCTACATACTTGGTGTAGGTCCATTCAACCGAAAAAGAAATACCTATAAACTTGATTTCAACTCAAAAAAATAAGAGAAGCTCAACCAAACTATAATCCCCTACTCACTGCTCGTGCTGATAATGTAATAATAGTATTTTATTCATCACATTTCTGGATATATCTGCGTTTGCATGTTCCATATGTTTGGATATAGTAACTTGTTTTGAACTTTAGGCACATATTTAATCAAGGTTTAGTATGGCAAATATCCTCTTTTGGATGTTGGTTTAGTTGGTTATGCTTCTAATCGACGCGTACCTATCAAACTAAAAATATTCCTACATTTACCGCAAAATTGTGAAAAGTGGAAATATCTGCTTTTGCATCTAGGTGCCTCAAATGAGATCGATATAATACCTAGTTGCTGTAGAAGAAAATTTATATTTTTGATGGGTTTTTGCCAGTGAAGATTATTCAATAACCATATATTATATGCGGATGAAGGGAAAAACGCGGCAATCCAATCACAAAGAATCCCCCTTAATACTTTTAACAAAAATAAAAACAAAACCTCTGGTGATAAATGTGAATACCCTAGAAAGAAATAGATTGCGCATGCTCCCATAACAGAAATATTTGTAAATATCTTGTATCGTTGCAGACACTTTTCAACGGCATTGAATATCTACGCGCAGATTTGAGATCAAATTTGCAAACAGATATTTGAGCAGAAATGTTAGCAGAAATGCTGACAGAAATGTGATCGTGTCATACGGGCTTTATAAGCAAAAAATATACCTTTATAATATAAGTTTGGATTTTGGATGTGACAAGTGAAAACGTTGCTTTGTGAAAACGAATTAATCCAATAACATTCATATTTCATATAAAATAAAAACCAACACTCAAATATACCTATAGTTACTTTATCCATTTTGAATCTAACAAACATACAAAAATTATTCTATGGATATGTTTCTCCAAATATTCATTCTTGAAAAAAAATCTGGAATGTCTTCTCGGAATATCCATTGTTTTGTAGATCTATAATGATCTCAGAATAGTCCATGGGGGATGAACATGAAAATAACATTCTATGTATATTCCAGTATCATGAGGAACATTCATGTCCTCTGCTGCATAAAGATAAGATATTCTAAGAATATCTGGTGCTGTCTGGAAAACTGCGTGATATTTTCAAATCTGTACTCATTCACTGTCACATTTTGTCCCACTCTCCCTTCGCCTGTCCTAGAGATGTGCATATTGGGTCCTGCCTTTGTTGATCCCCAGAACCATTTTTGATGCCTTGTTTCTTTACTATTTATCACGCTTGTTTCCACCACGTCAATATCGTCCTCATGGGCAAGTATTAGTTGTGAATCAATCGCTTGGAAGTGCTAGAGTGGGGAACGGCGCGTTACCCTGCTTCAGCCCCGTACCTACCCTGAATACGTCCGACAAATCGCTCTTAACTTTAATGCCCGGTTAACATTCGAAGTGGACTTGTCAAATTTCCGCTTGGCAGACGGGAATCATATGCTACCTTCCACATTTACTTTGGTGTAAGCGTGACTTTGAAGACAAATTCAATGTAGTGTCAGCATATGATCCCCGTTTGCCAAGCGAAAACTCAACTGTTCCACTTCGAAGTGAAATTCAATGTAAACCTTACATTACTCTGCATCTGGATCCTTCTACACAAACTCTGGTTAGTCTTATAATATTATGGGGTATCTCGAATTCTGCCATTGTCTCCCAGATCTTAGCTCTTTTCACACATCATAGGCCTGCTGAAAATCTATAAACAATTTGTGTAGCTGCCTATTGAATTTCCAGCATTTTCCTAGTAGCTCTCCAATTGTGAACAGTTGATCGGTTTGACCGAAAGCCTGGGGTAGTTCTCGACAGGATTATATTTGATAGCACTTTGTATGCTACGTTCATAGGCGATATTCCTCTATAATGTTTGCATACCATTCTGCCTCCTTTTTTGAGTACAGGGTGATCAGTTAAGGACAGCGAGCGATAAGGAAACATGAAAAATATTTGCAAGTTTTTGAAATTGTGGCTAGGGGGCGTAACAACCAACACCAAGTAGAAAAATGAGATTTTTATAGAATTTTGCACAAAGAAAATATTTCGATGATATTATTTTCATATTAACTGACTATTACCTACACTTTTTGTCTAAAACGTTTCTTTCTATCCATCTAAATGAAGCGGTGGGGGAAGTTCAATCTTTTTTTTAACAAACGGCGATTCCACCCGTTTCGCTTGACCAATTTTAACGAACTTGGGCTCATATGAAAAAAGCATAATCTGCACTACAAAACACTTATTTGCTTTTGAATGTGTGACCTTGCCGCCAGATGGCGTAAACTGAAACGGTAGCATATGTTTAAGTTTTTGTCAAAAAAATCAGATGTTATTGTATTTTCATTTTTATATATTTCAAGGGAATACATTTGTATATTGAGAAATCGAAACAAAAAACAAAAAAAAAATAAAAAAATATTTTTTTTTCAATTTTTTATCAAAAAAACTTATCATTTTTCAAAATATATAAAAATCAACCATTACATGTGATTATTTGGAAAAAACTAGAAAATATGCTACTATTTCAGTAAACGCCATCTAGCGGCCACGGCGGTGGCAACAAAGTCAAAACCAAATAAGCATTCTATAGTGCAGATTATGCTCTTTCATATGAGCCTAATTTTGTTAAAATGGGTCAAGCCAAACGGGAGAAATCACCGTTTGTTTAAAAAAACAATGGACAATTTGCATACATTTTCGAATGAATTTATATTTTATGAGTATTCTATTTTATTTGGCAAAAAATAGGTAGCTATAAAAAATTACGATACCAATACAATGTATTAATAAAATTAAAATATACGCTGAAGGAGGGCAAGAGTTTCAACACTAAGAAATACAGCAATAAAAAAATATGACGATGATGATCACACACAATCATTGACTTCAATACTATAGTACATACAGCATAATTTACTATTGTACATCACAATCAAAATCACAAGTTTGTACAAGTCACAAGCTTTAAAATATATATAATTGATTGGACAAGATGAAACAATTGAAGTTACATGTTGGCCACAAAGTTAAAAAGATGTTTTTTAAAGCTACAAAAATTATCAGTATTCTAATTGACCAGGCTGTTTGGTGTACAGGGTTAAACCATTTAAAAACAAGCTGTTGCTAGTTCTACTAAGTCTTGGTGTATTAGTAGAAAAGTCAATCGCACTCCGCGTATTGTAGTCATGAACCTCACCAACCATTCTTAGTTCACTACATAGATTACAAATCGTCAGGTGAGTAAACTGTTACCATATTTCTTACTAAGGAAAACGAGAAGAAAAAATTCTTTTCAAAATAGTGGGGAAAATATAGTAATTTTCTACTAGAGAAAAATGTTTCACCTGCGACACTCTTTATATTTAATTTGATGGATTCTAATGGATTGTTATGATGCTTCTAGTGGAAGGTCTTGATTCAGGCATGGCAACACTGCCTGTGGCATACCTAATCTCATGCGAATAAAACAGTCGGCAACACCGTGCAGCCTCCCACGTTTCAAGAATAGCCAAAGACATGGAAAGGGAGTGATGTGAAAAAATGATGCGATGGGAGCTCGTCTGCTCTATCAAAAATATTCTCCCTTCTATCAAGTTCGAGGGAGCGATTGCTCCCTAACTCGAGGATCGGGCCTCAGGGGCAATCGCTCTCTCGAACTTGATAGAAATGAGAAGTAGTGAACTAAGAATGGTTGGTGAGGTTCATGACTACAATACGCGGAGCGCGAGTGTAGTAGCTTCACATACCTATTTTATTGTTTCATCTTGTCCTTTTGATCATAGTATATGTGACGACTAATATACAAACTTGGATAGTTTATAAACTAGCTGGATAGTTTATAATCTTACCAAACCATGGGCTATTTTGATAGAAAAGGCAATTTCCACTAGAATAACAGTTATTTTGCAAACTTTACATGAATATTGGCTAATTCACTTGAAATTATTATGAAAACCAAAGTTGCTGGTTAGTATGTGAACTATCCAAGACAATCTGGCTATTATGAAAACCATAATTTCTAGTAACATAAAATAGCCGAACCTTTGGCTGGTTTATAAACTAACCAACAAGTTTTCTGGTTGATTTAGAAATAGAGTAAGGCTTTGACTATTTTATGTTACAAGAGATAATGGTTTTCATCATAGCCAGATTGCTTTGGATAGTTCACAAACTAACCAGCCATTTTGGTTTTCTTAATAATTTCAAGTGAATTAGCCAAGACTCTTGGATAGTTTGCAAAATAACTGCTATTTTAGTGGAAATTGCATTTTCTATCAAAATAGCCAATGGTTTGGTTGGATTATAAACTATCCAGCTAGTTTAAGAACCATACAAGTTTGTATATTAGCCGTAACATAATATACGGGGTGATTTGTAAGTTGGTATTTTCCGAGAGTTCAATAATTCATCATACTTGTGCTTCATCGATTACCAAAAGGCCTTTGACAAAGTTAAATGGTCACAACTATGGAGAGTAATGGGAGAAATGGGGGTACCACCTCACTTGACATCGCTTGTGATGAGCTTATATGGGAATACGAAAAGCTGTGTTCGAGTTGATGCCACGTACTCCAAGGACTTCCAACCACAACGCGGAGTAAGACAAGGATGCATACTTTCTCCTCAACTGTTTAACCTTTACGGAGAATACATAATGAGAAGAGCTTTGGAAAATCGAAACGGGGGCATATCAGTCAATGGACATAGAATCAACAACTTGCGCTTTGCTGACGATACTGTTCTTTTGGCAGAGAACGAAACAGAAATACTTCAACTAATCAATGTCGTCGAAACAGAAAGCAGGAAACTCGGTCTAGAGTTGAATATATCAAAAACCAAGATTATGATTGTCGACCGATCTAACAACAACAGACCAGACTTAAAACAAATAGGTCGTTTTGAGGTAGTTGATCAATATATATATTTGGGATCGATGATAACTAACACAGGTACATCAGAGATCGAGATACACAGAAGGTGTGAAATGACAAAAGTCGCCATGAGGAAGCTAGGCAGAATATGGAAAGATAGACATGTATCGATACATTTGAAGAAAAGATTAGTTCAATGCCTTGTTTTCCCAATATTGATGTATGGTTGTGAAGCTTGGACCTTGCGGCAGGCAGACAGGAAGAGAATAGACGCCACAGAAATGTTTTGTTGGCGCCGAATGCTTAGAATTCCATGGACGGCACACCGCACCAACATATCCATACTGGAAGAACTTAAGATCCAACAGAGAATATCCCTAGCTGTGCAAAACCGCTTGGTTAGATACTTTGGCCACATTATGAGGAGAGATGGTGACTGTATGGAAAAATTGATTATTCAGGGAAGAGTGCCAGGCAAACGACCACGAGGCCGATCACCATCACGTTGGGTAGATCAAATCACCCATATCACGCATAAATCGTTCCACGAATTGGTAGACCAGGCACAGAACCGAGAATCTTGGAAACAATTGATCAACGACACACAGCAGTGACCACCACATTCCTTAAGGAATTAGGACTGAGAGAGAGAGAGATTTTCCTCTCAACACTGTATAGAATGCAAGAAAATTAGAACATTTTTCAAATCAAATTATGTCCGAAAATGCTTTGTTACCAAGATACAGGGTGTTAAAGTTGTAAGAAAAAAATGCCTTTTTTATCATAACTTTTCTACCGCTCTAGATATTTCCAAAACATTTTGTATACTTCTTTCGACCATTAAATTACATTTTTTGATGTAAAAGTTTTAGAAAAATCTCTGCCAGTGGCGCTCGAACCGGATTTGTATTGAATTTTTTAGAAAGCATTTTCGAACATAGTTTTATTTGAACAATTTTCTTATTTTATTGCATTCTATACCGTGTTAGAAGGAAAATACCAACTTACAAATCACCCTGTATATTTTGAAGCTAAGTCACAAGCTTCAAAATATACAGGATGATGTAGTGAGGTGTGATTTTGATTGTGATGTACAATAGTAAATTATGCTGTATGTATTATAGTATTGAAGTCAATGATTGTGTGTAATCATCATCGTCATATTTTTTTATTGCTGTATTTCTTAGTGTTGAAACTTTTGCCCTCCTTCAGCGTATTTTTTAAATTTATTGTTATATTGTATTGGTATTGTTATTTTTTACAGCTATTTCTTGCTAAATAAAGAAATAAAGACCATTAATATTATTATTATTATCTACAATATCTACTATAGCTTACTATCGACCTTTCTATTTTCTCAGCAATTTTTAAGGCCGATATCTCAATATCACTTTATAAGTGACATATTTATTTTGGTAAAAGTATACTTTAAGTTGATGTGAATTTATAATTGGCTACCAAAAGTGCCTTCTCTCAGTTGCGCCACTCCTTTCATTTAGTTAAAGGATATGAAGTGAGTGTCGCAAATGAAACACGGCACTCATGTCAGACAATAAATTCAAGGTCCAAAATAACCCTTAAGTGTGTGTACCCTGGTCTTAAATGGACATTGAAATATGGGCCCTTAGTGTTCAACAAAGAAACTTGGAAAGTTTTTTTGTCAGCTCGACGCACCCAGCTTGACAATCCAAGCATAGTATATGATCCAAGCATGTCTGATTGTTCAAATTTTCTATTTTATGATCAGTTGGCGGTTTGATTTGACTTGGAAGTTTTAATTGTTTTACACGGATTCGTCTTATTCTTCTTGCTGCATTGAATTATTATGAATTCAAATACAACCAATCGTTTGCAATCTTGTTAATTTCAACAAAAACTTGGCACAAAAATGATTCCGGCGCATTCATGATGAGATAATTGAAAATATAATAATATATAATAGTATCAATGATCGAATATTATTTTGTGTATTAAATAAAATGACTCGATCTGACGGATCAAGTTTGTAAATTGTTTTTATCGGAATATTCCGAATCCCCTAACCTTAAGACGAGCATTCTGCCGTATCAAATGTTTTTAATTCCGCGCAAGCCCCAATACTTCATTTTAATCCGTGTAACATAAACGTTCAACCAACTCAAGTCAATAGAACAGACTTCTATCAAAAGTCAGGAGAACAGTTTGTATCCCACATTCATGAATAGGCATCATTATATTCGAAAGAACCACGCATAATTTACTCCCAGGGAGTGATTGCTCCCCAACTCGAGGATCGGGCCCCAGACAAAGATAGATAATGTATTCTTCGACGTAGTGGATGTAGATTGGCACTCTTTAATCGGTGATTACTGCATTGATAGGGGTCGAAGGTTGATTTTTCAAACATCAATGGCATCAGTAAATACTAATTCTCAAATTTCTCATATTTCTCATCGATCGATACATTTTCATTGGGCAAAATGGAAATAAAAATTCCATTGTTCTACTTGGTGTTGATTCTTACACCCCCTAGCGACCATTTCAGAAAATATTTTCCAGGTTTTTCTCTTGACTGTTTTAGTTATAGTTTTTTTGTCGCAAGCCTTTACGATGAATAGTTTCCGAAATATGGCCGCTCGCTATCCTCAACTGATCACCCTGTTCAAGGATTATTATGCTTTCTTACCAGACCTCTGGCATCTTCTCGTTTTTCCAGATAATTACCATGAGTTCGTGTAGTTGGGATGTTACTGTGTTTCCGGCGTGTTTCAAGAGTCTGGCGATTATCGTGTCTTTAACTGGGGACTTATTGCCTTTGAACTTTTTTAAACCGTTCTCAATTTCTATTCAAGAAGGGGTTTTTTTCTCGCATTCCTGCAGTTTGGAAGCTGGCCGGTACTCCGTTTGTTTGTATCACTCTGGTTAAGTAGTTGTTCGAAGTGCTCTTTCTATGTTTGCAGCACTTGGTCTTGCCTGATTATCAGATCTCCGTTGTCGTCCTTGATGATGTTGTTGGTTTTGGGTCTAAACCCATTTTTTCTTGCTCTTATTGTCTTATAAAATTTCTTTGTGTTGTCTCTTCCATCAACTTCTGATGCCAGCAACTCCTGGTCTTGTTGTTTTTTTTCTTCTTCTTAGAAGTTCATTAGCTTCTCTTCTTTTTTGTCTGGATTTACTGTTATTGTCTTCGGTAGGATCCCGCATCAGTCTAGTCTTGCGTATTTCTTTCCGTAAGTACCCTCTCACATTCCGAGACGTACCAGTGGTTTCTATTTTTATTTCTTGACTTCAATCACATGGTCATGCTTGCTGACCTCAAGATTGCTTCGGCAACTACTTTCCATGCCGTGTCGATGTCATCTGTATTTGTGATTTCTTGGCTCTGGTGCTCTATTTCTGCCTGAAAACGCATTCTGATTTCTTCGTTTTCCAATATTGCTGTATCCCAGTGTTGACCTTGTTTGGATTGCACATTTTTGAGCTTGATATTCCGGTTACCAGCTTTGCTCCAACAAAAAAATGATCTAAGTCCGCGTCTGCCTCTCGATAGCTTCTTAAATCAAGGACGTTGCTGCCGTGTCTTGCATCAATGGACAATTTGCACAACTTTTGGAAATGGGAAAAATAACAAGATTAAGGCTTAATAATGCCACTTACGCTGAAAAAATTAATCTGCAGCCTTTGATATTGTAGTAATTAATCATTGAAAATTGTGCCTGGCCCTTTTCACCAAAAACTCGCCTATCTCTTCAAAATGGACGTGACGTCACAGTAGTAGTCGAATATTTTACATTCCACCCGTGAAGTCGGTCGTCCCTATCTCCCTATCTCTTTTTATAATAGTGCACTGTTGTCAAACGACTAAGTGTAGAGCGGTCGACAAGGTAGTGAGACATAAAAGAATAGACCGGTAAACCATCGACTGATGACTGTTCGCAATCGACTCAAATCGCAAACATGATGACGTCACGAGAAGTGATGTCCACACCCCTTTTTCGGGTATTTTGTGAAGTTTGCTTTTTTTTTTGTTTATCTAGTATATTTTTGAGTATAAAAAATTTCAAGTCATTTGAAAATGTATGCAAATTGTCCATTATGACGTGATCAATTTGGTATTTTTGTGACAGTATTTCAACGTGAAAGATATTTTTGGTAGGTGGCGTGGGGTTGATACTGCCGCAAATTTATAAATAAAATAATTGTACTCTAAACTTGTCGGAGGAGGGCTCGTTCATGTGATATATACTTCCAGTTGGTTAGTTTGTTATTTTCCAACGACTTACCAATATCGACTTTAATCCACTTGCAGCACGAGTTAACTGATACAGGAAAATAACCTTCACTCACTCACTCTCGCGCTCGGAAATTGGGTCGGGTTGAAATTCTAGCTCTTGTGAATTGAAACACCAAATTTTAAGCACCAAAGGAATTATGTATTCCAAAATAACTAAAATTAGAGTTCACACAAAAATTTAAATAAAGAGAGAAAACAATGAAACAATAAAAATGAAAGAGAAAATAAACTACTAGATTTAAAAGTTATCTGGGACGTTGTTGCGAACTCTCTTATAAAACTGAACCCACAAATATTTCCAAAAAAAGTTAATACAAAAAAAATTAACAGAAGCGAAAGAACTCAAAACTCAAGAAATCCCACCCTTGAAGTGAAGATCCGTTTTTACTATTAAATCAGATTCAGATTAGTAAGAAAATTCCAAGTACTTTAATTTGAGTGAAAAGATCAAGACAAAACACCAACTGAAGTAAAATACACGAACACATCTGTTCAGAAGAGCAAAAGTCTAAGAACTAACTAATTCACCCAAATTAAGGAACCAGCTAAGCTTTTCCACCCAGATCTGTGACCAATGAGGTCGTTCCTTAAGGCTCCAACCCCCAAGTACCACCCACTGGACCATCCCCTTTCTGGACCTTTAGTTCCTGAGAAAACGTCCTAGATGTCGTTAGTGGTATCGTTTCAAATCAAGGATACCTGTTTCTTTAATAACTGACATGCAAATTATTCTAAAACTTAATACATATTCTCAATGCCGTTAGGCTTTACAAGGATAACGTATTAGACAAAAATGTGAAAAAAACCCTTTCTACGTGGTGCTTACACATAGGTATATATCTCCTCAAGGGAAAAAACATTGATGTCTAAAAACGATCTTAGATTATATACATGATCAAATTCATTTTCTCCATCAATTCGCATTTTTAACAAAGTATAACCGTTGCGTGATTCTAATTACAATTCGATTGTGAGGTCCATGTGTTCTCCATACTCTTAAGGGCTTTGAGTTAAGGTTTATTGGCTTTCGTCTTGGGTCATCTTTCAATAAATACCGCCGAATGTTTCTTTGTTGATTTTTGGATAACACTTGAGCAGTTGATTCATTAACATTTATTTTAATAGTAATACTGTGACATTTCTAAGGGTCTGTATTTGTTTCCCACAACTCAAAATCCTTATGGTGAAATCTATATTTATTGATTCTTGAAGTTGAATTTTATGTTTATGACTTCCTGCACAAATATCTCTTTTGCTCAACCCTGTGTGGTTTATTATTTCTAAGAACGAACCCCAACAAATGTGAAAGATAATAATGTTGAACCAAAACTCCAGTGACGTAGGTTTCCCTTTTGCTACATTTTGTTTGATCGTCATTAAATATCATGATATCTTCATGTTCTTACATTGTTGATTTATTAAGGAGGTTGTTGGATGCTGCTAGTGCTGCAAGTCTTAGCCCATTGTCAGTTGAGAATATGTGTACGGTCCATGTACCATGACGCCGCTTCTCTTCCTAGCTTTGCATCAAAATCTCCTAATACGAGTTTCATATTCTGTTCAGGTGATGCGCCACCCTGGAGTAAGGGTGTCGTAGAACTCATCTTCCACTGCTTCATCTTTGTCTTCGGGTGGTGCATGTACAGACAGTAGGAATTGGTAATAGAATGTTTGTTTTCATCCTTAGGTAGCATACACCTTCATTGATGGGTTCAAATTTTAGAACTGTGTCCACCATATTTCTGTCAATTGCAAAACCGGTACCGAATTTATGTACGTTTTGGTTGTTACCACTATAAAAGATAACGGAGTTTTCTATATTTATATTTCCTGAGCCAGGCAATCTTATTTACTGTAGTGCAGTGACATTCATTTTCATCGCTCAATCTCTTTGACTATCCTGACCGCTGCACCAGTCTTGTGACAGCTAAGTACATTTCATGTTCCGATATTCGTTATCCCTGTTTCTTGCTTTGGTCGTCTTTGTTCATCCGTCCTAATCCAAGGCTTATCTTGTATATGTCTTCACAACCGCAATCTCTTTTATAAGGTGGGTAAGCCTAAGGCTCAACCCTCTTTCTTTACCCGGGCTTGGGACCGGCCAGAGACATCCGCATCCGAGAGAGCTACTCAGTCCACTCCTCGGCTGCCCCAGGCGAAGAAACTTAGGAGGATCTGAATGCTAAATTCGAGGAAGAGAAACTACCCACACTTCAATATTCTGTACAATAACTTGACGGGGTTTGGTAGAGCAGCAGAGAGAAAACAAATTTGCTTTTGTGACCCTACCCAAATGAACAATGAGCCTCAAAAGAAAATCAAATGAGAATTCAGAAGAATCCAAAGAGAATCCATTTAAACGTGCAACGAGGTAGGATGATAGAATGTAACAATCTTATATTAGTATCCCCTATATGTTCCGGCTTTCATTATTAATGTTTGTGAAGAAGTTCGTCATTTTGGAAGTCAAAAGCTAGAAGCATGAAACTTTGTTCAAAAGCTTTTGACTAGAAATAAATTACACCCCTAGGAGTAAGATGGTCAAGTAGGGTATAAAAGTTTCCACGTACAAGTAGTGTGAAATAAATGAGACGTTGACCAAAGCTGAAGGGCATGTCCGCATTATTTTTTTTTTGCAACGTACAACGGGTAAAGATAAGCAGAGCTGGTGAAAATATAAAATTAGTATCTTGATATGCTAGAATATTCAAAATTCTTTACAAAACAAATATTTGATAAAAATACTTAATCATCTTTATCTTGTGTTCAAGTTCAACAACAATGTAATGCGAATAAGCCTCTTACGTCTGAGTTTATGGGCTACTGCTACCCGTAAATGTTATTAAAAATCGTTCGTTTACAAGCTGCTTGTTAATGTAATTTCTCCTCAAAAAAATCTGCTTCCTGAAACAACCGTATCTGGTATCCAGTTCAGATTCTCGTATCCTCTTTGGTCCCTTAGCATAAGTTCACGATAATATACACTGGGGGCCAAATTAAGTTGGAGCATGATCATTTGACCTCTGATTACTTTTTGTTTGCTCATGCATTATGATGATTTTTGAATATGATATTGGTCAAAATGCTCTGGATGTTCCTCGAAAACTGAGCTTCCGAATTTTGGCCAGGACCGGACGCACGACGTTTTTATGAAATTGGTGCATTTAAGCTCGTTGCAAAAACGAACTGCGCTACTTACAGATCACAGACAAAGTGATATATTTTTTGAAAAGGCCATGTAAAAAATTAGGTTACATGGTCCTTGACAATGAAAACACCAATCAAGGATTTTTGACAATCATGTCAGAAAATCGTTTCAAAAAGACGGGCCATATTCAATTTTTTATTGTTGTTATTTGTTCAAGTAGAAGTTTCAATTGATCACGGGTATTTCATCTAAAGAAAAATTAACGGATATTTTGATATTTGGTGCCGGAATTAGGGAAATTTACTTGGAAAATTTCAACAGTCAAGATTATTGAAAAGTGATTGACATATCGAATTCGGATAAAACTGTTTTAACGATGGAAAAAGTGCTAAGAACCGTGTGTCGATCACAATAATCATCGAAACTTATTAACGCTTCGGAAAAAGCTATAGCCGAAAAGTCAGACAATATTGATGAAATGAAGGTTTTTGTAGCCAGAGTGATGGAGGCAAAGGACAAATTAAATACCGCTAACGAAAACTACCTGAACTTTATTTGTGACTCGAGTGAGGAATTTTTGAGTGATGTGTGCCTGTCTAACTTGGACTATGAGGATAAAGCTGTGAAAATAATGGCAGAATTAAACATTGCTTTATCGAAAGCAGGAAAATTGAATGGACCAGTTGAACCTAGGAGGTTGCTTCACGCAGGAATGATGTGGAGTTTGTGTCAGAAAATAGAACCAAAATGTCGGTAAGATTACCTAAATTAGTACTATGAAAATTCGCTGGCGATCCTCGTGATTGGACAATATTCTGGGAACAAAACAACACGGCTATTCATAAAAATAACGAACTGGATGATGACGCAAAATTCAGTTATTTAAAGACACTTTAAACAGGCAAGGCATTAGGCTGTATTCAAGGAATATTGCCGAGTGAAGCATGTTATCAGGACGTCATCAAATTACTGAAAAATGAGTTTGGCAGAAAATTATTGAATACAACAAGAACAATGACAAGATCGCTTCCGTCCTTGGGATTATCACCAAATCAATATGGCATGATGTTGAAATCAGCAATTTTGAAAGCAATTCCATATAGCATGCGTATCGATTTCAATAAGCATATAGTGATGTCTAGTTTTGGAAAGGCATCTTATTCGGACGCCATATCGGATGCAAGTAGAGAGCTACTGAATGCACCGACAATTATTTATGAAGAAAAGATTGCCAAGCTTGTTCGTTTTTAAAAATTGGAATTGAATCGGCTAAACATGCTCAACGTTTATCGAATGATTCGAATGATGAATCACAAAGATATTCTGAAAATAAATCTCCAAAAAATAATGGTGATTACTTCACTGCGGCAGAATTGTTCACTGCTATTGACCGAAAGTGTTCGGATGTGCCAAGCCTAAACACAGTGCTCGCTTTTGTAAAACTAAAAACTTGAAGTGTTTTTTCTGCGGTAGATGACATATCACTTTGCTTTGTGATCCGAGCTACGCGAGAAATGGTGAATCTTCTGGTGGAGCAATGGTCAATAATCAACATAACCCAAATGATCATGTCACTTCGAGTTCTTCCAGCCTTTTCATTAACGGGAAAAAAAATGTATTTTTGCAAACTGCTATGGCTTTTATGATGAACAATAAGGGAAATCAATGTTTTGAGAGAAAATGGCGGTAGTCAAACTACGTTTATAAAAGAGTCCGTATCAAGACAGTTGAACTTAGAAGTCGTTGGGGTTCTCAACGTATCCATCATGAGTTTTGGAAATAGAGACATCGTCCCCAGGCATGTATCCAGGATTTGGTTTTGGAGGGTCCAGTTAGTGTGTATGAAAAAAACAACATCAAAGGAAAATCGCTTTTGAATAATGTAAAGATAAAAGCGAAGACATTTTTAAAAACTCAATCAACGTCTTCTTCTATTCGCGATAAAATTTATATTTTAGTAGGTAGCGTGGTTATTAGCGGCATAATTGTGAATATCAATCGTTTCGAAAGGGGGGGACCGGACCCCTGGACTCCCTCTTAATACGTGCCTGATCGTCCCAAATAGACATTGCCGCAGAGTACGGGTGAAAATTGAAGAACAGCATAATGATAACGTTCTGGAAATTTATGCATTGGAAGTACCTGAGATCTGTTTTGACTCGTTTTGTCTTTTGTTCACCATCAGTTACAGATCCGATTATCGCGGAATTTTCTAAAAATTATCAATTAGCGGATGTCAACGTGAATAATCGAGATGTTCATGGCATATCTTTGCTGATTGGAGCTGATTATTATTGTAAGTAAGTTAACGGCGAAACTAAAACCCTAACAAGTGATCTTACAGCAGTAAATACTCAGCTTGGATGGACTTTACATGATGCTCATCAACTTATCGGAGTTTCATCTGTGAATCTGAATATTTCCAGCGTGCTACATGTACACAAGGAAGACTGCCAAATAAAAAAACTTTTGGGATTTAGAATCGATAGGCATCTCTAACGACTCAGAAGTGGCGCAAAGAAGCACACTGAAGTTCATCAACAACAAGATCTTGTTCAACGGCAAACGATATGAAGTGCAACTGCTTTGGTGTAACGACAGCGCAGTATCGGACACGAATCATGGGAGCATTTTCTAGACTTAAATATCTTACAAATAAGTTATCTAAAACTGGTGAGCTGAAGGTTCATGATGTAGCTATGAGGGAAAGAAAGCATTGTCCTGGTAAGGACAAGCCAGTAGATTTATTGACTAGAGGCACAACAGCAAAGAAACTCCTAAAAGAAGATATTTGAAAATTTGGACCAAAATGGTATATTGAGGATGTTTTTAAATGGACAAATGATACAAATAATGGATTGACGATTGGAGAATCAACTGTAATAGCTTCCTTTGTAAATGTAGTTGATACACTGGAACAACGAAACGAAACACTATTGCCAATAAAAACATGCAGTGAGCTAGAACGACTTTTGACAGTAACCGCATATGTCAACCAATCTTTATGGAACTTGAAAAGATCATTGAAAAAAAACGAGGGCCATTATCAGCAGAAGAATTTGATACAGCACTCATATATTGGATTCAGACGGTACAGAAACAAGACTCTGATAGAGAAATAAAAAACCTGATAGCGAATCAGGAACTCTATTTGTCATCAACAATTCTAACGCTGTGTCCAATTATCGATGATGATGGCCTATTGAGGGTTGGTGAGCGTTAACAAGAATCAGAAATAGTCCATGAAACCAAACATGCGATAATAGTACCCAAAAACTCATCTTTCGGTGATTTATTCATATTGGATTGCCCACGTAGGTGTCAAGTCAACATTACGCAATTTAAGAACTACATTTTGGATGATCAAAGGAAGACAGAGAATCCAAACTATTTTGAGATGTGTTACGCGTGAGAAGATGAAGGGAAAACCGGGAATTGAAAGATTTGTACCTTTACCAAAGGATAGGATCAATGAGGCAGCCATTCAAGATAACCGGAGTGGATTTTGCTGGACCACTCTATTTGTTTAATGATAAACAGGAGAAGATCAAGATATATGTAATGTTACTTACCTGTGCCGTTGTTCGGGCAGTTCATTTGGAGCTGGTTTCCGATCTGACGACCGAAAGATATATCAGGGCATAGAGAAGATTTATCTCGAGAAGGGGTGTGCCAGATACAATATACTCCGATAATGCGAAGAAATTCAAGCGAACTGCATTGGAGCTGAAGACTTTATCAACCCACTCAACTTATCAAGACGTTCAAGATTATGCTACCCAGTTACGGATTCGTTGGAAATTCATGATGGAACGAGCAGCATGGTGGGGTGGTTTTTGGGAAAGAATGGTAAATATTGTTAAGCAAGCTCTTGAAGCTACTCTAGGTTGAGCTAAATTGAAGTATGATGAACTTCAAACCGTTTTAACTGAGGTCGAATCTTCAGTGAGTTCTTGATCTCTCACATACATAGATAACGATCCAGAAAGAGTTGTTCTCACACCAAAACATTTTTTGTCGGGAGATACACTAGCTTCTATTTCTGCCAATATCGGCAAGATCACTTCGAAGTCAAATGATATCCTGAGAATGTGGAGAATTCGAGATGCACTGAACAAAAAATTCTGGAAGATTTGGATGTTGGATTATCTTCAACAATTAAGATCAGCTCATCATAATAAACAAGGCAGAAGACACAATTTTCGCGTTAGCTATTTTGCATTATTATATGAACAGAACATTCCTCGGCAACAATGGAAGTTAGTGGTGATAGAAGAAATATATCAAGGCAAAGATGGAAGAATACGAGCTTGTCATGTTCGCTTGAGTAACAGAACGAAGATGAAGAGGCCGATACAGTTGCTATACCCTCTGGAAGTTCAGCCGGCCGGATAAAATGTAAAAAATTAGCTCACATGTTCCTTGACAATAAAACCACCAATCAAGGATTTTGTCGTGTCAAAAAAAATTTCAATTTTTTATTGTTGTGATTTGTTCAAGAAGAAGTTTCAATTGATCCCGGGTGTTTAATCTAAAGGAAAATAAACGGATATTTTCACAGGCCATTTGTGGGAAGAGGCATCCTGAAAATATCAATGTTTTAGAACCATAGCCTAAGACACGATGTTTTGTGTGAAGCTGCTTGTCGACATTAAAACTATTTCACACCACTTTGATCAAGGTTTTTCGAAATTCCATAGCGCAAACAACGCTATGGAATTTTATTTCATCAAAGATTTTTTGAATTTTTGAC
Organism: Orchestes rusci; assembly: GCA_958502075.1. Taxonomy (NCBI): domain Eukaryota; kingdom Metazoa; phylum Arthropoda; class Insecta; order Coleoptera; family Curculionidae; genus Orchestes; species Orchestes rusci. The sequence continues at coordinate 55,314,615 of OY293303.1, read as the reverse complement.
ATTTAAGAGTTCTGAAAATTAGAAAAAATTTGATCAATCAATTATTATTATTTTATTGATTGAACTTAATCACATTTCATTTGAAAATTTGAAGGTACACGTTATTTTCGTGCGCACCATCTTCTTTTCCATTAATCATTTATTCGAAATTTCATCTTCCGATGATAGAAGCCTAGAAGTTATTAAAAATCAAACAGGCAAGTTCCAGAATCTCAAAAATAAAAAAGTATGAAACTGTGTTAAATATATGTTTCAGCTCGATTTGGCCCACAGTGTACAATCTGGCATGAAAAGATGAACATTCAACTTTTCATTTTTTTTGGAGTGGAATAAATCCTCTTCATAAGGATTGAATCATAGCTCATTTTGAAGATCTTCTGTCCCTTATCATATTCTCTTTGTTTGGAGAAGTTAACTATTGCGGGTAGATATTTATTGATTAAAACAAAATTTTTTTTTGACAAGCTGTCATATCCACAGGAATGACAGCAGAGATTTGAAACCCGGCAGTTATAATCAAGGTCAAAAGACTTTCAAAATGAGGTGTCACTTGAACCCTGATTCCATTTGAGATAAGGGGTTAGTATCACCCCGCCCAAAGGGTTGCAGATGAGGGTTTGCTTATACAACTAATGAGTGTCCCTCTCAAAAACAAAGTTGATGTGTCTGAGTGTTTGATTTTCATGACATTAAATGCCCAAAATCAATGCCGCTACGTTTTCGATACCAAGTATTATGTTGACAGCTTCTAATACAAAGTTTTATATCTCCTCTGAAAAGAAAGTAATAATGTTAACTTTTGAGTCACTGCGTGTTTATCATCATCTGTTTCGACGAGAGATCCATTCCATGCAGCCTAATCTGGAAGAAACAAGCTTTAAAAATCCACAACTGCATTTAAATATCTGTATTCTCGTGTACTGGGAAAATACGTTGAATGTACATTCCCATTCTATCATGATAATTGCAAACCAATATAATAATAAGAATTGTAACAAACTCCTTATTTACCCAGGTTGCTGCAAAACCACAAAAGCCGGAAACGCTGTTGCTAGTGTCAGATGACAGTCAGGAAAAATGAGGTGAGAGCACTGCGATAAACTGAAGTATGTTGAATTCAAAACTTAATTTGAAAATTGAAGCAGTGAATTTCATACGTGAGTGTGATTGTTTATCAGGAATACCAAAAACCACTCACAACTCCTAAACTGGCGCCCAACTTCTGGCCTGAAAGATTTGAAAATCGTGCAAAATATTTTATTGTCACTGGGTGCAGTGGGCATTTTTCTGAATACTGATGCTCCTGTGACAATGGTGGACATTATTTTTAAGAAAGAAATAAGTATTGACTTATTTCTGTGTAGTAAATAGATTGAAGGATGACTGAGGGCCGATTCGACAAACGAAGTATATCCTTGGTATAAGCAATTACCCCATATAATTATCATTGGTTATACGGAGTATAGCTTATTCCAAGGATATACTTGGATTGTAGAATTGGCCCTAAGAAAAGACCTGCAACACTGTTACTATACAGTACTCTCGTGATTTGCTTTGTCCACGGTGGACCATCGGTACAGATTACGCTCTCGAGGTCCTGCAGAAAAAGGAACGTACTCGCCGAAAATGGCGGTCGCAATCGCAATAATGGTGTACGAGCTAGGTTCAGCTCATAGATTACACTTGCTCAACTCGGTTGGGTTGAGCAGCGGAAAAGATAGAGTTTACTGCCAGAGAGCAGCCTCACTCTCTGCTATGGCCAAGTGGGCATGGGCAAAGTACATTTGTTGAGTAAAACAACGTTTTGTGTAATTGTTGAATACTGGTAATCCCACGACTTGCTTATATATAATTAATTGTTATGGTACACAAATAATGTTATCAAAATATCATAGTGAATATATTCTACTATGCATTTCCGTTCGTGCTTTCGTCGGCATAATAATCATATCATGACCGAGTGACTGACCATGGTTCGAGAACGTGATGATTAATCAATTTTCTACCTATCTAACATTGAAATTGTGGGCTTTCAACCTAGCATGAAATTTGTACAAAAATTGGAATTATACCCAGATAAGAAGACAATGCATGTTTAATAGTTGTGATTTAACATTCTGCCGCCTCTCAGCTATGAAAGAACGAATTATATAAATAATATATAAATAATAAAGTTGTAGCAATAAGGTTGAGTTATAGAGAGTAGATTATTCGTATAAGATAGTATGGTTGTGAAAAAGACTGGAAAAGAAATGACTGGATGTTCAATTGGTTGAAATTAAACATTCTGCCGCCTCTAAACAATGGATGAACGTAGACACATCACTTCTATGACTTCGTTTTGACCTTGTTGTTTGTCCGCTTTCTGGTTTCTCCTCTTCTTTCTCTTCCTGATGATCAGTTTCACGGTACGCCATCCTAGGATCACTATTAGGATGGCTATTGTCGTAATACTGCTTATGGCCGCAGTGTGATGATGAATGCTGCGCCATAAGGTATCATGGAGAATATCTTTGAAGTCCTTTTTCTTCTGTATCAACTCTCCAAAGCTGTCTGTCTGCCTGAGTACGGGCTCGGTGACTAGGTCTGAGGTTTCATGATTGCTGATACTGCCATTCAAGATTATGGGTACTGCTTTGGAATAACCACCCATTACTGGAACAACTTCGCTTCTTTTGGGTGTAAGAATGATCTGCTTAGTTTGAATGATGCATTCTTGTGACACTTGGATTATCCCTGTTGTATTCAAGACAACATCTTTCCGCGCTCCGTTGCATATTACAGCCACTGTTGTCGAAGAGTTTACGATAAACATCCATGTGTGCGTAGTGCACAGTTGTTTCCAAAGGATACCGTTTGTTCTGTGTTGTTGTATGTTGCAATGCCTGGGCTGTGGTCTTTCGTATATCTCATCGATGACGCAAGACGGGTTGGATTCAATGCTTCGTATGGGGACAGGAGAGCAGATGAATTTGTGGGGATGTGGGTGGATACACCGTTGGAGTTCGCTTTCCTGCAGCTGAAAGTATAGTTGAGTGTTGTAATCGACAACGGTGCAATCATCGGAGAGGTCCAAGGTCCAATAAGCTCCGTTTCCTATCCTCAATGGAATGGGCGTTGCTTTAACCAGAGTGAAGTCTATCCCATCAACGATTGGAGAATGTCCTTGTACGTTAAAATGTGTATTGTTGATGGCTAGCCTCGTGGATAAAGCGGTGGAGATGATCTTCACGTTGCTGGGGAGTGTTTTAATCACTGCTGGAGACATAAGTTCATACATTGTGCCTCTGTTGAAATATACGTTGGGCAGTTTTTTGTAGTAGTCGTTGGTGTCGCTGATAAAGTTGGTGGCTACTTGATATGCACTTAATATATGAATGTTGAGGGTATCCGTGTATATAATTTTATACCGGTTTTGCATGTTATTTATGGCATCAATTTCTTGGTTGAGTCGTTTTTGGAAGTGTTGTGATTTACTCGTGATCCTGGATTCTGTTGCGTTGAGCGTCGTGAGGGTTGAAAACATAAATTTTGTCTGGTGGTTGGATGCTCTTATGAGCTCTTCCTGATTTGTATTAAGTGTGTCTATGTCTAGATATACGTCGTCAGTCACACCAAACACTGTGGTTAGAAATTTTCCAAATAGTCCTCTTCTACTCCGATGATGAACGTCATCCAAGGTTTCTAGTATCCATTTGGAGTGATTTTACAATTCTTCCAAATGCTGAACAAAAGACCGCGCACTCCACTTCTTTGGACAGTCTTTTGGACTGTTAGCACAGGTCACTGAATTGGCCAACGACAGTCGATACTTTTGATATGTCTGTTTTGATTTTGTTCCTACTATGTGATGTCTTGATTCTGAAGACTCCTTGGTCCACTCTTGCTGATCCAAGGTGTTCCACGTAGACTCCATGTTGAGGGTAGCTTATTCTGGGTCCGGTGTCTCCTGCCGCAGCAGAGATGATTATGAATATGATTGCCAAAACGAGCAGTAATTGAGTCTTCGATGTGGAGGCCCTGGTTAGCTTTCGGTCTTTTTTTCTATCTTCTGGCTGGTTATTTATGAGTGTCATTGGTTTCGTCTGTCGGTAGAGGGATTAGTTTGTGGATGGGTCTTTTTCGAATCGATTCTCCCGCCTTCTTGACGGTCACTACTTGTACTGATCCGTCTTGTCCCTGATGAGTTTCCACTATTCTTGCCAAGGGCCATTGGTTTGGATTTATGTTTTCTTCTTTGATCAGGACCATAGTTCCTATCGTCAAATTGTCGGTTTGAGTCGCTCATTTATATCTCGGCTGTAGCCTTGTTAGGTATTCGGTACACGATGCACTCCAAATGTGTTTTTTCAAACTTTGCACTAGTCTCCATCGTTGGGTTAAGTCCTGGAGTTAGAGCGCTGAAGTCCTCTGAATCTTCTGTTAGCGGGCAGAGTGGTCTTTAGTTAAGGCATGCTTCAATTTGATGCCTTAAAGTTGTTAACTCTTCATAAGTCAAGGTGCAATCACCAATGATTCTTTTGAAGTAGTGTTTCATTGATTTTACACCTGCTTTCCATACTTCTCCAAAGTGTGGGGCGGCTGGTGTAATAAAATGCCACGGCGTTCCTAGGTTAACGATTGTACTTTGCAGAGATTGATCTTGAACCACTTTAGTTATCTCATCTTCGAATTGTCGTGCTGCTCCTACGAACGTTGTACCATTATCGCTGTACATATGGGCACAATGACCTGATCTGGCAGTGAATCGTCGGAATGCTGCTATGAATGCTTCTGTAGTCATGTCACTCACGACTAAACGCTAGATAAACGAAGACCGCAATGTATCCTTTGTAAGATTTGTGACCTCTACCTTTAGTTGCTCTGACTTGAATGAGTCCCGCGTAATCCACTCCTGAGTTCTAAAATGATGGTGCTGGTGTTACTCATGGTTTTGGAAGCTGTTCCATGAGCTGCTGAGCTGTTTCTGCTTTGTAGCGGATGCACATAATGCACTTATTTATGACAGTTTTCACGGCTCGCTTGCCGTTGATGATCCAAAACTTGCTTCCTATGTACGATAGAGTTACTTGGTTGCCACCATGTAGAGTTTTCTTATGTGCATCCCGTGCTATCAGCGTTTTCAGTTGCGTATGGTATGGGAGGATCATAGGGTGCCGCTGGTCGTACGGTAATGATGAGTTGTCGATCCTACCCCCGACTCGGATTACGCCTTTGCTGTCGATAAATGGACACAGAGTTAGCAGCTTGCTTCGTTCGTCGATGGGCTTGTTTTGTTGTAGCGTCTTATATTATTTCGGAAATTCTTGTTGTTGCAGCGTCTTGATGATTGTTTTGAGTGTTGTGTAACGTAGTTACTATTATTCTTTGGAAACTTTATCATCAACCAGTCAATCAACCCCGTTCTTTTTTCATTTCTACATAACAAATTCCCGGGAATTTTATTTTGCAATTTAAATCCTCGCGCCATGTATCATCAACATTTTATTAATTAATAAACGGTACAAGAGTAAATTATTCGCAACGTGAAAGAACCCAAAGTAGTACCAAACGCAAACAGGTCGCGCGCACTTCCCCATTTCGAGTACGCGATCTAAGTGGGGACATGAGTCGGAGTGTATTTATAGCGTTGCAGTACAAGATTCTGGGAGTCTTCCAACAGACTCCAACCAGACCAGGCGGCACTTACCCACCGACCAGCAGCCAGCAACCAGCACCAGAACCTAGGGTAAGTCGCTTCAGCCGCCTTCAGCTCCCCGCAACTCAGAAGCACCTCGCCAGGATGAGGGTAGGTTTATGGTGAGGATATAGGGTGGTGTGAATGGCGTGAATGCGTCGTGCCTGGTTAAGGAGGCTTAAGGGTGCAATACCTGGTTCCACGTTACGGGGTTTCATCTCTTTGTCTTCTCCCAGACAACGACAGGCATGATGTGAGAATGGGGTGAATGCGTCCTGCCTGGTTAGGGAGACTGAGGGGTGCAATACCTGGTTCCACGTTACGGGGTTTCATCTCTCATTCTGCACCCAGACAAAGACGTAGGCATGGTCTGTATGGTGGTGAATTCGTCCTGCCTGGTTAAGGAGGCTTAGGGGTGCAATACCTGGTTCCACGTTACGGAGTTTCATTTCTTTGTCTTCTCCCAGACAACGACGTAGACATGATGTGAGAATGGGGTGGATGCGTCCTGCCTGATTAGGGAGGCTGAGGGGTGCAATACCTAGTTCCACGTTACGGGGTTTCATCTCTCTGTCTGCACCCAGACAATGACAAAAGCATGGTCTGTATGGTGGTGAATGCGTCCTGCCTGGTTAAGGAGGCTTAGGGGTGCAATACCTGGTTCGACGTTACGGGGTTTCATCTCTTTGTCTTTTCCCAGACAACAACGTAGACATGATGTTAGAATGGGGTGATTGCGTCCTGCCTGGCTAGGGATGCTGAGGGGTGCAATACCTGGTTCCACGTTACGGGGTTTCATCTCTTTGTCTTCTCCCAGACAACGACGCATTCACCCCATACACAGCATGGGGTGAATGCGTCCTGCCTGGATAGGAAGGCTTAGGGGTGGTGATAATTATATCAACTCGATAGTGAAAATTCCTCGATTCGTAATAAGAAAGCACTATTTAAATATTCGAAAAAAACTATATAAATCGATTATGACATATTTTTCTGACGTTACTGGTAATCTCAAAAATATTCTACCTGTTGATCAGATATTGAATGAACAACTACAAAATTAAAAAAATGAAACTCGTATTGCACATTGCACACTAGTTTGACTGGTGTGAAAAAATGTCTATGATATACTATTCCTAAGTCGTGGCATTTGTCACAACATTCTCCCCCGGGGAAACGTTAAATACTTCTAAGGGGTAGAGCAATTGCACGGGACGTTTTAGCCTTGTCCCGTCACCGGTTACAACTTCGCAGGCTCTCGTTCTGCCATCTCGCCCTTGGTATGTTTCCAGTACTCTAACCATCTTCTACATCATTTGAGGTTTATTTGGGTCGTGAAGAATCACAACATCTCCTACTTTGACACTACTTGATTTGACCTTTTCATATTCATGAGCTGATTTCAATTGCTTTAGATAGTCCTGGATCCAAATCTTCCAAAATTTCCCAAGCCTTGTTTCCCTAAGCTTCCAAGTTTGCAATATTTCATTACGATTAATCTCAATCGATTTGAAATTCATAGAAAAACCACAATCTTTTTCCCCAATGAAAAATTTTGATGGTGTTAATATGAAAAGATTTGCTGAATCATCGTCAATATACGTTAGAGGTCTCGAATTTACTGTAGCTTCGACTTCAACTAAAAAAGTTTCCATTTGCTCAAAATCTAATAATCTTTGACCAATGGCAAATTTCAAACTATTCTTCACACTTCTCACCAATCGCTCCCAGAAACCACCCCACTAGGATCCTCTCTCAATGCTAAATTTCCATTCAATTTGTTTCTTTCGAGCTAAATCTTGAATTTCATCATGTTCCAATAGAGTTGCCAATTCTTTTATTTTCAAATTGAGTCCTAATAAACAACTTTCGGTAGTTAGATTTTTGACCAATTCAAGATGAATGGCTCTTATTACTGCACATGTTAAAAGCATAATGTATACTTTCGCATTTCTGCCATCCAGGGTCACATACAGTGGCCCCGCGGAATCTATTCCAGTAACACTAAAAGGATGTGATTTGATTATTCTATCTCTCGTCAGGGGTGCAAAGGGTTCACTTGCAGGTTTGCCCTTTAATTTTCAACATTTGACGCATTTATTCAGGATAGACTTAATCTTCTGTCTAGCTTGAATTACCCAAAATTTCCTTTTAACGATTGTTAAAGTTGCGTTTATCCCACTATGAAAGGATTCTTCATGTGATTGCCAAATAATTTTCTTAGCCAAGTTTGATCCTTTGGGTATGATTATCGGATGTTTCTCATAAAACGTTAAATCAGCATTTTGCAGTCTTCCACCAGGTCGTAGAATCTGATTTTCGTCGAGAAAAGGATTGAGCTTGAGAATAGACGATCGGTTTGACATTTCCTTGCCTTTTGTCAAGGATAAAATTCCTTCCGGAAAATGCTCTCGTTGTATATATCTAATCCAATAGCTTTCTGCATTTTCCAATTCTTCACTCGTCAAAGATTTTCTGAAATTAATTTCACCTTTTTTCGTATTATTGATGAAACGTAATACAAAAGCGGTTATGTTCAAAGTTTTCTCATAACTGTGTAACGAAGTTATTTTAATTTTCCGGTAACTTTCTTATTTATCGGTAATTAAACCCGTTCTTTTTCCATTTTCATATAACAAATTCCCGGGAATTTTATTCTGCTGTATGAAACCCCGCGCCAACCTGAATTAACATTTTATGAATTAATCATCGGTACAAAAGTAAAGAATTCACAAAGCAGAAGAACCCTGGCCAGTACCAAACGTATGCAAAACGCGCGCAGTTCCCCAGCTCTCGTAGTGTGCTTCAAGTGGGGACTGGCCCAGGAGTGTATTTAAGGCGACGCACCAGTAGTTTGGAGAAATTAATCCACCGACCAGCAGCAAGCAACCAGCTCCGGACAAGGTAAGGTACTTTCACCACCTTCAGCTCCCCGTAACGCTAAAAACCTCAAAGGAGGGTAGGTATATGGTAAGGATACAGGTTGTGTGCAAGGGTCTGAATGTTGCATGAATGAGGGTGTGTATGATTAGGGAAGCTTAGGGGTGCAGCGAGCTGGCTTATGTTACAGGGTTGCATTCCTTTGTTCCGCTCAGACATACGTTTATGCTGAAAGCGTCCTGCCCATAGACGTATAATACGTCTATGGTCCTGCCTGATTAGGGAAGCTTAAGGGTGCAGCGAGCTTGCTTATGTTACAGGGTTGCACTCTTTTGTTCCGCTCAGACATGCATGTTAGGGTGGAGACAAGGGCAGATCGAGCTGGCTCATGTTACAGGGGTAGGCTCATGTCTCCACAAAAGGGTATGAAACTGAAGTACAGCCTGTGCCGTCACCATTACCCGGTACGCGTAAATAAAATCCAGAAAACCTGGAATCTTAGAGCTGAAGGGGGTTGGGTACTACCCCTACGGACTACGTCACATCATCCCTGAAAGCTTTGTACCCCCATTGTCTTGACTGCGTTCCTGTTAAAGAAATCCTGATCATGCCCCGGCAAAAAAATCCTGTTAAAGCCCCGGACGGCTGTATTTCTCCTGCGCGACGCCGCGACGCGATAATGATAATCCTGAATCTCGTTACACACTCTCTCTCTCTCTCTCTACCTTTTTTTATACGATATTATGTTGTTGTTTTGCTTAAGGCGTTCGGAATTTGTGTTTTTTTTTTATATAGTCACATTCCCGGATAGATAAGAAGTGAAATAAATACATCGGGTATGTGCGAGATAAGTAATGTTTCTTTTCGGACAATAGACGAAAATGCTATTTTGGTGAATTGTTGGTTTTATTTATGTTAACACTACGACCCCTGGGCATTACACCCTCCACTGTTTAAAGACTACTCGAAAGGCATGTGGGCCCTTTACCACGTTAATCCAAAGGGTGGCGCTCGAGTTTACGGCAATTGGAAAAGTCTCAAGAAGATCGACCAAGGAAAATTCGAAGTAGCGCTACAAAATGGCGCCCGAGCAGGGACCACGTTTTCTCACCACTTTTCACCCCGTACGTCCTTTAATAAAAGCATTCCCCGTTTCAACCAACTATAATTACGTTCGTAACCACGCGGACAGCCCGAATCAGCTGTTTTTTATCAAAATCAGGTCTGCGCATGCGCGAATCTCAAACCCGAGATACGACTCGTTTTCGACCAAACGGAGGATGCTGAATCCGAATTTCGACACGATAAATGGACCTGACCAAGAGTTTCGAGATTGACAGCCATTCTTCGTTCCAGACGGTCGGAGATGATTCCTTATGGTTCCTGAAGCCTGTATACGTCGTTTCGTGAGTTTTCTTCTGCGCATGCGCCATTCTGAAAATCGAGAGGGGACTCGTTTTTGATCAAGCCGAGGATGCTGAGCCCGAATTTCGACACTTCAAATGGACCTGACCAATAGTTTCGGAAATGACAGTTATTCTCCGCCCAGATGATAAAAAATGGTCCCACATGATGAAGGAAGCCCGGATGCGCCGTTTCGACGGTTTTTTTTTCTGCGCATGCGCCAACCAGAAAATCGAGATGGGACTCGATTTCGTAATCCAAATTTCGAGGCCAGAAATCCACCTGACGGATAGTTTCGGAGTACCACGATTTTCCGGTTCTAAATAGTCGAGAATGGTTTTGTACGGCACCAGAAACCCCATGAAGTCATATTTTATCGATTTTCTACTGCGCATGCGCCAAAAACTTTTCGAAGTAACACCTCATTTTCGAAAAATCGAATATGCTGATTCCATTTTTGGTCACCGCGTGTGAAAAATTCCATCCATGTTCCAGTTACGACAATCCAACGCCCCACCATCAATTGCCAGAACATTTTAGAGAGAGGGAGAACAACCTGAGCGCATGATCGTGATCCCCACCAATGGATCCTACTCCTTAAATAACAACACCTGAGTACCAGTCGAGGAGTCTGATGTGAGACACCAACCAGTGCACATCAACAGAAAGTTTTCTCAAAGACACGGACCAGTGAATCCAGTTAGAGAGTCTACCCAGAGAACCAGATACAGTCAAGAATGCCTGCCAGTGACAATGAAGAAGAAACTTCCAGACCCAGCGCCAGTGACCCGCTTCTCAACCCACCAGCTGCAACTACGACCCAGGCGACCACATCTCCGGTGGTAACATTCACATCCCAGGGAGTAACGTTCACATCCCAGGCTGTACCATTCACTTCCCCGGCTGTAACATCCGCTTCAGGTGCCACCTTCTTCGATCCAACTGATAGTCAGCAGGGTTTACACGTTGAAGAAAGATGAATTGCTGGTGGAGCTCATGAACTTGGGCTTGGATACCAGTGGTACAGTGGACGTTTTGAGGAAGCGCTTGACTACCCACATCAAGTTAGGCAGGGCCTCTCCCACAGTTACCACAAAGGCGTTTGCTTATCCGCCACCTGGCACCTCAGCTAACACCGCTCCTAGTATGGCAAGGCCCATACCAGCTATCACGATCCAGCCACCCTTGGTCACCCCTACAAATGTCCCTTTATTGAAAGTACACAAGTGGAACATTCACTTCAATGGCAGGACTGATCCAGTTACGTTCATCGAACGACTTCACGAGATATGTGATTCCCAGGGGATTGTGATCGACCAGTTACTTCCACACATGCCTGAATTGCTGGAAGGAGATGCTGCGCTCTGGTTTCGTAATAACCGGTCCCATTGGAGAACCTGGGCGGATTTCCTGAATGAATTTCGCAGCTTTTTCTTTCCAATCAACTATGCTGCCGACTTAGAGATAGAAATCAGCCGTCGTCTTTAACGACCTAATGAACCAACCCATCGGTACATCACTGACCTGCAAACCCTCCTCCGGAGACATGGGAACTTCACGGCGGATCAAGAACGTCAGTGGTTATATAGAAATCTCTTGCCAGAGTACCGACAGCATATACGGAAGACGGACGTTTCCAGTGTGGTGGAATTAACCCGCACCATACGGGAAATAGAAGCCTTGCTATCTGAGTTACGTACCAGCCAGATGCAGGCCAGAGGTCACTATCGTCCATCTGCCGACATTTCCTTGACCAATAGACCTGCCACGACGTCCAGAACACCAGGAACCAACCACAGTCCACCCCAGGCCCGTCGACAGGAAGCCCCTGCGTCTGGTAATTGTTTACGTTCAAATGTATGCTGGAAATGTGGAGAAGAAGGCCACATAAGAACACGATGCCGAAACCCTTCCAGACTTTTCTGTTCCAGATCTGGGAAACAAGGAGTTATGTCCCGAGATTGCTCCTGCAACCATCCCGGCAGCTAGGGAAACTAGGGAGATGCTGCTCTAGCCCGAGGTCAAGTCAGCATCCCCTACCTCATAACACCTCGATGAATCCAGCCAGATCACATGATGTGCAACCCCATGTATACATTCTCCTCAACGACACCCCGTTCCCAGCCCTGATAGATACAGGAGCGGCGAATTCGTTTATGGGAGATAGTGTTGCCAACATGTGCCAGTATCAAAATTATCCAGAAGCCGATCCAGTGGTACGGAGTGCGAAGGTGGCTGATGGAGGCATCATCAATATCACCACAGCCTACCACATCCCGTTGACGATTGAAAACATCACTTTTCATGAAACAGTCAGTCACCTGCCAAAACTAACCTCAGACATGGTCTTGGGCATGGACATATTAGCCAGACAACATTTCCGACTCGACTTGGGATCGGAAAAGGTCTACCTGTAGGATCAGCTGTTGCCCTTCACTGCCTCATGCAGCCCCATTGGCCAGATCCAAACGAAAATTTGTATGGAATTGATACCAACCGAAGAATCCCGGCTGCAGACTTTTCTGAATCATGAGTTGTCAGAGTTCCAGAAAATCGCCGGTACGACACTCCTGGTAGAGCACGCCATACATTTGCTCAATACAGAACCCATCAAGCAACGATACCGACCCCAGAACCCCAAGATGCAAGAGGTAATCAACACTAAAGTAGCACAGATGTTGGACGATGGGATTATCGAACCATCCAGCAGCCCATGGAGCTCGCCAGTGGTGATAGTCAAAAAGAAAGATGGAAAATACCGGTTTTGCATCGATTTCCGTTCCGTTCATACACACAGGGCCTGAAAACGTCTTGCCTGATTAGGGAAGCTTAGGGGTGCAGCGAGCTGGCTTATGTTACAGGGTTGCATTCCTTTGTTCCGCTCAGACATACGTTTAGGCTGAAAGCGTCCTGCCCATAGACGTATAATACGCCGCGACGCGATAGTGATAATCCTGAATCTCGTTACACACACTCTCTCTCTCTCTCTCTACCTTTTTTTATACGATATTATGTTGTTGTTTTGCTTAAGGCCTTCGGAATTTGTGTTTTTTTTATATAGTCACATTCCCGGATAGATAAGAAGTAAAATAAAAACATCGGGTATGTGGGAGATAAGTAATGTTTTTTTTCGGACAATAGACGGAAATGCTATTTTGGTGAATTGTTGGTTTCATTTATGTTAACACTACGACCCCTGGGCATTACACCCTCCACTGTTTAAAGGCTACTCGAAAGGCATGTGGGCCCTTTACCACGTTAATCCAAAGGGTGGCGCTCGAGTTTACGGCAATTGGAAAAGTCTCAAGAAGATCGACCAAGGAAAATTCGAAGTAGCGCTACAACTGAAATATCGATCCAATTCGAAAATAGGCTGCCACTTCTCCAAATTTTCAGAACATTTCTCTAGAGAGCCAGTTATTAAAGATGTTAATTCATTCGATTCTTCATTCTGTATCTCCTCATTTGGCCAACTTGATTTATTCAATGACAGCCAGATTGGTCCACATAGCCAAAATTTGGCTTCTTTCAGAAACTTCCCAGAAGAAATTCCTCTAGTTAATAAGTCAGCAGGATTATCATTCCCTGGGCAGAATTTCCACGTTACATTTTCTGTCACCCTATTTTGAACAAAAGGCTTCCATTCCGTTTGTCTTCCTCCGATCCAGTACAAAGTAATTTTTGAATCTGACCACAAAAATCCCTCACTTTCAACTCAACATTCTCCAATATAAATTTTTGCAGTCTAGATGCACAAAGTGCAGATGTAAGTTCCAATTTCGGCAAAGTTAATGCTTGCTTCAAAGGTGCTACTTGATTTTTCGCCATTAAAGCTGTGCATTCGTTGGATATTATACACTTCAAATAGGCAATAACACCATAGGCCAGTGGACTAGCGTCAGCAAATATATGCAATTCTACATCCATGTCTCTGTTCCGTAAAACACATCTGGGTATACAATAATCCTTGATGTTTGTTAGATCTTGTATCAATTTCTTCCATTTCCAGGTTATCTCAGCTGGTAATAGGTCATCCCATTTTAATTTCAGAATCCAGACTTTCTGAAATAAAATTTTTATTGTTATAGTAAATGGGCCCAAAAATCCAAGTGGGTCAAATACTCTAGCGATCGTTTGTAGAACAAGACGTTTTGTTGGTTCCTCAAAATGTACAGAGTCATTTAATATGTTTTGCAAATCAACATTTAGCTGGTCTGTAGAAGTGAACCAGATAATTCCCAAAACCTTCTTTGAATAATTTTTCACATCAAGTTGGTTTTCTTGCATTTCACCTGAGAATATCTTCGTCAACTCAGGATCATTTGACGCCCATTTTCTCAGATTCATATTTGCTTCAGCCATAGTTTTTCTAGATCGTTGATATATGTCCTTAGCTTCTGATGTGGAACATGCAGCCATAACCAAATCATCAATATAGAATGAATCCAGCAAACGTTTTCCAAATTCTTGATCTTCGTGAATCAATAAATGTTTTCGTAATGTCACAGCTAGTAGAAAATGGGCTTGCCGTAACTCCAAACGTCACCCTGCAAATCCAAAGCTTCAAGTATAGCTTTGGAAGTCGAGTGACTGAGGTTATCTCTTCTTTAATGGGATACCATAAAACTCGATGAAATACGCAGCGCTGCACGCCTTAAATCTTCCTTGCAGGTGCCATTACTTCCAAGATAACTTGGAAGTAATGGTGACTCCCAAATATTTGAGACTTTTGCCCCAATCAATGGGAGTCCCATAAAGACGAAGCTTAGCCGGGGAACTGCAAGCCTTGCTTTCGCAAACAAGAGCCTGTGTTTTTCCCGGATTAAGCTTAATCTTCCATCCATCAAAATAGTCCACAAGTCGATTCAAATGATTCTGTAATCGGTTTCTGACCACTATGTAATTCATGTGCGTAGACACCAGGAGTGTGTCATCCGCAAAAAGAGAAAGTTTTGTCTGAGAATTTTGAGGAATATTGGCAGTGAAAATGTTATACAAAATGGGTGAAAGCACTGACCCTTGCGGAACGCCAGCCTTTATTGAGCAAAATTTGGAAAAAACCGAGTTTAATTTGACACGAAAAACGCGATTGTTTAGAAAACTTTTTGATAGCAAAATTAAATTTTTCGAGAAGCCAAATTTAGCCATCTTGTACAGAAGCCCTTCATGCCAGACTTTGTCAAAAGCCTTCTCCACATCAAGGGATACAATCCCGAAAACTTTCCCAGACTGCATCCCTCTAGTGAGACCTTCAACAAGTCTGACAATCTGAAGCTCTGTACAAAGTCCTTCCTCAAAACCGAATTGGAATTTTGGAATGACTTCAAGATTGTCACACTGAATTTTGATTTTCCGCAAAATAAATTTTTCAAAAAGCTTGCCAAGACGTGAAAGTAATGAAATTGGACGGTAATTAGACGCGACAGACAAATCTTTTTCTTTTTTTGGTATGAGGATAACATTGGCCATTTTCCATACATCAGGAAAATAGTACAACGACAGAAAAGAATTAAATATTCTTGCCAGATAAGTGACATAGTTCATCGGCAAATTTTTGAGTATCTTGTTGCCAATGTTATCTACTCCTTGCCTTTTTAGACTTGGAGAATTTAATCACTTCCAGAATTTCTTCTGGAGAGATTGGGTTTCGAATATCAACTGGAACAGTGATATTACGAGACTCTAAATTCTCCAAGTCCAGGTAAAAATTACCAACACACGAGTCAATCTCGGGCAAGCCCAAGTCATCGTCGACAGAAAACTGATTACAGAGCGATTTAGCAAAAATCTCAGCTTTGGCATCATCTTCAAAGGCAAAACATGTTTTCTGTGTTTGCCGCTAAACATTGCATTAAGTCTCCAGAAATCTTCTGAGCCGTGCTGATCCGAAGAAACAGAGGCCAGATATTCCTGGAATTTCTCATTTTTAAATTTAAAAATGAGGGATTTAATTGTGTTGGTCAGTCTGTTGGCAATTTTTCTGTCGGTATGATCGTTAGCTTGTCTCCTTAAACGATTTCGGGTCTTGATAAGACGACGAATGTTTAAGGGTAGGTTAAAAGCGTTGTGTGAGTTTGTCGGTATTTTGTTTTGTGCCGTTTGTAAATTTTCAGTTATTTTGTCAGTCAAGTGAGCAATTGCCCACTCAATTTCTTGCCTGTTAGTCGATGGTATATCATCAAAATTTGAACTATTACACAGGTCTTGGAATCGACGAAAATTGGTACATTTTTTAAAATGCACCATTTTCTCAACCTCAACCTGGCTCAAATTTATCTCCAACGGATTATGATCTGATGAAAGCTCAAACAAACTTTCAACAGACATAAAAGGATCAAAATTTGAGACAATAGCCAAATCCAGAATGTCGGGCTTACGAGCACCAAATCCAAAATGAGTGGGGCTGTCAGGAGCAGTAATCTTGACTTGGTTGAAAAGTGAGTATTTCTAGAGTCTATTGCCGTCAACATTGTTCCGCAAGCAACCCCAGGAAACATGTTTGCAGTTGAAATCTCCAACTGTTAGTACTGGAATTGCAAATCTGTTGAAAATGGCATCCAAATCTGAGTTGCGAATTTTGACACCCTTGACTTTTATAAACTGAACAAATAATAAAAGACACATTTTTAACCGAAATTTGCAAAGTAGTATTTTCGAGCAAACAAGCAGGATCAATTTGAATCGGCTTATGTACTAGACCCTTCCTGACCAAAACGGCAGTACCTCCTGTGTTAGAGTTGGCAACATTGCATGTTGCAATAGCTTTAGCCACTTCCTACTCGCGTAGTGGTGTGTGACAGATGTCATGAATGTCATGTAAGATGTGACGGGAGAATAGACGGACATTAGTTAAACACATATTTAGTTTTAATAAATATTCTGTTGTGAATCCGGCTGAAGCACAATGAAACTGAACGCAGCGAATAAGCTACCTGGAGAAGTTACTGGTTTTTTGGGACATTGATTAATAATATACGTTAGAATCGATTTGTGTCTTTAAAAGTTGTATTTATTCCATACGAAATTAAAATTTATCAAGACGTAAACGAGCTTTCAATACTATAAAGGAGTCCCACGCTACATTGGTCCTTCCCACCGGATGAAAAAAACCCCAACTGGAGTTGCAGAGAGAAAATTCCGGGTGTAGATTTAGTCAATACGAGTAAGTCCTCTTTTCTACCTACATTTTCTGTTTTTTTTTCCTCTACAGTCTCAAATGCGTGTATACGGGTGAATTTTCAAGCGTTTATTTTCAGTTTATACGATACGGTACTACTCAGTAGTATCTATGCGCTAATAATACATTGACGATTGTTTTGAGTAATAAACCGTCACTATTCTACGTTTTACGATGTCTAGCGATGAAATAAAGTCGCTTAAGCGAAAAAGAGGTTCAATTAAATCGAAAATGACTATTTTTTCAAACTACTTGAACGAATTCAAGCTCAAGTTGGATACAAATCCCGTCATTATCGATGAGGACTATTGTCAATTACAGACACGTTTTTCACAATTCAAAAATTTAATTAGTGACTTTGACACTAATCAGGTAGCATTGGAAAATGTTGTCGATGACGCAGAATTGGAGGTGGAGTTTTCTGAACGCAGCTGGTTCTCTAATACGTTTCATTCGACATCCGCTAAAGCGCAGAATATCTTGGTAAAACATAACCAAGAGAACACTACTTCTAATTTAAATAATGAAGTTAGTAGAGAGTTTCATCAGAAAAGCGTCAAACTTCCGCCAATTATAGTTCCGAAGTTCCGCGGCGACTACGAGAGTTGGCTTGAGTTTCGAGAAACGTTTGAGTCGTTGATTAATAAAAATAGTGATCTGAATGATATTCAACGGTACCACTACTTGAAAAGTTCGCTATTAAACATCGCAGCCGATGTGATAGCTTCTTTAGAGTTCTCTGCGGAAAATTATCCCATTGCTTGGGATCTTTTGTGCAACAGATTCAACAACAATCGACTTCTGGTACAAAATCACGTTAAAGCCATTTTCAATATAGAGATTCTCTCTAAGCAGTCATCGAGATCATTGCGTAATATTATTGACACTTTGTCAAAACACTTGAAAGCTTTGAAACAGCTCAAACAACCTTCTGAGTCGTGGAACACATTAGTTATATACATAATTACGGGAAAACTGGATAGATTTTCAGCTCGCGACTGGGAAGAATACATTGCTACCAATGACTCTCCGACTCTTGATAATCTGAAATCATTTTTACAAGCAAAAGCAGATCTTTTAGAGACCTTGGAGCTAAAATCTTCCGATATACGTCTAAATAGAACCCCACGCGAAAACAATCAAGCGAGAAATTTTCTAGCGTCTGATGATACACGAAAGGATGATGCGCGAAAATTCGATCGTCAAGCAAATACCCACCCATTTTGTTCATTGTGTAAACGAAATACACATTTTATTCGAAACTGTAGCGAATTTCTCAGTCTCCCAGTTGAAGAAAAAATAAAGCGAATAGAAAGTTTGAAACTTTGTCTAAACTGCTTGAGATCAGGTCATAATATTCAGAAATGTAGATTTTCAAATTGTAGGAAATGTAACGGGCGGCACAACACCACAACACCCTCGTACATATTATTTCAGAATCAAATGCGAACAATACGGATATCATTTCTAATTCGAGAAAGAAAGGCGAAAATTCCAATGCGATAGCACTGAATTCGTATGAAGGAAATACAGGTGTTTTAATATCTACAGCACTTATAAAAATATTCGACGCAAACAAGCAGGTCCACACAGTACGCGCTATATTGGACTCCGCATCACAATCTAGTTTCATCACATCAGAACTGTGCCATCGTCTGAAACTTCCCACTGAAGATATTTCCATGCAAGGAAATTATTAACGAATTTTCTAAAATAAAACATAAATGCGATATAAACTTTGAATCGCTTCATAGTGCTTTCCAGACGATTCTACCTTGTTTGATAATCGAAAATATATCGGGTATTCTTCCAAACTACCCCGTCGAACGAAAAGCTTTGAAAATTCTGGCAAATGTTACGCTAGCAGATGCTTCCTTCGATAGATCAGGTCCAATTGATATATTAATAGGCGCTAATATTTTTTGAGAGCTCATTTCAGTCGGCCAAATCAAACTAGGAGCTAATCTTCCCGTTCTGCAGAAAACAGTGCTCGGCTGGATAGTCTCAGGTCCTTTGGGAAAATTAGAAAATAACAGCCTTCATTGTCATTTTAATAGAAATCTTGACATACAAGAACAACTTGCTCAATTCTGGGAGCTGGAGGAGTGCTGTGATATCCGCCTGTACTCTTAAGAAGAAGAAGCATGCGAACAACATTTCGTCGAAAATACTAAACGCAATGAAAATGGTCGATTCATAGTATCAATCCCATTCAAAGAGTCACCTGAAAAATTAGGTGAATCGAAACTACAAGCCGAAAAAAGGTTCATATCTTTAGAAAGAAAATTACTGCGGAATGTAAATTTTCGAAACGATTATACGAAGTTTATGCGTGAATATCATGATCTCGGGCATATGCGAAGAGTGGATGACGATACCAACGAAGCAAGCAATAACTATTACATGCCACATCATGGAGTGGTCAAAGAGTCAAGTACGACAACACGGCTACGAGTCGTTTTTGATTGTAGTGCTCTTACTACTACAGGTATTTCACTGAATGAAATACAAATGATTGGACCTACAATACAAAATGACCTCATTTCTATTCTACTTCGATTCAGGATACATTCTTTCGTGTTAACGGCTGATATCGGAAAAATGTATCACCAGGTTCTCATCAAATCTGAACAATGTGCTTTTCAGAGCATACTTTGGCGAGAAGAACCTTCTGAACCACTCGAAACTTACGAACTCCAAACAGTCACTTACGAAACAAGCAGTGCTGCGTTTTTGGCCATCCGAAGTTTATTTCAGTTGAGTTTAGATTGTCAAAATTTGTATCCAGATGTATCCAGTGTCATACTAAATAATTTCTATGTTGATGACGTTCTTTTTGGAGGATCTTCCATTGACGAAGTCTCCATCCTAGGTTCAAATCTATCAAAAATTCTTAGTTCGGGCGGATTTAAATTGCGAAAATGGCATTCAAATTGCAACAAAATTGTCCAGAATATAACATCTGACGACATTGAAAAAAGTAATATCGTAGAATTGGGTACAAACGATACTACAAAAACGTTAGGATTAGCTTGGTCTAATTGTGAAGATATATTCACGTATAATATTAATGTTAATCCGAAGGATGGTATGGTAACGAAGCGAACTATACTTTCATGCATTAGTCAGGTTTTTGATCCTCTGGGTCTTCTGAGTCCATGCATAATTTCAATAAATTTACAAAAGCTGTGGCTAGAGAAATTATCTTGGGATGAGTCAGTTCCCATGGCTATTCACACTGTTTGGATGAAATTTAAAAATGAAATTAATGAAATAAATATTATAAAGATCTCGCGTCATTCCGTATGTGATGACCCCAAATTCATTCCAAGCTCTTTAAAAACGTTCGTGGCCAATCGTATCTGTAAAATCCAAGAAATGACAAATTCATACCAATGGCGGCATATTTCGACTAAAGAGAACCCATCGGATATTTTATCACGTGGCATGTTCCCCAATTTTCTATAATGCAGCATTCTCTGGTGGCATGGTCCAGAGTGGTTAAGTAGATCCGATAATGAATGGCTAGTATCGAAATATGTCGTGGAAAACTTGCCTGAATTGAAGGAGAAAAGTTTACAGATAACTAATCATTTTATTTTCATAGAGTTCACTAGATTTTCTCTTCTTAATCGATCAAAACGTTGCGCGGCGTACGTCTTAAGATTTCTTCACAACTGTAAAAATACAGATTCTAGACGTTCAGGTTTTCTTACGTTAACTGAAATCAACGATGCTTTCATAGTTTTGTTGAAACAATCTCAACTTGAATGTTATACGGAAGAAATTGATTTGCTTACTAAAAATAAACTGATTGGTCCTAAAAGTGCGTTATTCAGTCTAAACCCATTTATAGATGATTGCGGATTGTTGAGAGTCGGAGGCCGTTTGAAAAACTCAGACTTTCATGTTAACAAGAAACATCCTGTTATTATATCTTCAAAACATCATTTATGTAAATTGATTTTCAGATTTGAACATTTGAAAATGTTACATGCTAGCCCACAGTCCTTACTCAGTGATATAAGAGAATCTCTATGGCCAGTCGGTGGCAGAAATTTAGCTAAATTCACTGTTCGACAGTGTAAAACTTGTTTCAGATTCAATCCAAAGGCTATTTGACCAGTTATGGGCAATCTTCCGCAGAAGCGATTGGAACCGGGTTTTCCATTTCAAACATGCGGGGTCGATTACGCAGGACCTTTCTTAATCAAGGATCGAAAGGGTCGAAGATCCAAGACTAGTAAATGCTATCTAGCATTGTTCGTTTGCTTCTCAGGATATGACATGGTGTCAGGTGGATACTTCGGGCGATAGTGAATTTTGTGCCGTTGTGCCTAGTGAAGTCAGAAGTGCTTTGTTGAGGTCATTGCACTCTTGTTCCTGTTGAATAGACATCATCCACTTATTGCTGATTTTGTGTAGCTCTCGCTATAGCTTCACGCAAAATGGAACATTTCTGTAGGCCACCAGAGCCCGTTGTGTTGGACGGCAACATAGCTGCTAACTGGAAACGATTCTCGCAAAAGTTCAAGGTTTTTTCCACGGCAACTGAATTGAGCAAAAAATCTGAAGAAACTCAAATCGCAGTATTTTTAAACTTGTAAGGAGATGATGGCCTGGAGTTATATAACAGCTTCACGTTTGAAAATGATGAGGAAAAAGAATTAAAAAACGTTATTGCAAAATTTGATGCACATTGCAATCCAACTGCGAATGTTGTGTTTGAAAGATTCAAATTCAACAGTCTAGTGCAAAAAGAGGGCCAAACATTTGACAGTTTCCTTACAGAGCTAAGGACGGCTGTCAAAACAACTGAATATAAAGACTGTGAAGACATGATCAGGGACAGAATTGTGATCGGCATTTGGGACAAAAGTTCGCAGGAAAAACTTCTTAGAGAATCTAAGCTCACCTTGAATAAAACGATCGCATTTTGTCGTGCTTCAGAAATAAGCAAAAATCAAGCTAGGGTTTTGCAAAGTGAAGCAGCCAAGGAAGCAGCAATTGATGAAATTAAAAGGAATCAAGATCGAACCTTCGATAGATCACAGTCAAAAAGGCCGCCTTTGTCAACGAACACCCGTACAAATTAGTGTAAATATTGTGGGTATAAACATTTCAAGGATAGAAGTTGTCCTGCGCTTGGAAAAACATGTGCGAAGTGTCAGCATCGTAATCACTTTGCAGCGGTGTGCCCGAATGAGAAGAACATGCACAGCAAAGAGTACCAACGACAACATGCCAAGAAACCAAATAGAGAAGTTCACGATGTTGAGAAGAAAGAGCCAACCAGTGAGAATAGTGACAGTGATGATCAGTTCTTTGTAAATTCGATTGATCTGATTGGTGTGGAGACCTCCAAGGATCGAGTGACTGTAACAAAGTCAGTTTCACAAGTAAGTGCCAGTGAAAGAGTGTGGAAGCAAACAGTGATCATAGGAAAGGAGCAAATGGAGTTGAAGCTTGATACAGGCGCCGAAGTGAGTGTTCTACCTTCGCATGCTCTAAGAAAATTGAAGCTTGATCATAATCTACAACCATCAAATGTGACTCTTATTTCATATGGTAGTGAAAACTTCAAGATACAACCTGCTGGTGAGATTAAGTTATTATGCAAAGTTAAAAATCGTGAGGCATTTGTTGATTCCATTGTTGTTGACGCAGATAATCAATTGCCACTTCTAGGGCTACCAGGTTGTATATCTTTGAGGTTAATAAAACGTTTAGCTGGCATTAGTCACTGGGAAAATGTCATCTTCAAATCATTGGATGATGTTGTTAGATCATATAAAGGTATTTTTGATGGTTTGGGGGAATTTCCCACAAGTCATCACATTACCTTGAAAAATGATGCTGTGTCACATGTTCAGCCTCCCAGAAGGGTTCCCAGAGCACTTCATGATAGACTCAAGAAAAAACTTGCGCAGCTTGAAAATCAACATGTTATTGAAAAGCTCGAAAAACCGACTGAGTGGCTGAACCCCCTGGTGATTGTTGAGAAGGGTAATGGTGACCTCCGTCTGTGCCTTGATCCAAAATTCTTAAATAACGCTATACAGCGTGAACATTTTTTAATCCCCACTGCCGAAGAGACTGCGACCAAATTGTGTAACAAAGAATATTTCACGTTTTTTGACATGAAAGACGGCTATTTTCAAGTCAAAATAGATGATGGAAGTGCTGATTATACAGCTTTTGGCACGCCATTTGGGCGTTACCGGTTCTTGAGATTGCCTTTTGGCATTTGTTCCGCTCCAGAAGTCTTTCAGCGTAAGAACTATGAAATATTTGGCGACTTAGATGGAGTGAGGCTTTATTTTGATGACCTTATTGTAACAGGTCGTGATGAACTCGAACATGATAGAAATTTGCAACTGGTTCTCGAGCGTGCACGTAAATATAACATCAAGTTCAATAGCTCTAAAATTTAGTTCAAGTCAAAGTCTGTAAAATTTATGGGTCAGATTTATACAAAAGGCGGTGTTGAAGCGAATAAAACTTATGTGGAAGCCATCACAGGGCTTCCAAGACCTGGTAGTAAAAATGACTTGTTAAGAATTTTGGGAATGGCCAAATTTTTGGGCAAATTTGTACCGAACATGTCTAGGATTACCGCTCCACTTCGCAACTTAACTAGACAGGATGTTGATTTTGAGTGGGGTGGTGAGCATGAACAGTCTCTTTCTCAATTGAAGCATCTTTTGTCATCGGCCCCCGTATTGAAATTTTTTGATAGTTCCAAAAACATTGAAATCGAAACTGATGCATCAAGGGATGGACTTGGTTGTGTACTGTTGCAGGATGGACACGCTGTCGCGTTTGCATCGCGAAGTTTGACACCAACAGAACAGAAGTATGCCCAGATTGAGAAAGAGATGTTGGACATTGTGTTCTCTGTTCAGAAATTTCATTACTTTATGTATGGCCAAAAAGATATCAAGATAAACTGGGATCATAAGCCCCTGGAAGCCATTTTCAGAAAAGAACTTGAACCATTTTCGAGAAAAACAAATTTTTATTAAACAAAACCTCGAAAAAAGCCATGACGAAGTGGTGCTCTTGAACAAATTGTGAACAGGGTGTCCGGGAAAATGTGCGAGATCTCTCGGATTCTGATAGAATATTAAAAAATAAGATGACAAGTTCCCATAAATTTTTTTCCTAGCGTTAGGTTCACAATTTCGTCAAGAGCACCACTTCGTCATGGCTTTTTTTGAGGTTTTGTTTAATAAAAATTGTTTTTTCTCGAAAATGGTTCATTTTATCGACAATGAACAAGAGTACCTTTTCTTTAGCTTAATTTTCAAGGTATCCAAATTTATTTTTTTTAACTCCTTATCATACAGGGTGTTAAAAATTTGAGCGTTAAAATGTACAATCTAGTCCGTCCCTGGTAAACTAAACAAGCTAATTATGTTTTAAGGGAAGTATTTTGAGAGGTCCTTACTACTGTTCATCATATTCAATTTTCATTGAATTATATTGAGTCGTTTAAAAGTTATTCAAGAAAAACCGATTTCCAGTGGGGTCCTTTAGGGGGCCGTATCTCCGTAGGGAGGGCCGCTAGGAAAAAATTTTATGGGAACTTGTCATCTTATTTTTCAATGTTCTATCTGAATCCGAGAGATCTTCCACATTTTCCCGGACACCCTGTATGTAAATCGAAAGTTCCAATCAGTGCTGAACTACTTAAGCCTAAGCTGTGTGAAGGGATAAAGGAGAGATTCGAAAATAAGCATAAGACATACCATAAGTATTATGACAAATGTTCAAAAGATCTTAAGGAATTGGAACCTGATACTAATGTAACAATTTATGATCATGTTAGGAGGAAGTGGTCCCCTGGAAGGGTAATCGCTCAGCATGATGCACCACGGTCTTATGTTGTTCGAAACGAGACGGGTGATTTAGTTCGGCGTAACCGGGTTGATTTAAAAGAATCATTAAACATGTTCCAGGGTACATCCTCCGAACATGACATTGATGATGAACCCAATCTCTTTAAACAAGACGATCAGCACCAGACTGTTAGTCATTGTTTACCTCACGGAGAACAAAGTTCAGGTCACAGCCCTGCAAAGGCAGTTTCGCCATCACTTAGGACTAGGTCTGGTCGTCTAGTGAAAGCATAGGGAGAATAGACGGACATTAGTTAAACACATATTTAGTTCTATTAAATATTCCAACACTTAATTAAGATCAACTCTATCCTGCATAGTCACAGGATATGACACATCCACCGTGGGTGGCCCTGTCGCTTCGATAGCGGGAATAATTGGGCACATTGAATTTTGATGAGGGCTTGAGGGAAGTCTCCTGCAATGCCACGATATCAAACTTTTTGTCTTCCAGAAAATTTTGGAGCTCAAACGATTTTTGACTTATGCCGCAACAATTCCATGACATAATTTTAAGGCCGAAAAGTGAATCTGCATTTGGTGCACTACTCATCACGAGGGGGGGAACCGGTCTCAGATGCCACCGAGTGTCCATCATCACACTCCATCTCCTCCTCTTCCACCTCATCTGCCGCCAGGTCATCAACTCTGGCAGACAGTGCTGCCAAATCGTCCCGCATCGACGACTGGCTTTGGGCCACATCCTTTACAGTCACCCTGATGAGATTCAACTCTCTGTTAAAAGAGTCAAACCTATCGAGCAACTGCCTGAACATAACCTCAAAACCAGGTGCGCTAGCAGCAATGGCCGCATTGCTGCTTGCAGCACGATTTTTCAGCCTATCTGCCATTGTCGGCCCATTGACAGAGGGCAAAATTGGGGGTGGAAGCGGCTGACGAACCACCCGAGTGACACCCAAGGTGGCCGATTCCTGCTGCTGACCCGCCAAAATTTTATTGCTACGAATAAAATTTGGATTTTTCACGCAATACTTCCAATTAGCAGCATGTGGCCCCTTGCAATGGCAGCACACCAAAACAGATTTTTTGGGATTCGGACAGTTTTTGTAAAAATGAGGTCCGGCACACTTGTGGCACACCGGGTCACTCCTCCAGGAACTGAGCGAATGCCCAAAAGCTTGACAGTTATGGCATTGCTGGAGGTATCCAGGCTGTACATTTTGCTTCTCCACCTCTATGGAGAGACGGAGAAGAAAATTTTCCTTAAGGAGTCTGTCGACGTAATCATTGTCGATTAGCACTTTCAGAACTCCGGAATTGTACGTCCTTTTAGCTCCCTTCATAATCCAAAAGAGACTAATTGGATCGTATCCACGTTCCAACAAAGCACTCCTGATGTCAGGGATCGGAATAGAACTATTCAGCCCTTTAATAACCTGATTGGTCTTCCTTTCCTCGTTCAAAAAGCGAGTATGATATTTCAGATTGTTTGCTCTGAACAAACGGGTCAGAGCCCTGTGTTGGTCCGTGGATACAGGCGTTATCTGGATCCCAGGACTGTGTCGATTGTTTCTGATATTACCAGAAGGTAGATTGAGACCCTCTGCTACGAGGAGTTCATATACCTTTGGCCATTCGTTGAGTTTGGACGTCAAAACAACCGGAGGAATGCGTGAATTGACTGCTTTGTTTACATTGTTTGAAGTATTTTGACAAGTTGTCAAATTTTTAGGTTGTGATTTAGAATTGTCAGAATTTGATGGAGGTTGTTCAGAAACAACCGACAGGGGGGCCCTGGAATTTTTGGGCCCCGGAGTCCCACTTGTAGGTTGCGGAGCCCTAAAATGGGGCTCCTGGGGCTCCACCTCTGAACGAGAAGGAACTTTTAAAGGTGGAAAATCTTCAGATTGTTTAAGTGGGAATTTACTCACCCGAGATTTCGATCTATCCATGGATTCTTTCAGGATCGAATTTTGTTTACGTAAGTTGTTGATTTCCTCCCTGAGTATGGCATTTATTTCCAGGACTTCATCGAATTTGTCGAAATAAATTTGGATTTTTCACGCAATACTTCCAATTAACAGCATGTGGCCCCTTGCAATGGCAGCACACCGATACAGATTTTTTGGGATTCGGACAGTTTCTGTAAAAATGAGGTCTGCCACACTTGTGGCACACCGGGTCACTCCTGCAGGAACTGAGCGAATGCCCAAAAGCTTGACAGTTATGGCATTGCTGGAGGTTTCCAGGCAGTACATTTTGCTTCTCCACATCTATGGAGAGATGGAGAAGAAAATTTTCCTTAAGGAGTCTGTCGACGTAATCATTGTCGATTAGCACTTTCAGAACTCCGGAATTGTACGTCCTTTTAGCTCCCTTCATAATCCAAAAGAGACTAATTGGATCGTATCCACGTTCCAACAAAGCACTCCTGATGTCAGGTATCGGAATAGAACTATTCAGCCCTTTATTAACCAGATTGGCCTTCCTTTCCTCGTTCAAAAAGCGAGTATGATATTTCAGATTGTTTGCTCTGAACAAACGAGTTAGAGCCCTGTGTTGGTCCGTGGATACAGGCGTTATCTGGATCCCAGGACTGTGTCGATTGTTTTTGATATTACCAGAAGGTAGATTGATACCCTCTGCTACGAGGAGTTCATATACTTTCGGCCATTCGTTGAGTTTGGACGTCAAAACAACCGGAGGAATGCGTGAATTGACTGCTTTGTTTACATTGTTTGAAGTATTTTGACAAGTTGTCAAATTTTTAGGTTGTGATTTAGAATTGTCAGAATTTGATGGAGGTTGTTCAGAAACAACCGACAGGGGGGCCCTGGAATTTTGGTGCCCGGAGTCCCACTTGTAGGTTGCGGAGCCCTAAAATGGGGCTCCTGGGGCTCCACCTCTGAAAGAGGAGGAACTTTCAAAGGTGGAAAATCTTCAGATTGTTTAAGTGGGAATTTACTCACCCGAGATTTCGATCTATCCATGGATTCTTTCAGGATCGAGTTTTGTTTACGTAAGTTTTTGATTTCCTCCCTGAGTATGACATTTATTTCCAGGACTTTATCGAATTTGTCCTTTAATTCATTGAAGTCTTCTTTGCTACAAAAAGTTGAATTATTAATAGTTACTTTGGGTTGCTTTCTGATTGGCGAAAGAGTGACATCTTTCGAACATGAAGGTATTTGTGAGTCATGAATTGTTGGGGACGCAGACCTAGCGGTTGAAGACCGTTTATTCCTGTTTTTCCTAATTGACAATTTGAATCCGTCATTTTTGACAACTTGGTGTGATTTGGATATTTCATCATCTGAAACATGAAAAATTGGATTAATAGATTGGGAAATATTTACAGTAGGTGTGGAGTCTTCTTTACTGAGGATGGGACTCCGGCTTCTAGACCTTGGGATGTTTTCAGAGGGTTTCTTGTCGCAGCTGTCAGTTGACAGATTGTCATCCTCACTGTTAGGCAAGTCGCGCTGCCTTTTCTTTTTCTTTCCCCTCATCGTGGCAGGGAAGTCACTTAGATTGCTGCTGTTTAGGCTGCCTGGAACACTGTAGAACCGGATAAAATCAAGATTTTGTCGGAGCTACTTTTCAAGTCACGTTGACACTTTTTGTCAAATTTGACTTTTTTTTTTTTTTTCCTGTTAAAGCCCCGGACGGCTGTATTTCTCCTGCGCGACGCCATAATGATAATCCTGAATATCAGTACACACGCTATATCTCTCTCTACCTTTTTTATACGATATTATGTTGTTGTTTTGCCTAAGGCATTCGGAATTTGTTTATTTATATAGTCACATTCCCGGGTGCGTATTGGCATTCCTTACTACGCTACAGAGCATAGATGAGTTGTATCGCAGTAAAGTACGGCTGGACTGCGCGCACAATTTGTTCAGCCATTGTTTACTACGGTACAGGCCAAATGCACTGTATGGAAGAAAAGTATGGTAGGAATGGATTTGTTAACCCAATGCATCAATCATTATCGTCCACCACGAAAATTAATTACATACATGTATAATTATTTTCTATTATAAGGGTGAGTCTAGAAATATTCTACTGTCATTTTAATGTCTCAATGTGTACAACGGCTTCACGGAGCCATTTTAATTTCGCAAATTAGAAGTTTCCAAGTTTCAACTTCAATAAGTCGTGTCTACGCAGTTTTGTTATTTTTGTCTAGTTCTGTAAATTTGTCAAATCAAAGGTGTTCGTGATAAAATTACACAGTGATCGGCTAAAATATGGAACACATTTATTTTAAATGCGAGGTTTTAATTTTTTGGAAAACGCTCGGGCATATTGTTTTTCATTTGTGGATGCGGTCTCTTTAATGACAATTTCATGTATACAGAGTGAATCAGAAATAGATTACGATCATCACTTTCTTTGTTTCAAATGGAAACATGTAATTTTTATTTCATATTTGAATTCTGCGTGAAATTCTGTGTATATATTTATGCAATATACCTACATATTCATATCCAACTTTTTTCGAGAAAATTGCATTTTGAATCCATGATATTATTCAATCTAAACCTGGTTGATGTTTGTATTGGTTGAAAATTTGAATTAAATGCTCATTCAGCAACGTACTAAAAAAAAACATACTCGCCTAGTTACCTACACTAAGTTTATATCGCTGCTTCTTGGCTGTGAATATGAAAATAAACAACTACGCGATTCTTCTTTTTGAGTTGCTTGGTTACTACATATTTACTTACGTTGCTGTTTGGATTTTCAATTCAATTATTGAATCACTAGAACATTAACTTCTTCTTGAAATAGAAATATTATGGATTTATTAGGCCATTTTCTCGAAAACGCGCGGTTGGATATACACTAACCGACAATAGTAGAGAAACAGCCTAAAATTTGAGGAAACTTTGATCCTGGACCAGGCATCAAAAAAGTGATTTTGCATTTAAAAACTTGAATCTAGTTGTCAGTTTACGTGTCCTGGCGATTTTGAAAAAGAGAAAAAAAATTGTTTAGTGCCCTTTTTTCACGTTCAAAAAATGGACACTTTTCAAAACTTTTTCCTGTGTAGTTTTTGAAAAAAACATGGCTAGCACCATTCGAAAGAGGAGCAGAAATTATGTACTTCATGAAAATTTCACAATAATTGAGCTTGAATTGAGGGATAGTCTAAATATAGTTATAAAATTTTGAACTTGGCAAAAATGTCCAATTTTCATAATTTCTTCAAAAATGGGTCATTTAATAAACATTTTTTTTTAACGATCGCCAGGACACATTAAATGACAACTGGATCCAAGTTTTTAAATGCACAATCACTTTTTTGATAGTTCACGCAGGATCAAAGTTTAGGCGCTTTCTCTACTTTTTCGGTTAGTGTAGGTATGGGGTGTATAACATGACAGATAAACTCGAATCGCACGCAGAATTCAATAATGAAATAAAAAATTGGTTTTCCCATTTTGAAAAAAAAACTTGATAGTCGTAATTAACTTTTGGTGTACCCTGTATACCTGAATTAGCTATAAAAAACGCCGCATCCCAAAATAAAAATCGACGTGTCCAAACGTTTCCCAAAAACTCATAACCCTGAATTCTCATCACGAACAAGTTCCATAAGGGTAAATATGATGAAAAAAGAATAACTAATAAATAAAACTACCCCAATGGACAATTTGCACATTTTTTGGAAATAGGAAAAATATAAGGATTAGTAAGTACTGATGCCATTGATGTTTAAAAAATCAACCTACGACCTCTAATAATGCAGTAATCATCGATTAAAGAGCGCCAATCAACATCCACTACGTCATAGAATACATTATCTATCTCCGTCTGTCGTATTGACTGAGATGACTCTCTCTCTCTCGGGAGGTTAATATGGCCCCACCCCGTTTGCGATCATAGAGTGAAATTAGCGTCTTCTTTTTCATTTATTTAGTATATTTTTGAGTATTTCGGAGAATTTATTTTGGAGTTGACTTTCAAATAATGTTTAGAATACTATATAAAATTTCAAGTCATTTGAAAATGTATGCAAATTGTCCATTAGTTCATGAACTGGGCGGTATCTCCAAAAATATTCAAGTGACAAAAAAAGTTAATGAGGGAAAGTTGCTTGAATAACTTTCATATTTTGCATATTTTGCATGCTGTAGAACAAATTTTTCGAAAATCATCTCAAAGAGCTTATTTCACGGCATTTCAGGAAAAAATGAATACAAAAAAAAATCTTCAGGGCACTTTGTACAGCATGTTCCTATTTACAATCTTCGTCTAATTATTATTACTTTGCTGTAGCACATTTAAAAAAACCACCCTTATTGCACTCAGTACAGTTGCTGTCAAATTCTGGAAAAATCAGCTTTCCCGTTTTTTTTATCACGTTAAAATTTTATTGGATTATTATTGTTTACTGAAATTCACAGCTGTAGCAGTAGCAGTACTATGTACTTACTACGTTACTTTTCCGCTTATGAAAACTTTGCGAAATGAGGATAGAGTCAACTCAAACTATCCCTATACGCTGTAAAAATAAATTGTACTGGTGAGTATTGGATAGTTTGATTTTCACGCATAATGATAATGTAAGTAGGTATTTTAATTCGAAACATTGAATTTCACGCTATTCAATTGAATATAAGTGTGCTTCTAATTAGCCTAAAAGGGTTTTATTTAATGATAAGCCATAGTTACAAAGATGCATTCTTGAACCAATTTCAATATAAACATGTGTCCTAGATAGTCTGGTTTTCAAGATACATTGTGTTGGAGGTCTACTTTCTGAGCACATGAAAAATCATAGGGTGAAGCTGAAGAAAAGTCCAAAACATTATGTCCATAACAATAACGGAGAGGAAAATCTTGAAACTGTTTCTACATTATTTCACATAACAATAACAACAAATGAAGCAACCAGATTTACTTATAATAAATCCGATTTTTTTTTCTAAATCTATATCTCGAAAACCAGAATATTTATATTCAAGACACAATGACAATATGTTAACCTATAAGACCTTTTCTACTTGAATTTGGTTCAGGAATGCGTCTTTGGAATTACGGCCTATCATTAAATAACACTCTGTGTAGACGCAGATTATTGTTGTTGAAACTTTGTTCAGTTCTAATTTGCAAAATTAAAAAGGCTACGTGAAGCCATCAATATAATGTAGGATTTTTCTAGATTCACCTTTATAATAGATCATTCTTATAAACATATGTATGTGATCAATTTTCTCTATATATCGTACTAAGTTAACGATAATAATTGATGAAGTGAGTGAACAAATCCATTCCCACCATATATGTACCTATTTCTTACATGCAGCGCATTTGGTCTGTACCGTAGTAAACAATGGCTGAACAAATTGTGCGCCCTGTCCAGCCATACTTTACTGCGATACAGCTCATGTATGCTCTGTAGCGTAGTAAGGAATGCCAATACGCGTCCGGGGCTTGTAGTGTTTAGGGGGATACATGGTCTCCACCTATTGGGACAGAGACAAGGCAAGTTTGTTAGCGGGTTTAAGATCTTTGACGTGTATCCACCTGAGCTTTCTACCCTCATTGTCTTTTAAGTCGCATACCACCGGAGAAATGACTTAAGTAACGGTATATGGTCCGGAGAACTTGGGAGCCAGCTTGGCTGCAAAGCCCTTAGCTGCTGATGAAAGCGGATGCTCTCTCCTCATAACTTTATCGCCCACGTGACATCTACAGTCTCGTCGTCGCAGGTTGTAGTTGTGACTTTGTGTGGTGAACGCTCGCCCTAAGTTAACACGTACTAGTTCGTAGACTTCCTGAAGACGTTTCACTCGTTCGGAGTGGGTGATAATCTGGTTGTTCGCAGGTTCCTCATCTGAGCCTGGTTCTAATCCCATGACACGGTAAACAGCTTTTGGAGGATCCAACTCTCGACCAAAATTGAGAAAAGCGGGTGAAAATCCGGTGGAATCTTGTCTGGGACTATTGATGGCGAACACTAATTCGGCCAGGTGTGCATCCCATTTCCGGTGGTTATCGTCAAAGATTTGGGCAATCATGGTCTTGATCGTTTTGTTGGTGCGTTCTACTGGGTTCGCTTGCGGCGTGTATACAGGGGTCAGCCGATGAGTAATCCCCATCTCCTGTAGAAGTTTCTTGAACGGTCGTCCGGTGTATTGCGTCCCATTGTCCGTCAGGACCGTCTGGGGACATCCAAACTTCGTGACGATTTGTTCGTAAAGTGCCTGCGTAACTGCCCGGAAAGTTGCCTGTCGGATGAGACGACACTCTACCCATCTGGTAAAACGATCCTGGAACATAACCAACCAGTTATTTCTTTTTGAGGATCGTGGCAGTGGTCCTATCAAGTCGGTTGTGATGGTTTCCCATGGATTTTGGTTACGAGATGGTTGCATTTAGCCAGGCGTCTGTTGTTGGGATGGTTTATAACGTTGACAGGAAACACAACTTCTCACATGCCGGGCTATGTCCCTCATCATTCCTTGCCAATAATATTTGCGACATATTCTGGCGGTAGTTTTGGCGATGCCACGATGTCCGGCCAATGGTGAGTCGTGATTTTCTTCCAGAACGGCTCTTTGGGAAGATTTTGGTACACAAAGTTTCCATGGATCCGTCATCTCATCCTCGGTGAGGTCAGTCAGGTCCCAGAAATGTCGATACAACTGGCCATTCTGGATGCAAAGGTCAGGGTGACAAGAAAGCAGCCGTTGAAAACGTTCCAACCATTTTCAACGGCTGCATTCTTGGCGGTGTACCAGGAACACGGCTCAAAATTGGTCACACTTAGTAACGGCTCTGGCTCATCGTATTCATCGCAGTCCAAAGGGTCTCGAGAGAGGGTATCGGCAACTTTGTTGAGCACCCCTTTGCGGTACTGGATTTTGAAATCAAACTGCTGCAGATTAATACTCCAGCAAGCCAGTCTTCCAGAAGGACTTTTCATCGAGTGTAGCCATTTCAGGCTTTGGTGATCGGTTACCACTGTGAAGTGATATCCTTCCAAGTAAGGCCTCATCTTCTCGATGCTCCATAAAATCGCCAAACACTCTTTTTCAGTGCCCGAATACTTCTGTTCCCCTGGACTTATACTTCGGCTTGCATATGCAATCACATGATCTCCGTCAGAATTGTGCTGAATTAAAGCTGCTCCCAACCCACTATCGGATGCATCGGTTTGCAACACGAATGGCCTTGTAAAATCAGGACAAGCCAGTATGGGGGCTTCGGTTAGGCTGATCTCCAGAGTCTCGAAAGCCGCTTGCTCGGTATCAGTCCATGTCCATTGATTTCCTTTCTTCAGCAATCGGTTAAGAGGGCTGGCCTTTTGAGAAAAATTATGAACAAAACGTCGATACCATGAAGCCACTCCTAGGAAGCGTCGTAGGCTCCGGATGTTAGTTGGGGCAGGAAGATCTCGTATTGCGGCAACTTTATCAGGATCGGTTCGTATGCCTTCAGAAGTGACAAAATGTCCCAGGTAACGTACTGATATTTTCCCAAAATCGCATTTCTCAGGATTTATGCGTAGATTGGCATCACGCGGGCGTTGGAATACTTCCCTCAGGTTGTTCAGGTGTTCTTCAAAGGTTTCTCCCAGGATAATGCTGTCATCGAGGTAAGCGAAGCAAAAAGGATCCAGTTCTGGGCCAATAATTCGGTCCATGAACCTCTGGAATGTGGCTGGAGCGGAGTGCAAACCAAAGGGCATTACTTTGAACTGGAAGAAACCCATTCCGGGTACAGTGAAAGCAGTGATCGGCTTACTCCTTTCAGTCAGGGGCACCTGCCAGTATCCCTGTTTTAGGTCAATGCTGGAGATATAACGAGCTTTCCTCAGCTTATCCAGGATGGCGTTGATGTAAGGTAACGGGTATGCATCTTTTCGGGTAACTGAGTTTACCTTTTGGAAATCGATGCAAAACCGGTATTTTCCATCTTTCTTTTTGACTATCACCACTGGCGAGCTCCATGGGCTGCTGGATGGTTCGATAATCCCATCGTCCAACATCTGTTTTACTTCAGTGTTGATTACCTCTTGCATCTTGGGGTTCTGGGGTCGGTATCGTTGCTTGATGGGTTCTGTATTGAGCAAATGTATGGCGTGCTCTACCAGGGGTGTCTTACCGGCGATTTTCTAGAACTCTGATAACTCATGATTCAGAAAAGTCTGCAACCGGGATTCTTCGGTTGATGTCAATTCCATACAAATTTTTGTTTGGATCTGGCCAATGAGGCTGCATGAGGCAGTGAAGAGCAACAGCTGATCCTGCAGGTAGACTTTTCCCGATCCCAAGTCGAGTCAGAAATGTTGTCTGGCTAATATGTCCATGCCCAGTACCATGTCTGAGGTTAGTTGTGGCAGGTGACTGACTGTTTCATGAAAAGTGATGTTTTCAATCGTCAACGGGATGTGGTAGGCTTTGGTGATATTGATGATGCCTCCATCAGCCACTTTCGCACTCCGTACCACTGGATCGGCTTCTGGATAATTTTGATACTGGCACATGTTGGCAACACTATCTCCCATAAACAAATTCGCCGCTCCTGTATCTATCAGGGCTAGGAACGGGGTGTCGTTGAGGAGAATGTACTCATGGGGTCGCATATCATGTGATCTGGCTGGATTCATCGAGCTGTTATGAGGTGTAAGATGCTGACTTGACCTCGGGCTAGAGCAGCATCTCCCTAGTTTCCCGAGCTGCCGAGATGGATGCAGGAGCAATCTCGGGACATTATTCCTTGTTTCCCACATCTGGAACAAAAAAGTCTGGAAGGGTTTTGGCATCGTGTTCTTATGTGGCCCTCTTCTCCACATTTCCAGCATACATTTGAACACAACCACTTACCAGACGCAGGAGCTTTCTGTCGACGGGCCTGGGGTGGACTGTGGTTGGTTCCTGGTGTTCTGGACGTCGTGGCAGGTCTATTGGTCAAGGAAATATCTGCTGATGGACGATAGTGACCTCTGGCCTGCATCTGGCTGGTACGTAACTCGGATAGCAAGGCTTCTATTTCCCGTATGGTGCGGGTTAATTCCACCACACTGGAAACGTCCGTACTCTGGCAAGAGATTTCTATATAGCCACTGACGTTCTTGCTCCGCCGTGAAGTTTCCATGTCTTTGGAAAAGTGTTTGCAGGTCAGTGATGTACCAATGGATTGGTTCATTAGGTCGTTGAAGACGACGGCTGATTTCTATCTCTAAGTCGGCAGCATAGTTGATTGGAAAGAAAAAGCTGCGAAATTCATTCAGGAAATCCGCCCAGGTTCTACAATGGGACCGGTTATTACGATACCAGAGCGAAGCATCTCCTTCCAGCAATTCAGGCATGTGTGGAAGTAACTGGTCGATCACAATCCCCTGGGAATCACATATTTCGTGAAGTCGTTCGATGAACGTAACTGGGTCAGTCCTGCCATTGAAGTGAATGTTCCACTTGTATACTTACAATGAAGGGACATTTGTAGGGGTGACCAAGAGTGGCTGGATCGTGATAGCTGGTATGGGCCTTGACATACTAGGAGCGGTGTTAGCTGAGGTGCCAGGTGGCGGATAACCGAACGCCTGGGTGGTAACTGTGGGAGAGGCCCTGCCCAACTTGATGTGGGTAGTCAAGCGCTTCCTCAAAACGTCCACTGTACCACTGGTATCCAAGCCCAAGTTCATGAGCTCCACCAGCAATTCATCTTTCTTCAACGTGTAAACCCAACTTACTCGACTATTAGTTGGATCGCAGAAGGTGGCACCTGAAGCGGATGTTACAGCCGGGGCAGTGAATGGTACAGTCTGGGATGTGAACGTTACTCCCTGGGATGTGGATGCTTCCACCTGGGATGTGGTCGCCTGGGTCGTGGTTGCAGCTGGAGGGTTGAGAAGCGGGTCACTGGCGCTGGTTCTAGAAGTTTCTTCTTCATTGTCACTGGCAGGCATGTTTGACTGTATCTCGTTCTCTGGGTAGACTCTCTAACTGGATTCACTGGTCCGTCTGTTGATGTGCACTGGTTGGTGTCTCATATCAGACTCCCTGACTGGTACTCTGATGTTGCTTTTTGAGGAGTAGGATCCATTGATGGGGTAACGATCATGCGCTCAGGCCGTTCTTTCTCTCTCTTAAAATGTTCTGGCTATGAATGGTGGGTTGTCGTAACCGGAACATGGATGGAATTTTTCACACGCGGGGGCCAAAATGGAATCAGCATACTCGATTTAGTCGAAAACGAGGTGTTACTTCGGAAAGTTTTTGGCGCATGCGTAGTAGAAAATCGATAAAATATGACTTCAGGGGGTTTCTGGTGACGTACGAAACTATTCTCGACTATTCAGAACCGAAAAAATCTGGCCTGGAAATTTGGATTACGAATCCCCGGTTTAGTCGAAATCGAGTCCCATCTCGATTTTCTGGTTGGCGCGTGCGCAGAAGAAAAACCGTCGAAACGGCGCATCCGGGCTTCCTTCATCATGTGGAATCATTTTTGATCATCTGGGCGGAGAATAACTGTCAACCTCGAAACTATTGGTCAGGTCCATTTGTAATGTCGAAATTCGGACTCAGCATCCTCGGCTTGATCGAAAACGAGTCCCCTCTCGATTTTCAGAATGGCGCATGCGCAGAAGAAGACTGATGAAACGACATAAACAGGCTTCAGGAACCATAAGGAATCATCTCCGACCGTCTGGAACGAAGAATGGCTGTCAATCTCGAAACTCTTGGTCAGGTCCATTTATCGTGTCGAAATTCGGATTCAGCATCCTCCGTTTGGTCGAAAACGAGTCGTATCTTGGGTTTGAGATTCGCGCATGCGCAGACCGGATTTTGATAAAAACAGCTGATTCGGGCTGTCTGCGTGGTTACGAACGTGATTTAGTTGGTAAAACGGGAAGTGCCTTTATTAAAGGACGTACGGGGTGGAAAGTGGTGAGAAAACGCGGTCCCTGCTCGGGCGCCATTTTGTAGCGCAACTTCGAATTTTCCTTGGTCGATCTTCTTGAGACTTTTCCAATTGCCGTAAACTCGAGCGCCACCCTTTGGATTAACGTGATAAAGGGCCCACATGCCTTTCGAGTGGCCTGTAAACAGTGGAGGGTGTAATGCCCAGGGGTCGTAGTGTTAACATAAATAAAACCAACAATTCACCAAAATAACATTTTCGTCTATTGTCCGAAAGAAACATTACTTATCTCGCACATACCCGATGTATTTATTTCACTTCTTATCTATCCGGGAATGTGGATATATAAAAACAAATTCCGAACGCCTTGAGCAAATCAACAACATTTTGTTTAAAAAGTGAGCTTAGAGAGAGATAGAGTGTGTAACGCGGTTCAGGATTACGCAACCCCTTTATTATTATCACGACTCGCAGGAAAAATACAGCCGTCCGGGGCTTTAACAGGATTTTTCTGCCGGGGCATGATCAGGATTTCTTCAACAGGAACGCAGTCAAGACAATGAGGGTACAAAGCTTCCAGGGATGTCCGTGACGTAGTCCGTAGAGGTAGTACCCAACACCCTTCAGCTCTAAGATCCCAGGTTTTCTGGATTTTATTTATGCGTACGGGGTAATGGTGGCGGCACAGGTTGTACTTCAGTTTCATACCCTTCTGTGGAGACATGAGCCTACCCCTGTAACATGAGCCAGGTTGATCTTCCCTTGTCTCCACCCTAACATGCTATGTCTGAGCGGAACAAAGGAGTGCAACCCTGTAACATAAGCCAGCTCGCTGCACCCGTAAGCTTCCCTAATCAGGCAGGACCATAGACGTATTATACGTCTATGGGCAGGACGCTTTAAGGCCAAACGTATGTCTGAACGGAACAAAGGAATGCAACCCTGTAACATAAGCCAGCTCGTTGCACCCCTAAGCTTCCCTAATCTGACACACCCTCATTCATGGTATCCTTACCATATACCTACTCGCCTTTGAGGTTTTCAACGTTACGGGGAGCTGAAGGTGGTGAAAGTACTTTACCTTGTCAGGAGCTAATTGCTGGCTGCTGGTCGGTGGATTAATTTTTCGAAACTACTGGTGCGTCGCCTTCTCCTGAGCCAGTCTCTACTTGAAGCACACTACGAGAGCTGGGGAACTGCGCGCGTTTTGCATACGTTTGGTACTGGCCAGGGTTCTTCTGTTGCTATTAATCTACTTTCGTACCGGTTATTAATTGATAAAATATAAATGACGTTTGGCGTGTGGTTTTAATTTGCAGAATACACTTTCCGGGAATTTGTTACATTGAAATAGAAAAAGAAAAGGCTCGATCGATTGATTAATAAGAAAGTTACCGGAAAATTATGGTAACTTCGTTACAAATCTTTATATCCAAAAAAATATATGGTGTCCCATTTAAAAAAAAAGATTAAAATGTCGTGACTTTTTTTTAACCACCCTGTATTTGCGAAAATATTTTCCTGATATACACTCATATGTATAGTATGGGTCTGCGCATGAACAAAACTCCTAACCTGAATGGTATACGAGCTATGGGTGCCTGACGCACTATTGCAGGACCCTGTATAACAGTGCGTTTGAGCTTGTTGCAAATGAAAAAACCAAAATTGTACCAATATGCTCTTTGGTAGATAAACTTTCCAGAACACTTCAGTAAAAAGGAAATTTTCCGAAATTACCGGATTTGTGAAATACAATTTTTTTATTAAATAACATTTTAGCAAATAACACATTTATAAAAACAAATGAGTTATTTTAAAACTTATAGTAAAAAATTATGGATGTGGCCGCCATTATTGTTTACCACCGCTTGACGTCTGCGCCATAAATTGATGGTCCCATTTATTGAACCCAGTTCAAAATTGTTCCAAACAAAATGCATTCTTTCTTTGAGATGCTCGTTTGTTCCAAATTGTTGTCTGTCGTACAAATCTGGTTCAAAAATTCTCCAAATTGAATAATCAAACCGGATTAAATTCTGGGCTGTTAGGTGGCCACATTTCTGGCTCAATATAATCCGGGCAATTTTCACTCAAGAACATCCTTGTTATGTGGGAAGTGTGCGCGGAAGCACCATCCTGTTGGAAAGTGTAATCGTAACAAACATCTTCAGTTTCTGGTAATGACTGCTACAAGATTTGTTCTTGATACGTTGGCAAGGCACTTCTATCTTTTTGATACTTCCAAGTTCACAGGGGCTGTCTCTAATGTATTCTTCGAGGGATTCCTGAAGTCTCCATAACTCTTCGATTTCAAAAGATTTAGAAAAATAATCTGCATGAAAATGTTGGGAGATTTTCCAAGTGACACTATAGAGGCATCTATTTAGTGGGTTTGCATTCAAAAATTTCGAAAAAACTAACAGTTTTGACTTTCATAATTTATGATGTATGGTCGGCCAAGGCGAACTAAATTGATCTCAAGCACAAGCAAAAGAAAGAGCAGATTTTCATTCTCAAAACGAGTAAAAAAACAGTCAGATCGGTCAAGGGATTCCAAAGTTATGGACAATTTGGTAACATCAAGTTTGTACCTGCTTTATTTGAAAATTTAGAGAGAAGTGTCAGGAAAGCACTTTTGTAGAGAATATCGTCCCAAATCGGCTTTCATATTCTTTATTGGTACTTCAAGGGGAAAAATAACAGTGCTTCATAAATTAAAATGTCGGAGCCAATATTTACAATTTCATAGAAAACTCAAGATACATCGGATAATAATCATGTTCTGGGGGTGGGGGTGATCACCCTTCTACCCCCCCGTATCCACGCCCTTGTGGTGAAGCGAACCATATTCTTTGTCGACCTTCAAAATAAAACGTTCGCAAGTTCACAATTACGAGTGCAGCTAGATTCATTATAGTTATTTTCGTGTCATATGTGTCAATCGAAGGTCAATGTGTCAGCTGAGAATAGCATTTGTTCATTTGTTTGCATGACGTTGATGCTAGAACTACAGAAAATGGAGCTTTTTTACCCCAAACCACCTATATATGACGCACACCTGATAATCATTTCGAAATTTTGGAGTTCGGAATCTTATTTGGAGTCAAAAGTTTATGCAGAGTTACCAAATTTAGATATTTCAGTGTGAGCGGCTTCGCAAATATTGAGGAAGGCCCGTCTTTAGCCTCATCGATGTGAACTGGGTATACCTTTTCACCTTAAAATCCTTCAGATATTCCTATTCTAAAATTTGAATGTTGAAAAAAGTAAACATTACAATTTTGAAAGTTGATGCGAAGTATAAAATTGCATAATTTTTGTATGAACGGTATCTAAAATATTGAAAAAACCGTCTCAGGGTGCCCTATTTGAAAGGGCGTATCCACCTCAAAACGCATTTTTTGGAAAATGATAATGAGATTTTTTTTTCATGAAAATACCTTAGAAATCACCCCACGAATTTTTAATCAGTGTTTAGGAAACACCCTGTAAACTCAATAATTTCAATGTTTGCAAAGAGCTCCAATCAACCATGATCTCGAGTTTAGCAAACTCTAAAAGAGTAAACTTTCTATCCACAAATAAGTCTCGCGAACACTACGCTGTATGATGCGAGCGAGAAAACCCGCGCGTTATCAAATTCAAGTACTCGTTAATGATACGAGTTCTCAAGAATAACATGCGATTGTTTTCGATAGCGGCACGGGTGATCTTGAGCAGAACGATTGGTCAAGAATCGGGCCCCTGACCTCTCACATTCACCGTCCAAGTAGGGGGTTAGTTAGTCTTGGATTCTTTCTTTGATTCTTGAATTATTTGCGAGGGCATTATTCTATGTTTTTTTTTCCACATGCAGGCGAGCCAGATACTCAAGAAATAATTGGAAACAACATGACAGTGAGCATGTGAAGGATAATACAGATAGACACCGGTGCGAAAATTTCCAACCTTCATGTTGATAGCTTCAATATTCATGACTAGTGGAAAATGCACAATGAAGGCCATTATAACAATAGTTCTTTGATTAAAAACTCGACGGATAAGTACCTTACGTTCACGATAGACACACACCGGTATGCTACTAAGCAACATAGAACACAGCTCACTCCAATTCGTATTCTCCTGCGCATGAGGTCATATTCGAACCAGACCACCGGATTTGTTCATTGGTTACATGCATCTTTCGAAGTTTTCCCCTTTTGTTCATGTTATATTTTAAAAGAGATACCTGGTTGTTTAGTGACAGGGTGTCAGAATAAATTCTCGTCAGAATAAAAACAAAATACATGACATTTGTACTTTCTAGAAAGATAAAGTTAGGTTATGTTAGACCAATAAATATAGGGCTGAAGTTTTGACCACTAATTATGGGACACACTGTATAATTTTTCAAGTAATAAACCGTTTGAAGTACCTATATCATCATTTAACTATATTAATGAGGTGAATTTATAACTATGAGAAAATTTAAAATGTGGAACTTTCACTTCAGTTACATTCAAGTGACATACATACCTAGTACTTTTGTTTGCATTTATTCCAGCGTAGTCTAGAACGTTTGAGTGTTCATGTTTATATATTTGATGTTGCGATGGAAAGCGATATGAATATTATATTGAATAATTACGATGGTTCATTCATTGTAATACTTACTCGTAACCAATTTCTCTCGAACAAAAACTAGAACTATCCGTAGGCAAAAACGAGAAATAAAGACATTGCAGACTTTTTCTTAAGGCAGTCATCATCTGTCAGTCAGTCAGTCTTTACCAAAACTTCAGTTAGAATCATTAGTGTTGATGAGACCATGGATTCACATGATTTCTGGCCTTTAGTAAATTGCAATAACCTACTAGAAAAATTTCCGTTGATATCTATTCAAAAGGGCGAATACATTTTTAAAATCAAATTAATTTGTTCTTGTTTTCCATTCCATTCCTGCAACACCAGCAAACGCTCGAAAATAAATTCTTAGCCGTCATTTGTTAAAAAAGACTTCTATGAAAGCAAGTCAAAGCTAATTTTTCAAACAGACATTCTGAAGTTATTGTATGTATTCACAAACCGGTTATACCTAAAGTGCAATAGAAATAAGTAGAAAAATAGCCTGAGGTCGAACAAATTGCAACGAAACCGATTCTTGCTGCATATTGTAGGTATCATGGCTCTTATCAACATTCTAAAAATATACATCCCTACTGCTGCGCCAAATCGCTTTTTTTGGTCACCATCTTGAAAAAACATGGAGATGTTTAATTTTTTTAAAAGAAAATCATGTGTGGCATCACATTACAGGAAATTCTGCCCTAAAAAAGGTGCCATATTTATTGTTTTGAGTAAAAAGGTTATATAATGATTATACAGGGTGTAACAAATTCGAGTATACACAGTGTGTCCATTCAAGTGTGCAACATATGGGATTTTTTTGAATTATTTATTGCTGAAACAAAACTCAAATGAGTATTGCCGAAAGTTGGTGCATGTTCGATTATCTCATAAGGTGCAGTCAGAATGGTTGCAAGTCAAACATTATACACGGGGGTCGAAAAATATAGAATCTATAGAAGAGTAAAGTAACCTTATTCCAAAAAAATCAGCAAAATGTTGTGAAGGAAAGCTGTTCAGAATTAAAAGTTATGCCTAAATACCAAAATCATAGCGTTCTGAAAAAAACTTTTTTTTTTAAATAAATCCATTTGCCTAAATTTCCTTTTTTTTTATTTGCCTTAAACAAATGCATAAACTGATCGAAATAAAATCAGCTTAACTTTTTTGAAATTCTTGGATCTTTAATTTTTAAGGCAATCACATACTTATATTTGTTGCAACGATATCGAACACAACTTTGAAATTTCGCAAAAAGTCTTCTTAACATGGTAAAGCATCAATTATCACAATATGCATATTAAAAAAATCTACTCTCAAGTGCAAATTTTTTATTCCATCCATTTATTGAAGAAATGTGCAAATTGATTGACAAACATCAACCAACAAATAGAAATACATTAAATAATTGATTCGGAGTATTGTGTGTATTTCGACTTATACAGGGTGGCGCATTAGTGTGTGGAAGTCCATTTTCTCCCTTATCAAAAGAGATGGGGAAATTTTTTAAAACAAAACTGATGGGGTTCCAGTAGAGTCACAATTTAAAAATATAACTGTTTATACAGAGTGTTCTAGGAAACCTTGACATAAAAAAATACACTTTTTTTAAATAGCAACCCCAACTTTTGATCAGAGATTTGGTTTCAGCGTAAAATCCACGTATGATACAGTGGTTTTATTTGCCAGAACGTGCAGTGTTGTCAGGTTATCAGGGATTTCCTAAAATTTAAGGAAAAAACATTATGTTGGTAAATTAGCTACAAAAACAAAAGATTTGAAATTGGATCTTGCAAATATGCGTATTTTTCAATGTAAGAGTCGAAGTGATTGATTTTTGAGAAAAGAATCGCTATAATTTATGTAGGGTGTTTTCTACAGCAGGCCCCACTTGGCAGATTTAGAGACAAAGAAACTAAATTTTTTCAAATGGAACAACCTGTGTGCTGTTATCTAGTTTTGTTAAGCACTCAAAACACTGCAACTTTGCCATTAGAACACATGTCGTAAAATATATCGTTATCTTGCAATCTTTGA
Organism: Orchestes rusci; assembly: GCA_958502075.1. Taxonomy (NCBI): domain Eukaryota; kingdom Metazoa; phylum Arthropoda; class Insecta; order Coleoptera; family Curculionidae; genus Orchestes; species Orchestes rusci. The sequence goes on along the minus strand of OY293303.1, from coordinate 55,270,082 downwards.
TTATGTCAAAATATTCCCCCTTAATGGACAATTTGCATACATTTTCAAATGACTTGAAATTTTTTATACGTATTCTAGACAATATCAGAAAGTCAACAGGGAAAAATGTTTTCCAAAATACCCAAAAATATACTAGATGAATAAAAGAGAAAACGCAAATTTCACTGTATGGTCGAAAACGGGGAGGGGCCATATTACCTTCCCGAGAGGGAGAGTTATCTCAGTCAATACGCTGGACGGAGATAGATAATGTTTTCTGTGACGTAGTGGATGTTGATTGGCGCTCTTTAATCGGTTACTACTACATTGATAGAGGTCGTGGGTTGATTTTTCAAACATCAATGGCATCAGTACTCACTAATCCTTATATTTTTCATATTTCCAAAAAATGTGCAAATTGTCGATTGGGTTTCGAGATGACAAATTCGAACGTGTTAGGCCCGGTTTATCAATGATGGTTCTACGTTGAATCCGGTTCAAGTACATTGGATTGTGCATCTTTGAACGCAGTTCAACGTTGAACCTTCGTTGAACTGGACTTGAGAAATCAAGCCTTAAGGGCATTCCACGATATAAAAAATAATAACAACATTCTAGTTGAAGTTGGTCGATCATTTGAAAATCGTGTACAGGCCTGCATTCAAAATAATGACGGTCATTTTGAACATTCTCTCTAGTTCCGTAGTTGGTTTTGCTGATTCTGTTGATGATAAGAATTGTTCCATTTCGATTATACCATAGTGGATATTCAACTCGATTTTGAATAAAGATCTTCAACCTCTTTTGTTTTCAGACATTGTTCTGTTCCAAGCCAATGACGTTTCGTCGCGTAACCTGTACCGAAAATGAACCAGAAATCCCAATTAGGTACTATTTTGACATAATCAAAGATTGCGAGATAACGACACATTTTATGACGTGTATTGTGATGGTAAAGTTGCAGGGTTTTGAGTGCTTTACAAAAGTAGATAACAGCACACAGGGTGTTCCATTTGAAAAAATTGAGTTTCATCGTCTCTAAATTCGATAAGTTGGGCCTGCTGTAGAAAACACCGTATATGTATAAATTATAGCGATTCTTTTCCCAAAAATCAATAACTTTGACTCTTACATTGAAAAATACGCATATTTGCAAGATTCAAAATCTTTTGTTTTTGTAGCAAATTTACCAACATAATGTTTTTTCCTCATAATTTCAGTGAATCCCCGATAGCCCGACAACACTGCAAGTTCTGGCAAATAAAACCACTGTTTCATACGTAGAATATTACGCTGAATCCAATTCTCTTATCAAAAATTGGGGTTGCTATAAAAAAAAAAGTATTTTTTGATGCCACGGTTTCCTAGGACACTCTGTATAAACAGTAATATTTTTAAATTGTGACCCTGCTAGAACCCTATAAGTTTTGTATTGAAAATTTTCTCCTATCTCTTTTGACAAGGGAGAAAATGGACTTCCACACACTAATGCGCCACCCTGTATATGGTCATACAAGCCTGCTACATATGGAAAAATTTTATCAAGAAAAGCTACCCATTCAGAATTAGAAGTTATACCTAAATACCAAACCTATCAAATGAAAAAAATAAGAGTTATTCAATATGCATATTATAAAAACTGGTGTTTTTCCATCTTGAAAAGATTTTTTGGGAAATTTTAGGGTTGTGATTATGGAGGACTGTATTTAGGAGACGAATCGCAATGCATTAAAAGTGGTCCAGTTTTCAAATTGTAATTCGGGTTTTTAATGTTACCGCTAGATGTCTAAGTGTCGCAAGTGAGGTCATGCATTTTGAAGATTATTTATTTTTTCACGCGCGCAGACAGTTAAAATGCATGAACGATCGTTTCAAATGACGCTCATATGAAAACGTTAGATATATTAATGTACTGCAGACTCAATAAAGGCAAAATATTATCGGAGTAAACACCTTAGTGAGACAAAACTTACAAGTAGCAAGGTAAAAATGAGCGTGTAAAAGATAATAATAATTATTATTACACATGTTGTTAACATGGAATTATTTGGGAGTTTATTAGATTCAGCGAAACATTTATAAAATAGACTGTATTTTGTCTTGATTGAACGACATGTCTGTAAGTAGTCTTTTTGATTTGAACTATTTGTAAAATTTTGTAGAGCAACAAATACTGTTTAATATGCGGTGCGAATATTGATTTATATAAATCTAACTTACAGTTTACAGTGTCAAGTTTCTACCATTCCGTTACAGAAAATATATATTCTTTTTGTCATTTTCCAGCCAGAATAGATCAACTGTCAAAGTTGAGATTGAGTGTATTATGGAGTTTGGAGAAGGGGTACTCAAAGGGAATCAAACAATCAATTTCCAAACCATTTTCTGCTCAAATCTTCGAAAATTTATCAAATTTATGATCAGACAATAAAATTATACTGACAAATAGGTCGCCGTTGACAACAACAATAAACTGAAGGGGACCTCACTGTCGATAACAGCGCCCTCAAATGAACTAATTAAATAGAGGGACGTTTTTTCAGGGATTTTCGTATGTTGATTCGTCTCCTAGTTTCAGTCCTCCATAGTTGTGATTAATATCGTTGCAACAAACATGAAATGTGTGATTTCCTAAAAAGTTAAAAATCCTAGTTAATCAAATAAAAAAACTGCAAAAAAATGCACTTCAAATAAATTCAGGGCAAGATCTAGGAGGATTTTGAAAAATCGGTTATTGCCGGATATTCCCGGAAGTCTTCGAAAGTTTTAAAGTGGAATTTTTTCGAGATTTAGATTGTGCAACTTTGCCTCCATCTAACCGAAATTATATCTTCAATGGTTGACGAGTTACCATCAATGCTTTACACTTGAATTTGTTACACCCTGTATAATCCTTATACAGTGCGGCTCAAACAGGTCCTCCCCTCCTTCTAACTTTTGAGCCGTTTGATATAATCATGATAACAGAATTTGAACGCTTCATGTGTGAGTGTGAGGACGTTCTTCATTTTTTGACATAGTAGTGACAGCTGAGAATGTCAAAATGACAGCCGGGCACCATTCTGAATGAAAAAATCAAATGGAAAGGGGGATCGAATGATACCTAATTTTGAAGGCTCTTCAACCCTGTTTAGAAACGCCGAGTTTCAAGCCTCTGCTATCATTCCTCTTACTTTTTTACTCGCGATAGCTGAATTCTCCAAACTTAGAGGATATGATTAGGTATACAGAAGATCTCCAAAATGAGCTAATACTTTTTTTTAAATTTGTTTACGTCTTTTCAAGATGGCGACCAAGAAAAGCGATTTTGCGCATCAGTACGAATGTATATTTTGAGTGGTCTAATTAAGGCCATAATACCTACTATATGCAGCAAGAAGCGTCTTTGTGGCAATTTGTTCGACCCTCAACGCTATTTCTACTCCACTACCAGGGTACTACGCACTCCTTATAAAAATATTCAAATCCTTATACAGGATTTGTATGTATAAACTTGATACAGAATCGTTCAAATTGAACTGTATATGTCTGCCAAAACAACGCCGACGCGTGAAGAAAGGATGCATGTGACGTCAAGTTTTTCGGAAATACAGAGCTAACAAACAACTTGCGCGTCGGTATACTGGTGTAAGTGTATCGCCCTATGTCGGTATTTTTTTGAGATAGATACATAACCCTGATGTATTGATAAATTACAGTTTTTTAATCTAGATCAATAATTATTATGTTTTTGTCGCCTTCTGTCTCCCTTCATATGCGTACCTATAAAGACCATGCTAGACGCTTCTGATGATTTACTCGCGCACTCGAGAATTTATTGTCCAATTCACACGAATATTGAACGTGAAAAGGACGAGCGGAGGTCACCTTGGTGCGTTCTGGTCTCTGAACCTTTATACTTGAGCGGTGAACGAGTGAAAATTTTTGCGAACGTTCACAGACCGATCAAAAACTATATTTCGGTCGAATACGCGCCCTGATAGTCGATGGCAGTGACTGGCACAAGATGATAGTCACCGGCAGTCACGAAAATATGACATTTTGGCAATACATGTACATTTTTTACCCAAGCGGGATACCCCTCGGGAAACCCTAGATGTACAAGATCAGCAATTTCTATGAATTTTTATTTCAAAACTAGCAATATAACAAGTTCAATACGAAATTTATTTCATAAAAGAGTTGACTTAATCTATTCCCTCTTATGCAATGTCTCGTGCAATGTATTGTTATTATAAGAAATATATTCCGAGAGCTGCTATTGTCCTTAATATATTGTGCTAATTCAAAAACTCACCACTCGCGTCCCATTTAAAAACTTTGAGGGTCGTGAAAGATGAACTAGTGTCATTCAATTTTCCCTAAAAAAACTTTCTTGTCAATGGATTTGTTGTTGTTATCCGGTGAATTTCTAGTCTAGTTTCACATATTATAACGTTGGTAGTAAGTTCTTGAATGAACACCATTCCATGTCCAATAAGTCATGGATCAAGCTCTGGGTGAAAGCATAACAAAACCACATTTTTTGTTATTAAAATGTTGATCGTCTTCAAGATACAAGGTGTTGAGATTTTTCTAATTTTTTGCACAAACTAAGAATTTTATTTTAATTCAAACCAAACTTGATAGAAGACATGATGTCATGAAGAGCTAAAATATTCATCAGCATCAAGCTATTGGCGGATGTCGTCGATGCAGTCGACCAGTGGCGGAGATGGTGTAACACTCCGTACACCAGTCAAAAAAATACAATTTTCAGATAGACATTTTATCTAAATATGAAATTATCTGAAATACATTTTCGTATCCGCTACAACTTTGCAGGTAATAAATCTTGTTATTTTTTTTTAACGTCAGGTTGAATCGACTTAACGCAAAGGTGAATCTAGGATGAAAATTTCAAAATAATTTACTTGACAGTTGTTTAAGGAGTTTTTTGGAATAAACTCACCTGATCTTATGCACAATCTGCTCCTGCGACAAGATTTTCGTTTAATTTGTCGTCGGGCTTGCTCATCGCGCCTGATTTCCTCCACAACAGCTATTATTTTTTTATAGAGATCATGCTCATCAGGTGCCTCTGTTGAATACTCCTTTTCGTGAAAATCACTCCATAACAAAAATCAAGCGGGTTTAAGTCGAGCAAATAACGTGACAATTGTATGGCCTCCCTTTTTCTATCGAGCTTCCAGCATATGTTTTGTTTAAAAAAGATTCCAAACAATTTTCAACACATTTCATCTTGAAAACAATGAACAATTGGATGACAATATATGTGGTTTTTCTTATCGCAAATGGCATCCCCTATCACCCAGAGCCGTTTGATCCATGACTTATTGGGTAGTACGTATTTGATATATTTAAAAAAAAGTTTGGTACTTCATTGTGGTGTTAAAGTGATATTGTTAATATGGATTACCTATCTTTGAATAAATAAAGTACTGTTGCTCATTATTATTATACCTTTTGGGACTTCTATTTTCAAATCTCAATAAACCACCAAGGTCATCAATTGTTGATTTGATTTGTATAATTATGACCACCATCAGGTATTAATTAATATGACATGAGTTAAAGTAAGTAACACATCCAAAAATTTGCACGATTCGGTAAATATCCAAATTGTGAAATTATTATTCGAAGTATTATGTTGTAGAACGTTTTAAAACAATAGTTATCATCAAAAGTCAATAGAAGTGGAATATTTATTTTGGCATTAATCCAAACAACCAGAGATTATTTAAAATCGTGACAGAAACAAAAGAAACTCAGTATACGTAATGAAATGTTCTAATTAACATGGTTTTTTTAATCAAGCTAACGTATTTGTTAGTGATTGTGTCTTTCATAGAGGCAAGTTGAATATCTTTAAATATCTGATAAAGTGTTGCGTTCTTCTGATAGTGAACTAGCTGCTATAGTAAAGTTGGCATACATACAGGGGCCCTAAAAGGTGCGGAAAAAAGTTGACCATATACCCTTGAGGCCAAAATATGTCGATTTACCGCAATTTATCTTTGCCCAATATTGCAATGTTTCCAAGATACAGGGTGGTCAAGTTTAAAGCTAAAAATCGATTTGGACACTTTCTCACATATTGCTTTGAAAATTGGTTTACGGGGGTTTTGTGGTATGAGCAATTCGATTATGAAGCTCGTTTCACTGTTGCCGCTGGAGGGCGCCCTACATGGTCATAACTATCATCTCATCTTTCATCAAAGAAGAAGATTTTCCAGACAATTTGAAGTAGAAGAGGTACTCTTGTCAAAGTTCGCTCAAGTGGGCCGTTTTCGAGATATTCCATCTGAAGAGTTCCATGCCACACCAAAAAATTTCTCATATTTGCTTCTATATGCTGTATCTCGGAAACGGTGGAATTTCTGATGAAGGTAAGTTGCTTTGAAACGTCTTATTTTGACGTCAAAAATACAGGGTGTCCCGAAATTAGACGTCAAAATTTAAATCACATATTCTACGCCCCAAAATAAAAATAGAACTTTATATAAACCAGTATCCCCAAACACTCCGATTTCAAGATACAGAGTGTTGAAGGTGAAGACCTGATGACGGTTTTTTGTAAATATTTTCGAAACTTGTTGAGGTAATTGAATAAAATTTGGTACAGATACCAAACTTTTTACACTCTATCTGATGAACAAAAACTTTATGAGTGGGATATACAGGGACGGGATTGGAAAAAATATGCCCCAAATTTTTTGGTTGTTGATTTTTAGTAGCTTTGCCTACAAATTTTGAAAATCTGGAGTTCTCTACACAAATGAGGTACTCGTGTTGTAACTCGCTGAGACGCACCATTTTCGAGAAAAACGCATTTGAAAATCTTTTTACACATGCATTTTAGTAAAAAATGTCTGGCTAGGCTATCACAGGTCGACCCGTGCTTTTGCTTACAGTTTCGGTATATGCAATTTTGTTTGTAATAAGATTTTCAAATGCATTTTTTTCGAAAATGGTGTGACTCAGCCAGATAGGAGACGAGTAGCTTATCTATGTAGAAAACTCTAGATTTTGAAATTGTGCTGGCAAAACTACTAAAAATCAACACTTAAAAAATTTAGGGCACTTTTTTCTTAAACCCGTTCCTGTATTCCCCAGCCATGAAGGTAATACAACATTATTTTTGTATTGGTATGGGTGGGGGGGCAAACCACTGCCCGGCGAGTAGGCCTGATGACCCTTTTCGCCAACCCCAGGACCACTGTAGTTCTTAATAAGTTGATGATGGAGAACATCACCTAGTTATATATTTGAACTAGCAGGACCAATAAATTTAGGCTAATTATTCAAACTTCTTGACTGTCAGTTATTGATAATACTGCAGTCTACTCAGTAACGTTAGCTAATGACAGTACCACTAAATGTCGAACAGAAATAATTTCTTCTTACCTCGGGATTTGAACCCGATCGTCACGTACTACCTCTCCGGTGACTTTTGTCGAATGGCGCCTTGGACGACTCAGCCACCTAGTCGCGATAATACAATACTAAGTTTTCGTCAATTGGGTAGAGCGTGAAAAGGTTGGTAACTGTACAAAATCTTATCCAATCATCTCTACACGTTTCGAAAATATTCACGAAAAACCGTCATCAGGTGTTCACCTCAAACACCCAGTATCTTGAAAACGAATAGTCTGTGGAAACTAGTTTATATAAAGTTTATTTCTATTTTGGGGTGTGGAATACGTGGTTGGAATATTGACGTCTAATTTCGGGACGTATATGGTAATTTGGTAAATAATTTTTAAGACGTTCGCGTGATGTCGTTGTATGTATCTCGAAAACTGTTGAATTTCGCAATGAGATGTGTGGATTTAAAACGTTTTATTTTGACTTCAGGAACACATGGTTATTTTGTGGATAATTTTCTGAGACGTTCGCGTATAGTAGTCGAATATTAGGAATTTTTGGTTGTAGCTTGGAACCAGTGGCAGCTCCTACTAAGGTTTGCAAGTTTGCACAACCCCCAAATACTATAGGTGAAATGCTATCGTTTATACAGGGCTTTATACTTAAAACTCCGCACGCCAATATCTCCAGAACGAATAAAAATATTTGATTTTTGTAAAAATGTGTTGATGTATGGGGTCAAGTGGTTATTTTTCACAGTTTCAAAAACTCGACGCCTATCAAGATATGGGCGTTGCAACACGTCGAAACTATCAATTGATTGCAGGGACTTTGTAATCACGCGCATGCTATAGTACGTGTTAACTATTTTGTGATTCAGTCGAACTCATTTATCTTACTCAGTTCCAAATTATATCAGTTTATAGTGAACATTACATGATTGACAAAAAATGCGATAACGGATGATCTTTACAAGAAAGCTAAAGTCTCAAATTTTGTAAAAAGAAGTCAATATATCAGGTCAAGTGACTATTTTCCAAAGTAAAGAAAAATCGACGTCTACTTAGAGCCAAGCGTTGCAAAGCTTTGAAAATACGATTGCAAGAGCTTTGAAATCACGCGCATACGGAAGTACATGTTATCTATAAACTTTCTTGTCATTTACTCGAACCCGTTTATCTCAGTGATCTTATAGTGAACATTCCTTTTTTGACAAAAAATTGGATCACGGATGATTTTTACAAGAATGCTAGTCTTAATTTCTGTAAAAAGTGTTCAATGTATGGCGTCAAGTAGATATTTTTCAAGGATTAAAAAATTCGACGCCTACTAAGAGCTAAGCGTCGCGACGCGTCAAAAATATCAATCGATAGCGGGGACTCTGAAATTACGCGCATGCGTAGGTACAAGTTATTTCAAAACTGTTTTGTTATTTACTCGAATTCATTTATCTTTGATCATTCCTGATCATTTCTGATTTGAACCGGTTCAAGTGATCACAATTTTTGTCAATCAAGAAATTTTCATTATAGACCGGTTTGACCCAGAGATAAGTAGAATGAATGAGTTCGAGTGAATATCAATGAAAATTATTGATAACATGGACTTCCGCATGCGCGTAATTTTAAATGTCTGAAACCGATTTATATTTCTGACGCGTCGCGACACTTAGCTTCTGTAGGCGTCGAATTTTTTAAACTTTGAAAGATATAAGATGAGAAATTTGAAAAATGAGCTATTGAAATAACCGTCCCCTCCCATCATCTCCTTTGGTGACTCTTCACCGAACCCTACTAGGATTGTACCGTTTTTTTTTTTTTTTTGGTTTTTGTCTCTAATTTTTTTCCTCACAGATAAAGATAGTCGTTGAATTGTTCTCTTGCTTAAAGTAATTTTTGAAGATTTTGTTATCAAAATGTTCAGATAATAAGTATATATGTGGAGAACGTAGGTTTCAACAGATGTCGGGTTTTATCAGAAATCCGACGAGCTGAAATTCAGGCCATTCAATCTGAAAATTGCTTGGCAGTTTATCACCTGTTTTGGTACTGTACCGATAAGATTAATGAACGATTTATTTTTATTATTATCCACTTGTCGCCATAGACCCAATACTTTTTACAGAAACCAAGAGTACTAGTCTTGTAAAAATCATTCGTAATTGCATTTTTTGTTTATCAAGACATGTTAACTATAAACCGGTATAACTCAGGAATCAGAAGGATAAATGAATTCTAGTGAATAATAAAAAAGTTTATAAATAACATGTTTTTTAGCATGCGTGTAATTTCAAAGTCTCTAGAATCTATTTATATTGCCGACGCGTCGCGACGGTAAGCTCTTGTAAGCTTCGAATTTTTGAAACTTTGAAACATATTCACTTGACCCCATACACTTTTGAAGAAATTGAGACTAGTATTTTTGTAAAAATCATCTGTAATCGCATGTTTTGTCAACCAAGACATGTTAATATAAACCGGTAAAGCTCAGAAATGAGTGAGATAAATGAGTTCGAGTAAAAAACCAAAAAGTTTTTGAATAACATGTACTTTCGCATGCGCGTAATTTCAAAGTCTCTGCCATCGATCTATATTTTTGACGCCTATCGGGAGCTAAGCGCAGATTTGTTTAAACTCTGAATAATATCTACTTGAATCCATACATCAAACACTTTTTACAGAAATTGAATATTTATATTCGTTTTCGAGTTATTGGCGTTCGGAATTTTAAATGAAAAACCCTGTATATTTGTTTAATTATCAGTCATGCCAAAAGTCCGTATAAACAAATCAACATCAAAACGGCAAGAACAGTCAATTATTGAAACAACTTCACCAACTTCTCCTAATTACCTTTAAAATTTCCGCGCCATCCAAGAGGAAATTTCTAAATAAATAGAACAAGCCAATTATTTGTTTATAATTGCTGATGAAACTAGTGACTTGTCAAATCAATTTCAAATGGCGATTGTATTTAGATACGTTGTGAAAGGTAAACCAGTAGAACGATTTTGGGATTTTTTATTGCCTTTAGATCATGACGCCAAAGCTTTGTCTTCGGATATTCTCACGGAACAACAATTTACAGGGAATTTGTCAGAGATCCGCAGTACTAGACGGAATTATTAAAAAACGCTTACCACGATCAGTCCCGACCAGATGGAATATCAATTCCAGGGTTGTTTGTACCGTATTTGAATTCAAATACGGCATTCTGGAGACAATGGCAAAATCCAAAATAAGAGTAGAACTATTACCCAAGCCTTAGGATATGTCAAAATACTTATAAGCAATACTTTTGTTTTCTGGCTTAATTTATTTTATAAGATGATGCAACATGTTGACTTGTTATTTGGTAAATTTCAAATAAGAGAAGATGACGCTGTTATCGCAAAACAATGTTTATCATCATTTGAAACCAAGTCAAGAAAAATCAGAAATAGCATCTTTTTGGACGACGTTGAACCATCTTCATTTTATGCAAAGCGGCGTAACCTGGATGACTCTGCAGAATCTTCGCGGTAAGCAAAGGAAGTTTGCGATATTATCATTTGTCAAGCACGGAGACGATTTAGCTTCACATGCCACTGAGTCGCAGCCAGTCTTTTTTTTTCTGAAAAATACGGAAAATATAATACCTGTTTTCCTGAACAAAAATCTAATGAGACAATCCAAAATCACCCATTTTTCATCAAGCCAGAACTTCGTACAGAATTGACCGTCATTTATGTCACAGAAGAATTCAAAGCCATTTCGGGACTCCTTGTGCTTTCTGACTTTATTTTTTCAAAATACCGAGCCAAGTGAAACTTTTAGTGAAGCTTTCCCAGCAAACATGCCATGAAGGCAATGTTACTTTATAGTAACGGCATTGCCTGCAATTCTCATTGGCAATGTAAAGGCAGCTATCACCTGAGGAGTATCAATTTGGCACACCGGCCGTCACTCGGCCGCAAGGCATTTTGTCATGATTTTTAATCGATGGCAAATCACTACTTTCAAATGTCAAGAAGTGATAAAAAACACCACCAATTATGTGCATTATAATTATTGGCATATCAGTTCTAATTAAAAAAAAATGTGGTTAGGATAACAATAACTAAAACTAAATGTCCTTCATTGTGTCTTTCTGTTTGCGCGTCCACCTATGCAAGACCTCCAAAGATAACGTGAAATTGTTGACTGGAAGTGGACTAGCCTTGACTGAGTCTGGAATAAAAAAATGTAGATTTTATTTTTAAGTGGTTAAATGGCCGATGTTTTTTAATAAATGCTTACCTATGCTTCATACCATTGTTGATATTAGTACAATACTTTGATCAAGTATTTGAAGATGATCAGTTATTGATGCATCTATAAAAATAGGTAATTATAAAACGTAAATTTCTTACCACAAATAAGTTGCACCATACCACTAAAAGCAAAAAAGAGAGGCTTTTGATTCCGTCTTACCTACTCTCCAGTTTTGAGTACACCTTTAAATGTTGATAAGTGAGCCAAGTAGTGTCTAATGAGTGCGGACATAATCCTTCTTCTGTGACATGTATATGTAGCCGCTTGTGTTCTTTCTCCAACAAGTTTTAGAACGTTATCAAACCACATGTACTTTGAATTAATTTGTTTTGATTCAATCCGTACTTATTCTTGTTTCAACACAAACTGCACGAATAAACAAGGCATCGAACTTCAAAACGAACGGAAACTGGCATCTGCGTCTGCGCATTCGTCAAATGTCAATTGTGAACAGAAAATATTGGCAGCGATTCAGTCTAAGAGTATCAACCCATCACATTTCATGGATTAAATATTACGTATCGTTTCATAATTACTCATTGAATGATAAAAAAGCGTTACATGTAGATCACCAGCTAATATGTGATTGAACATTGCTGTATGCAAGGCTATTAAAAGGCAGTGGCTATTATATAAAGAAAATGTAACTTGGATTTACAGGCATCTTGAAAATTGGACATTTGCCTTCTTATAGGTAATGTGCCAGCACCTTTTTCTTTATTCGACAAACAATGCATGTTTGCAGTTGTTATTATTTTTCAAATAATGCACAACAAGAATTTGCCATCATGATGCCAACGATGCCATCATTAAATATGTACCTTGCCGACCAAAGGTGTTTGCTGGGTTAAAACTCATGAACATTTTAATAACAATTCCTATGGCTTCAGCTGAAGCCGAACGGTGCTTATCAACGCTCAAACGAATAAAAACATTTTTAAGAAAGACTGTGGGCCAAGAAAGACTTTCGGCATTGTGAATATGCTATCCAAAGAAAGGATTCTTATTGAAAGCATACCTCACTTCAATCAGAGGGTTATCGATAAGTTTGCTGCTACTAAAGATCGTCGATTGGATTTTCTTTTCAAATAAATCTTGATCATTTCGTTCATTTTTGTTCATAAGTATGTATTGCTATTAAAGTTTGTAACTTAACTTTGAATGTTTAATCATTCCAAATCCATTGCTTTCAGTCTTTTTGGACTTACCCAAATAATATCTCTGCCGTGGGGTAACCGCCCCTGCAGCTCCCTTTGCCTTGTATGTACGCGCAGCCACTGCATGGAACTCTTTGAATGAACATCGAAAATGGCACACTTGAGCGAACTTTGACAAAAGTACCTTTCTCTCTTTGAATGATCTGGAGAATTATCTTCGCTGATGAAAGATGAAAGAAAAAAAAACTGGGAAAATAGTTGTGACCATTTTAAACCACAAAATGTGCAGTGTTGGGCACTCTCTTAGGGCCACAGTGAAACGGACTTCATAATCGAATTTTTCATACCACAAAATACTCGCATACCAATTTTCAAAGCAATATCAAAAAAATTGTGCAAAATAATGAAGAAAATAGATTTTTAATTTTAAACTTGACCACCCACGCAGTTTTGGACCTAGACAAATTGTGGTAAATCGACATATTTTGACCTCAGGGGTATATACAGGGTTTTTCACTTAAAACTCCGCACGGAAATATCTCGAAAACGAATAGAAATATTTGATTTCTATGAAAAGTAGTCAATGTATGGGGTCAAGTGGTTATTTTTCAAAGTTAAAAAAATTCGACGCCTACCAAGAGTTAGTCGCGTCGCGACGCGTCAAAAATATCAAGCGATTGCAGGGATTTTGAAAGTACGTGCATGTAAAATACGTGTTATTTATGAACTTTTTTGTTATTTAGTCGAACTCATTAATCCTACTCAGTTCTGAGTTATAACGTTTTAAAGTGAAAATTTCATGATTGACAAAAAATGCGATAACGGATAATTTTTACACGAAGGCTAGCTCTCAATTTCTGTAAAAAGAAGTCAATGTATTAAGTCAAGTAGATATTTTCTAAAGTTGAAAAAAATCGAAGCCCACTTAGAGCTGAGCGTCGAAAATATAAATCGATTGCAGGAAATTTGAAATCACGCGCATACGAAAGTACATGTTATTCATATTTTTTCTTGTAATTTGATCGAACCCATTTTCATCACTCATTTCTGAGTTATACGGGTTCTTGGTGAACATTTCTTGATTGACAAAAAATGCGATTACGGATGACTTTTGCAAGAATGCTAGTCTCAATTACTGTAAAAAGTGTTCAGTGTATGGCGTGAAGTGGATATTTTTCAAAGTTTGAAAAAGGTCTCGCCCACGAAGCGTTGCGACGCATCAAAAATATCATTGGATTGCAGGGACTTGGAAACCACGCGCATGCGGAAGTACAAGTTATGAATACACTTTTTTGTTATTTACTCCAACTCATTTCTCTTGATCATGTCTGAGTTGGACTGGTTCAGTAAAAACTTGTTGGTTGACAAAAAATTCTCGTAAAGATCATCCGTAATCGCATTATTTGTCATTCAAGAAATGTTTGATCTGAACCGGTATAACTCAGAAAGGAGTGGAATGATTAGGCTCGAGTAAATACCAATAAAATTTACTAATAACATGGACTTTCGAATGCGCGTGATTTCAAAGTCTCCAAAATCGATTTATATTTCCTTGCTCTTGTGGTCGTCGTTTTTTTTTTAACTTTAAAAAATATTCACTTGACTTTATACATTGATTACTATTAACAAAAATTGACACTAGTATTCTTTTAAAAATCATCCGTAATCGCATCTTTGTCGATCAAGATATGTTAACTTTAAACCAGTTTAACTCAGAAATGAGAAAGATAAATGAGTTCGAGGAGATGACAAAAAAGTTTATACATAACATGTACTTTCGCATGCGTCTAATTTCAAAGTTCCTGCGATCGATTTGTATTTTCGACGCGTCGCGGCGCTTAGCTCTCGATAGGCGTCAATTTTTTTAAACTGTGAAAAATATCCACATGACACCTTACATTGAACACTTTTTACAGGAACTGCATATCCATATTCGTTTTCGAAGTCTTGGCGTGCGGAGTTTTAAGTGAAAAACCTTGTATATAGTACAGTTTTTGCCGCACCTTCAGGGAATTTCTGTATACAGGGTGTTTCCTGATTGCGAACATGAAATTTGAGGATGTATTCCTGAGCCAATTTCATGATAAAAGGTCCATATAAATATTGGTCCAGAAGTGCATTGTTTTCAGGAAACAGGGTATTGACATAAAAAAAATAGAATGCACGCCACTAACTTTATTGTGATTTTTATTTTTTCTAGAATAAAGCAACCAAAAATACATTTTTTTCTCCTTTTTGATTTTTTTCGTATCTGGCCTCGTTTTACTTTCTTTAAAATACTTCACCCGTTAAAAAAAAAAAAATATCTTGCGAAGTTCAAAGGATAATTTATTCGAAAACGAGGTCAGAAACGAAAAAAAAACGTACATTTATTTAACAGAAATATTCAGTATGATGCCCCGGTACTGATCTTCATAATTTTTGGAGCTTTAATTGTTCATAGCTAAATGGTTTCAAGTATCTGGGAAGAGTGGCATTTTGTAAATCGACAATGAAATCATAATTGGCATTATTAGATTTTTTTGTCTTCGATGTATTCTTGTTCTCAAATAAAAAATGGAGATAAATATGAAATAGTCATATGGGGGTAATATGGAATATGCGGAAAGTAATTTACTAAAATCAATTTATTGTCTAGCAAACTAAGGAAGATATATAGGAATAACAAAAATCACAAACAAAAACATTCCTGTCCACTGGTACAAGCTTCGTGTGCTCAATCAAAGCATACTGCGCACATCACTCATATTTCTATACAGAGTGTTTCATAATAAATGCGCAGGACTCCAGGATGTGAAAGCTTGTCCAGAAAAGTTTCAATCAACTTACCCTCTAAAGTGAAAAAAAAAGACACCCACTACCCCTTCAAAGCTTTCACCAATTATGACTTTAAATAAGATAATCCGCACAAAACATAGCTTAATAGGTGTAAATAATGTTTACAAACGCTGTTTTCTCTGGTTCCGGAGCTATTCGCAAAAAAACGTATTTTTTTTTCAATTCCATCACCCTGTATCTCGAAAATAGTGCATTTTAGATGGTGAGTTGATGAAAACTATTTTCATATTTTTGAACGAGCTATCACTGAAGTCCTGTGCATATATTATGAAACATCCTGTTTATTCCATATTATCCGCTTCGCGAAATGAAAACAAAACTAGTGTTCATCTTGCTTTTGAACAAATCTATTTCCAAAAAAATATGTCACGAACCAAAAATGACTGATGCTGTGCAAAAAAGATCATAACCCCAGATTTTGCGGCGTGAGAGGAATTTATTGGCGAATTTTATTCATAGCAGATGTCTACAACTTCAACGAACGTTCTAATACGACTTTTCTTTGAGAGTTGGACCCACCTGTTTTGAAATTATGAAGAAATACATATAACCCAACTATTCCATAGGTACATATATCCCGACTTTACTCGATTCAAGATATGATATTTTTTATCATTCAGGAAAAAGGGAGATAAAATCCGGAAATATTATATTGCCGATGGACCATCAAAGCCATTCAAAATTAATTAATGAATAAGTTACGTTGGCGACGACGCGTGACGAACCAAGAGAGTAACCACTCCTCTGGGTGACCCAAGTGCTCTGGTTTACCACCCTCTCCCAACGTTTACAATACAAGTTAACGTTGGATGGATTATTTGATTCATAGCATTACTTTGTTTTTCGGAATCATTTCTTTATAAGATTCAATATTTTAGATTTTTTTCCCAGAATTTAAAACTGACTTTTATTTGTGACAAAACTGGCCTCTAGCCTGCCAGACCATGTTTGTCTTATCAGTAGATTGAATCAAAAGCTCAACCTCATCAATATTTCTGAATAATCAAATAACACTCATATTTGTCTTAGATAAAATGAACAATAAAATAATCTTGTCATGATATAAGTGAATATTTTGAAATGCGCACAAAATATCAAGGCTCTTTATCTACGTCAAAAGTCTTGGACCTTCCATGTTTTTTTCCCATTTCTACAGGTATTTAAAATCTGGTCACATAAATAAGTTACTCTATTCTCTTTCCCAGTTTAGATGCTAAACCTTTTTTTTTTTGTTGAAAAGCCATTATGCCACTCTTGACAGTTTTTCAAAGTGGTTTTAGCAAAAATTATACCGATCCTGAAAATTAC
Organism: Orchestes rusci; assembly: GCA_958502075.1. Lineage (NCBI taxonomy): Eukaryota > Metazoa > Arthropoda > Insecta > Coleoptera > Curculionidae > Orchestes > Orchestes rusci. The sequence continues at coordinate 55,253,140 of OY293303.1, read as the reverse complement.
ACGACGACTGAACTTTTGATAGACTATATCTGCTATTTAAAAGATGTAAAAAATTGCCTAAAATTGACAATTTTGGCTAAAAGCTTGAGAAATGCATCGTTTCTAGCAACTTCAAAACCGTATTTCTGGGCAAACGATTTCAAGCAGTCGTGTTGAATAGCGGCACAGTGGGACCAAGATATCAAAACTTAGCATTAAATCAAAATAAATATGAATTATGCCACTAGACTTTAGCAGTCGTTATTTGAGTTTGGGGTATTGATATCAACAAAATCGTAAGAAAACTGAATTGGTATAGCCTTTATTTTAAACTATCATATTATTTATAAAAAATGAGTGGACATTTTCTTGAGAAAAAAAAGCTGAGTATGGCACATCATCAAAAAAGGTTCAATAAGAGTCCATGAAAAAAATCAGAATCGCAGATTATGTCATACAAGTCCTGTCTTGTTTTAAACATCATTTTTTCATCGGCAGTTCATAAAATTAACAATTAATTGATTGAGTTAATTTAGTTCAAGTTACTTTAAAAAAAAGGAAAAGACGTTAAACCCTCGCAATAAATCTCAATGATGCAGAAAAAAACATGACTTTTTTCCCCTCAAAAAACAAAGCAAGCTTTACAGAGTAGCACAAAAATGTGACATGAATATTGCTGTATTCATCTTTAAATATTCTTGAGAAAATTGGATATTCATTTTTCATTTCTTTAAATGATAAACCTATCTTTTTTCAAAACATCAACCAAATTGAACGACAAGCTCAAAGTAAAAGGACCTCACTTGAACAAGAACAAGAGTCCATTCCAAAAAATGGTATCAAAAAATCCGAAAAAAATGACAATTTTCAAGCCATGTACTTGGCTCTCACACTTGCGGCGAATGAAGATAAAAATTTAGCTGCGAAAGCAGACTTATTTTGTTATTTTCGTTTTTTATGTCCCACTGTCTGCTTACAGCTGCGAATATGAGCGAGGAATGCGACGATGCCAGCTATATAAGTGTAATATTTCCAGACGGCGTTTGTGGATAACGAAATCATTTTAAAAGGCAATGCGCGAATAGTCATTATAAGTCCAACAAATTTTATAGGTAACTTGAGAATACCGTGATGTCTTCACAGAGATCTTCGACAAATTTCAATTTTCACTGGACCGATCAATTCGAAACATTTTTGAAAATCCACTTAGTATGGCAACTATACTATACTATACTATACAACTATACTACTACTAAAATCCACTTAGTATGGCAACTATACTACTATATCTGTCTAATTTCACATGCTAGAAAAAAAAATAAGAAAAAAATTTGAAAGAAATTTGTCAATGAATCCATAGCGGTACTCATTTATATTTGTTTTTATTTAAAAATCACAAAAAAGCAGCAATTTTGTGTTTTGATAGCACCGTTACGCCATCCTGTGACTAACTTGGAAACTTCTGATATATTTCCAGCACTTTCTCTATTTCATATTACCCAGTAATTTTTTTCCGCAAGTCTCTGGGATGCCTAGTTTTTGAGATCTGGCACCCTGCCATTCTCAAATTGACACCCTGTACATTTTCGAGTGAAAAGTACTTTAATTCATAATGGTACACAAATTTTCTGACCGACAGAGCATTAATAATCATTTTAAAAAAAGATTCAAAAACTTTGAATAATTAACTCACATGAACAAAAGTCAAATAAACTGCTGAAAACGTACTCCATCTGCCAATAAACTCATATGTACACGATGTACTAGATTGCCTTATTAATAATACGCATCTGAAGGTCTACTCCAGTTTCAATAGTAGTATAAACAATTTTTTTAAGGTGATTCCGGAAATAAGATTCAGTGAGACGGAGCTCCAACTTTCCTTCCATCTGTTTGGTGGTCTCCTTAGTGGTCGTCGGCCTACAGGTTTTCCATCTTTAGCGATGTATGCTGGTCTCTCTTGATTCATTTTGTCTATGTGGTCACGCCAATATCTTCTCTTTTTCCTCCCCCATCTCACTATGTCCTCCCCTTGCATGCCGCTCTTATGTAATTGTTTCTCACACAATCTCCAAGGGTCTTCATTGCGATGGTTCTTGATGTTTTCATCTCTGCTGTTCTGAGGATGCTTTTTGTCTTATTCGTGTCAGCTCTCGTCTCGATACCATGGATAAGAACCGGTCTGACAGAGGATTAATATATCTGCACTTCACTATCGATGCGAATGTGGACGTTTTTCCAGATGATATCACTTGGACATGCTGAAGTTGTTGCGGCTTTTATTTCTTGATTGGTGAACTCAGCTACTATGAAAACCTTAAACTCATGGTTAGATAAATAGCACATGCCTAAAAATTAAACTTTGATCCTGCATCAGTGATCAAGGAAGCAATGATCCATTTGAGAACTTCATTCCATTTGTCATTTAACGTTTTCAGACGATTTCTACAAGAATTTGTTCAAGGCCTTTTTCTCACGTTAAAAAAAGGGGTTGAAAGTTTAACTTTTTTCTGTGTAACTTTTGATAAAAAAAAACTATTGAAGCTAGATACATGAGATTTTGCCAGTAGGGTACCATCATAATGTTGACACCCACTATAAAATTCCACCCCTTAGGGGGTGGAAGTTTTTATGAAGGTTCTTCATTTTTGAAGTCAAAAACAAAGTTTCATGCGTAACTTTGTTTTTGGGCTTTTGATCAAAAGTGAATTAACTCATGTTCCAGTGTTTTTGAAAATTCCATCCTCAAGGGGGTTAAAAAGGGGATGAAAGTTTATAAGGAACTTTGTAATTTGTCAAGACAGAAGCATGAAACTTTGTTTTTAGCTTTTGATTGGAAATAAATTGATACATGTTCCAGCGTTTTTTGAAAAAATGGATGAGATATTGACCGAAGCTGGCGGGCTATTTTTGATGAAATTGCAACGTATGTCGATTACTACAGCAAAGTGAAGCTAGCGGGCGAAGAGCCGTATTGTACAAAAGTCAGGTAAAATTTGTATATGAGCCATTTTGGTGGTGTCTCAACAAAATAAAAACTCGTGTTAAGCGGGTAGGATTTTTGAATCAAAATATAGTAGCAAACTTGCCAAACGCTAAGGTACATAATGTTTTCACCGGCTGTTCATAAAATTAACAAGATTGATTGGGTTAATGTGGTTCAAGTTACTTAAAAAAGGGAAAAGACGTTGAACCCTCAAAATAAATCCGAAGGATGCAGAAAAAACATGACTTTTCTCTTCTCAAAAAACAAAGCACACTTTACCGAGTAGCACAAAATGGTGACATGGATATTGCTCGATTCACCTTCAAATATTCTTCAGCAATTGGATATTCAATTTTCATTTCTTTAAATGATATACCCATCTATTTTAAAAACATCAACCGAAATAATCGTGAAGCTCAAAGTATAAGGAATGTAGCTGCGAAAGCAGGCCTATTTTGTTATTTTCGTATTCTCTGTCATTTTTTCATGTCCGCAGTCCCACCATAGAAAGATATATTTTTATTTGTCTATGAGTCCCACCGTCCGCTTACAGCTGAGAATATGAGCGAGGAATGCGACGATGCCAGCTTTATTAGTGTGATATCTTCAGACGGCGATTGTGGATAACGAAATCTTTAAAATGATTTCGTTATCTGCGAAAGCAAACTTATTTTGTTATTTTCGTTTTTTATGTCCCACTGTCTGCTTACAGCTGCGAATATGAGCGAGGAATGCGACGATGCCAGCTATATAAGTGTAATATTTCCAGACGGCGTTTGTGGATAACGAAATCATTTTAAAAGGCAATGCGCAAATATTCATGATAAGTTCAACAAATTTTATACGTAACTTGAGAATACCGTGATGTTTTTACAGAGATCTTCGATATATTATTTTATTTTTTGCTGGATTGATCAATTCGAGACATTTTTGAAAATCTACTTAATATGGCAACTATACTCTTCTCAGCCGTTTCTCCAATAAGCGCTCCCCACCATAGTCTTATCATTTCGAGTACGAGCGTCGTGCATTTCATTGATGAAATGTAGCATTCTACAGGGTTCTCTATTTAATCGGATGTACATAGCAAGGATAGATATATGATTCAGGATTTAGGCAAATCTTTCGAATATCGAATGGCCTGACCTGGGGGCGTGTTGTTTATGACCGATGATGGTATCACAACAAAACGTTTGTAGTTCCATCTCTGTTCTTGTTTATTAATCTGAGGTACCTACTCTTCAAATAAAAACACTTGCCTCAACGAAATGTCTAGCATATAACGATTCTTTACCTCACCACGAGCCCATACCTAAATCGGTCTTCCTATTGGTTGAATCGTCTACAAAAATTAACGTGCTATAGGCAACCAGTGAATCAGTCAAATCACTGCTGATCTGCTGGCTTATTGCCGATTGCCACTTTGATAATAATCACAAAAGAATGCATTTATTCTTGAGTGAACAAACTTTTTATTTTGTTTTTGATAAAATAACAAGATTATCAATTCTGCATTATTGTCTTCTGGAAAGGTTTTTCTTTTTTTCGTATACATAGGTTCTTAGGTACCTGTATTTTGATGTAACTGATCTGTACTCATTTTATTTAAGGTGGGTTTTGTAGGTGTTTGAAGTGTATTCAGTGGCTAGTGGATACCACACTTTATTCGGGGTGGATCACCTACCTACTATTTTACAGATAAAGGCGGAGCTTTTATGAATCTATCAACCAAAATTTTGCTTTATCTGTCTGGATGCTACTGATTAAACGTTGAAGTGCAATTAATTTCACATGAGGTGTAATGTGTGATCGGGGGTGGAGTATAAAAACATTACAGTTATTAACAATCAACTTAATTTTATCCACTTGATTTGGGTGCAGGTGGCAGCTTTTGTGCTCGGCACAGCAATATATTATATATTTGTTTCTAAATTTCTGTTGTTTTACGGGATATCTACCCGGATACAAGGCAAACCATAAGAAAATCGCTCGAATCCATTTCATTGAATATTTCAGAAACTATACACACACCTCCAGAAGTCTTGGACCCCCGATGTTTTATCCCCGAGAGATTGAAAATATGGTCACATAAATAAGTACTCTATTTTTTTCACCAGTTTAGGTGCTCAGACTTTTTTTTTGATGTGCCTTTTTGCTCTTGGAAAAAAAAGCCAATGTTGACGGTTTTTCAAAGTGGTTCTAGAAAAAAAATTGATAACTCCATTCGAAAGAGGCGCAAAAATTATACAGATCCTGAAAATTACACTACGATTGACAATTTTATGGCGTAGATATGCGGTTTGAAAAACGATAGATTTCTCAAGCTTTCAGCCAAAATTGCCAGTTTTAAGCAATTTTTTACATTCTTCTGAATTGCATATCTAGTCTATCAAAAGTTCAATCGTAGTGTGATTTTCAGGATCGGTATAGTTTTTACCTTTCTCTCGAATGGAGTTATCCATCTTATTCCAAAACCACTTTGAAAAACCGTCAAAAGTGGCTTTTTTTTCTTTCAGGGGTCAAAAGGGCACAATGACTTTCCAATAAAAAAAAAAGACTGAGCCACCAATTCAATGATGTGACCAGATTTTAAATATCTGTAGAAATGGGGAAAAACAATATGACTTTTGGAGGTGTGTGTAGGAACCTAACCAATTTGTCCTATTTTCGGGATAAAGCTTAAATTTTGAAGTCTTTTAATTCGTACTTTTCTCAAAACTCAGCTACTTTGCTAGAAATTTGGCTTATATTTCTTATTTTGAATGTTGATAAATAATCTATAATGCACCTATTTCAATCCGAGTTAAATCACAATGACAAATGAATTAAATCAATTGATCAATACGGGTAGAAGAAATGAATCATATAAGTTTACAATAATTACGTAAACTTTTCTAGCAGGTATCCAATTATTTCATATGGGTCCAAAATAAACCAAATGATCAAATGTCTATGGATCTCTAACATTCTTCACTCTACATTATCATTTGTATTCAAAATAATCGAATGATACACATTATATTATTTTGAAATAAGGCTACGCACTGACACTTATATTTATTCTCAAGGATTCTTCAATGCATAACACGCATTGATAAAATCCGTCGACAGATAGTTTTTACCATTTTCACAAATCACCTGCACAGACATTGTTGAAAAAGCAACTTCAAAGTCAAACGCGAAACAGCCATTAACAACTGCAACAGCTGCCAATAATGGCTTTGAATTTGAATCTGAATTATGTGCCGCCATATTCGAATCAATCAATAGGACAGACCGATTCTGGTATGGGCTCGTGGTAGGGTGAAAAATCGTTATATGCAAATGTCTATACGGTCTCCTCAATGCATCAAACGTGATATTTTATGACTAGGGTATTTCTTGTATGTGACCTGGGCTATCGCATGAGACTGTCTTATACCTACTCTACATTCATATAGCTGAGTTTATCCTTTATCCACATTACGTTTTACAACAAGCATTCTGCTCAGCGCGGACGACATCTATACATATACTTATTATTAAAATATACCCACCGTAGTCCTCCCAAAGTGAAGCCAAATTCAGCCAAATCGGAAAAGACAGAAATATCAATTACCCATAAGTATGTTTCATGTTTACTCACATATCACTGCACATGCCTCAATATAAAATTTCAGGATTAGTCGGTAGGCGGGTATATTTCTAGTCCAAATCTGGAAAACAACCAATAGGAAGTTACGGTCATCAGCTGTTATCGATTATTTGAACCTAGAACAAAGACCGTGCAGCAGCGATGCCAGATTTAAAATCGTCAGGACTTTAGATCGCCGTAACCTTGAATTTGGAATTCAAAAACCGGAAGCCATCAAAATCACGATTTCAGATGAACGTTTCCGCGTACAGCAACAGTTCTATTTCACTATATCATAAATTTGGCTGTTCAATATTTCACAAGGAAAAAGCTTTACTACCACAAAAATATGTGTTAATGGTAGATCTACCGTAAAAACGGGAGTATCGACACCAAAGCGGCAGCATGAGATCGGCCCAAAATCACGAGTAACCTATAGGAAACAGCTTTTAGCACAATCGCAGTCTTCTCCAGATACACATGAAATACACTTATGAGGCATTGGTATAGGCTTCATCATTCCTGTCTTTCTCACCGGCTGAAAATCGGCTTCAGTTGCCGCACATTGATGAAATAGGGAACCCGAGGTATATTTTAATAATACGTATATGCATCTATACGGCTGCAAATTTTGTTGTCAGTGTTCGTCCACATTTCCGCATGCGCGCATCGCTTATCAAAAATTAAAGATCAGTGACCAGAATCTTCAAATTGCATTTGCCGCGTGTATTGTATTATGTGATGCACTTAAAACAAGGAAAAAGAAAAGGTCGACGTTATTATGTATGCCAATAATCTTTAAAAGTAGGTCCTGATTTAGAGCATCTAGTCAACTGAATGATCCATCAGTAGATACTTACAGGCCAATATAAAAAAAATTGTCGAATGTCTTTAGTGGATTTTGAGATTTTGTTTAATTTAATAGGACCTCAAGTAATACAAAAAAACACAAACTATATATAGGCAAAGTTTCCAAGTCAATGAGAGACTGGCAGTAGTCTTTCATTTCTTGGCCTCTGGAGACTCCTATACTCACCAGTTTGATTTATTTAATCAAAATGTCAAAGCAAAGCATTTCAAAAATATTCGTGGAAGTTTGTAAAGCTCTGACAAAAGTATCAAAAGAGAAAAGACTATATGAAGGTGAGTGAGTTTTAATTTTTTCAATGTAATGGTATACAAAATAGCGATATAAAGCTTTATTTAGGCAGCAATTTCACTTCAGGCATCATGTATCAACGTTTTCATGCGGTAACTATCATTGTTTGAATTGCTTAATAGATGCTTGTGTTCATATAGATCTATTAATCACAAACTATAATCGCGAGTCCATTGATGAGTTTGATTAACCATTGTATATCAACAATAAAAACAAATAGCAACAATATACGCGCCTAACCTGACAAAATCACCGTCCGCACTGACGCGCCCAAACAAGCAGATTTTTATTGATGTACGTTCGCGCGCTACCGTCCAAACTGATATGTTTTGCAATATTCGCGAATGTTTTACACTGTTTGTTGCATTTGTTTGTACGCACCTTAGCATGTATGCATGAAAGTCGCTGAGAAAAAATCAAATTTTGTGATATTTTCATCGTATGCGGAAGTCCTCTAAATTTGTATCTTATAACTTCTCCTGCCCAGAGCTTATTCACAGTGGGATTTGGATAAAATTTGAATATCATGTGCTTAGATGCTTAGTCCAAAACTTCAAATATCTATTTTTCGGTTGTGTCAAAAAGTGTTAGTAGAATTGTTTATTTTTTGCAATTGCATGTTCCAAACTGGGTAACTTGCAACATGCCACGCATTTACAAGAAACTGTTGAGGAGCAAAAATCACAAGAGCTATTCCGATTCCGACAAAACTTTGCAAAATGTTTTGGGGGCTATTGAAGATGGATCAAAAATTCGTGATGGAAAATAACAAAATATATAAAAAAAAATAAATACCTGAATAATTTTTTTTCACAATCATCCAGATAGCCAAATTTATATGATTATACATATTTTGGGTTGCAAAAAACATACTACAGTGTGTCAAATATCAAAGTAGGCGAAATGTTTTAAAATTTAACATTCTCACTAAGTTTTTCATTCTGGGCAACTTTCTTCAATAACATTTTGTCGTATTTCCGATAGTAGAAGCACTTCATTGGCGAGAAAAATAGTTCCTTGGTAAATAACGAAGACATGCTTGATTTTCCGAAACTGAAACTATGACACAAATTAGTCTCTATCCAAGCAGGGCTGATCTCCAGAACATTGAATTTGTATTCAAAATCTGTTTTTCTTTTTCACTTATTTATGCATCGATCCGGGGACACACTGTATATGTATGCGATTCTAAATGCAATTACTAATGAAAAAAGCCACGTGTTGCAAGTATCTACATTTAGGGGTTCAACTTGCAACAACCTGTTTTTTTATAGGACTGAATATTCATTTTATTGACATGTATTATCAAAATCGGATACTTGACCACCAGATGACAAGAATTTTGTCACCAATTCTGTCAAATATGACAAAAATAATAAAAAAGTTATCAACAAAATACTTTTAAAAACGTTGCAACTGGCCTCAGCACGGTACCGAACTTAAGCAAAGAAAAACTGAAAATATTATGTTTATGTCTTTCGCTTTCTTTTAATAATTGTCTCAAAAAATATGTACCAAATCAGTGACTTAATTATACGACTTTTGAAACTTTTTGAAGCCTTTTGCGTTTTTCTGAATTTCAAATAATTGAATCAAATCAATTAATGCTGTCTTAGTCGTTTTGCCTCGGACGATTTGTAAACAGTCATTTTTTAGTTGTTATTTCAATATACTCTGGACAGCCAATACAACATTCAATTTCAACGTCAACACGCGTCTCAAGTATTTCAACTTCAACCCAGTCGAGCCACTCCATTAGGTGACCGACATAGTTTACGGTGGTGCCATAGCCCTTTGGCCTCTAGCACAAAACATGTTTTGTGGCCTCTAGTGACAATCCTAAACTGTTTATACTTCTTCTTCTTCCACTTTCAATGAGGTTAGACGGTAAATCAAGATAACCAGAATCAGCTATAGCTTGATAAACAATCAAAAAAGCCTCACTTGGATTGATCGACCATTAACAAAGTTCACTTATTGCCTTCCAATTATTATGTATAGAAACTTTAACTAAATTGCACATACTGCACACTGCAGACTTAACTCTTTTAACGAAGTTCAAATCCTTTCAAAAAAAGTTGGTTGGTGAATACCATCCGATTCGTTCCATCCAGATGCAACTATACAACACATAACATATACCTACATATTATATAACATAACATATTTATTGCTTGAATGTTTCGAAAATTTGTTTTCAAGAAAAGGTATATGTACAGGGTTTCTCCTTACAAGTTGCTACCCCTTTAGTAACTCTATTAACAGAGAGACAAAAAAATTGTTCAAATGAAAATTCCATAACAACTAGATGTAGATGTAGATGTTTCAGTGGGTGGCTCACGCCAAAACCTGCTTAGGCCTCCTGGGCCCGTTGCAACCCACAATAGATAGAAGTGAGATTTTTGAAGGCACGACGCTTTCGCGAAGCTCAGCAGGTCCCTCAAATAGATCCCTTCCAATTCCTGGAGTGTTGTGAGTTCAGCTCCGAAGTGTTCCATCCTAATGCTACGAAGAGTCGGACATTCCGTTAGGATGTGGGCTACGGTCTCTACGTCTTCAAGGCACCACCTACAGTCTGAATCTTTCCCGATCCCGATTCTATGGAGGTGACCCTTCAGGTTCATGTGACCAGTTAATAGACCAATCATTGTGAGGAGGTCTTTTCTGCTCATATTTAGGAGCTCTTTGGTTCTGCCCATATCAGGTCCTGTTATCATTGCCTTGGCATGTAGCATACCAGGGGCATTATTCCAGCATAGAGTGGCCTTTTCGAGTAGAAGTTTCTTCGCCTCGCCCATTCCTATTGCTTTAGAGATGCCAATCATTGGTTCGGGTCCTATCGGCCTGTGCGATGAACCACTTTTGGCAAGTCTGTCAGCTTCAATGTTCCCCTTTATACCGCTATGGCCCGGGACCCAGATCAGCCTCACCTTGTTGTTATTTTGAATTATCTTATGCAGAGCCTCTTTGCATTCTAGGACTGCTTTAGAGTCTACTGTCTTTCTCACAACAGCCTTTAATGCTGAAGTGCTATCTGAACAAATGTTGAAAGTTCTGTGATTTGTGCCGCTCTCAAGAATGGTATATGCACATTGTGTCCATAACAACTAAGCGAAAAAACAAATTACTTTTGGAAATCAGGAAAATTTGGAGAGTTGAATATTTTTTGAAGGAATGCCCTATATTTTATAACATATTCCGCCCCGATTTCTGCTCCTCAAATTATAGTTTGCTATTATTTGGACTAGCCGTTTTTGAGTTATTTCACTCTAAATAACTTGCAATGCGGACGAATAATGAGAATAATATCAATCATCAAGGAAAACAACACTTGTTACTCATATCAAGCAACTTTCCTGTCATTATTTATTTTGGTTCCCTTGGTTTTCCATGGTTCCACATAGTGGTTGCGATAAATTATTCCATTATTCGTCCGCATTGCAACTATACATCAAGTTTTTTAAAGTCAAATAACCTAAAAATGGCTAGTTCAATAATAGGCATTCCAGTTAAAAAAAAAAACATGTTCTTTGTTCTTTAAAGTCCTCAGGAAAATTCATGAAACTCCAATTTGAACATTTTTTTTGCACCTCTTTAAATAAAATTTCTCAAGGCAAATTATAATTATAAGGAAAAACCCTGTACCGGGTGGGTCTGGAAAAAGTACGTATTTTGTCATGGAAGACAGAGTAGGTATAGCAGCATAATCATTTTTTTGTACAGGAACATATCGTCGCCAATTTCACAAAGTGACGATTTTCAAAAAAAAACGTTTTTTGTGATAGGACCACAAACTTTTGACCTTACACAGAGCTTTTTCAGCTTTTCATTTGACAAAGTGTGTATTTAAATCAGCTTTACTTTAAGTATAACTCTATGAGATACGACACTTTACAAAAAGATTGTGGTCCGATCATAAAATACGTTATTTTTAGATACATCACTTCGTTAAATTAACGACGATATGTCCGAAAACGTCTCGTAGAAAACATACAGAGTGTCAAAACTTTAGGAAAATAAAGATTTTTTCTCTGTGAACTCTAAACGCCCCGAGCGATTCTGTTCAAACTTTCATGGGAGTATATCCAGGATTCTTGAGCATCTTCTTATATTGAGAAAATCGGTTTTGTTCAACTATTTCAGAACCGGACCTGAAGCGACTCTGATTTTATTTTTTGAGGAAAAGAGTAGTACGTCCTGAATTTTGTTTTTTGTCCCAAGCTCTAAGAAAAATAGAAAATTAATTGATTTCATAGCAACTGCTCAAAATGCTGCGCTTTGTTGCTTGAAAAAGAACATAACTCTAAAGACGTCATAAAAATCGCATGAGACGTTTAGAATCTACAGACAAAAAATCAAAATCATTATTATCATTATCATTCTCTTGATGTAACGTTTGCGGAAACATGTTTCTTGAGAAAAACAATTAATCTATGTACCATGTCAGAAGTTACACTTAATGAAGACTCAACCTGTATATTTATAATAAAAGGTGTCCGGAAATGATGAGCAAGAAATTCAGGTGAGAATTCTAGACAAAAAATAAATGCCACCTCTTCCTATAATATTTTTTCGAAAATTGATTATTGACGGAGTTACACGGTTGCAATTGAAGATGCATTTTATTTGCAGTTTTTTTGCAATAACCTTTACCACGCTTATTATTTTGAGAAAATCTCGTATTTGAGACTTTATCGGGATGAGGAATACAAATTTGCACCCCGTTTTTTCGCATTTTGTGGAGGGCGCCACATACGAACCTTTACTCCGATTTGAATGGTCCTAACTGTTTTGTTCTACACTGTATGTGACTTTTGACCAAATATGTTTATTCTCTCAAGCTTTTGACACAAGAATGGGATACTTCTTTTGTTGCGATGAATCTAACCGTTTTCGAGAAAAACGCTAAAATAACTTTGCTTGCATGTGTAATGAATACGAACTTATTTAAATTTATTCAACTTTAAATATAGCATGCTTTGGAAACATGTATTGTGCTATAGTTGAAGTAAAAACATGTTTTAGAAAAATTAATTTTGAAAGGTGGTAGTTTTTTGAACATTTTTTGCTACGCTGATGGTGGTCGATGACTAAAATTCTGAAAATAAAAAAAAAACGAGAAAATGTGAAAAATCACCGACTCTCAAAACTAATTCTGATCAAATTTGTTTTACCGGCAACTTTTAGCGCATGATTCTGAAGCATGCTATGTTAAAAGTTGAAAATAAGTTATAATAATTTCGTATTCAACACATACAAACAAAGTTGTTTTAGCGTATTTCTCAAAAACGGTTAGATTTATCGAATCAAAAGTGGTATACCTTTTTTATGTCAAAAGGTTGGGAGAATAAAAATATACACTCAAAAGTCGCGTACAGTGTAGCCCGTAAAAGTTAGGACCATTCAAACCAAAGGATAGGTTCGTATGTGGTGCCCTCTACAAAATGTGAAAAAACGGTGGGCAAATTTGAGTTCCTCATCCCAAAAAAGCCTCAAATACAAGATTTTGTCACAATATCATGAGCGTGGCAAAAGGCATGAACAAAAAACTGCAAATAAAATTTAAGTTTAACACCCTGTAATCCCGCAAAAATTAATTTTTGAAAAAATGTTATGGGAAAAGGTAGCATTTATTATCGGTCTAGAATGCTCCGATGATTTTTTTGCTCATCATTTCCGGACATCTTGTATACATATACAAGTTGTATAAAAAATAATGGGATATTACGTGACAGCCGATTACTTTCAAGAAAAAATCTTGATAGACCCCAATCTGTCTTGCCTGAAAGTTAATATTCAAAGAGAAACATGGTGCGAAAGTTTGAATGATTGGACAACTGTCAAAGTTATTATTAGCTAGTTAGTAGCAATAACGTTTTACACATTATTTATATCAAAAGCGTGATGAATAATCTCAACCTCTTCCTTGCGATCTGATTGCTCATACTTCTAACCTCTGACCAACAATCGAGCATGAACATGATTTTATCGCGAACTAACCAGGTCCATACCCACTTGAAAGTGGAAAAGGACTATGAAAGCAACTCAAGACAAAAAAAAGACATATTTATCATTACAAGCATCGCAATTTGGAACAAGTGAACTGCACGGGCGTGATTTGAGGCAACAGACAAGCGCAATTCTTCATCCCTTTTATTCCACTTAACTTTGTGGCGAATCTGCTTCAGATTTTGAGCTTACATAAGACGTTTGTGTTTTGATTTAATACTTTGGCAGGAGTTTTTTGCTATGTCCTTGACTACTTCCTTTTTTAGTTTTGACAAGGACGTAGTCACCTGAGCAATATTTTTTGCCCTGATGGCACTTAGAATCGTATGAGGCTTTGCTTTTGCTTTGTTGCGCATCTATTTGCTTGTTGACGACCTATATTATCTTGGATAAATTCGAATCATAGCTGGGCTCTGCAACCTCGTTGGCCAACAGCGGATTAGTGCACAATTTATTCGTATGGAAATTTCTTTGTAGTCGAGTAACTATTTGAGTTCAGTCCCCATCGCATCTTTTGAACTTGTTCGTCATATCAGCCTTCTTTGGTCATTAAACCAGATAAAGAGGTCAGAATAGTGCGATCATATACCATTTCACTAGTCCATTTGCTCCAGGAGTGGCGGTAGCATTTAGCACATACTGAATGTTCAAATTTCTGCAGTATTCTCAAACTTTTTCGAGGTTATACCTCTATCACTGATGATGCCCCTTGGAACTTCATAATTAGTAATAACTTCATACAGGAAGTTAAGGACTTGTTCAGTTTTTGTCGAGTGAACAGTTTTTATGTATAAGAACTTTGAAAATGCATCCACGATTACAATGAGGTAACTACGTAACGGTTTCCCAATTTTCTTCATGAGATGCAAGAAACCAGACGGCTTCTCATCGGGTTCCTTGTTATAAAACAATCCGAGCAGCTAGATATGTACAGGGTTATTGATTATAAATGCCCCCCCTCTAACTTTTTGATTTGACGGTTTAGAAAAAGGTGTTCCAAATAAAAGTTTCATCGTTGAAATGATACTCAAATCTTTTATGCACTTGTGAGACATCACTAGACTGGAAATTTCACACTCTTTCCAAAAATCGAAAAATCCAATATGGCGGCCATAAGAAAAATGAAAGTTGAGGCGGGTTGCGGGAAAGCAAAAGACGATTGGGACATGTCATATACACCATTTTATTCGTCTTGAAAAAGTGTTCCAATGATGTCACATTTTCATAGCTGTCCGATTAGCCGTTTCGAATTTACTGGCAAAAAACAAAATCCGCCATTTTCGGTTTTTCGCCGATATTTCCAAAACCAATTTATCGATCGCAAATCTGGAACCGAACATCGAATGCACTAAGTTTCGTCTGAAACTTTTCCCATTCAACCCTTGATGTGAGTATGATAGGAGCCAAGATCCCTGTATAGAGAAACGAATCTGGGACACACTGTATGCCTATCAAGTAAACTGTGAAGTGATTCAAGGTATCGTTGATCTTCTTTGGTGGTGCCGTGAAAAATGTATACACGGAAAAATAGAACAATTGTTTTGATTTTGGAAAAGTATGACACCCAATCCCCACTTCAAAGCGTCGCAGTGTACTTCAGTTGGTAATTCTGGATCAGGTCAAAATTGGTTTCGATACAAGTGTTTCTATTCAGGCGTGTCATAGGAATTCTGTTGTTCATTCGGCCAAATAAATTCATTTTCGTTTTCCGTTAAGGTACTCATTGGTCGGGCGATGGTTGCCAAATCTTCATTGTACCTTCTTAAATGAATAGAAAGTCCCAAAAATTGTCGGATCATGTGAACGTCCTTAGGCACAGGAAACTTTGATAATGCCTTAATTTTCCTTTTTCCGCTCATTACACCTTTTTCCGTTGATTTCATGACCAATATTTCCAACTTCAGACATAAAGAATTTGCACTCACACAAGCGTAGCGTAAGGCCTGCCTGAGACAACGCTGTTAAAACTTGTCTCAATACCTCATATTTCCCAATACTTTATTTACGGCTCTTTGAAGTACCGCTCGACCATTAGCGACTCCAAGAGACATCCTGACATACTCGTAATGTCCTTCCGGTGTCAGAAACGCAGTCTCTGGTTTTGAATTCTCGTACAATGCAATTTGATGATATCCGCTCGCCAAATCGAGACTCGTGAAGTAACAACAATTTTCAAGTTTCTCCAAAAATTCGACTCGAGGTTATGGTTTGAGGTTGATCGATTCAGGGCACCATGATCAAAGCACATGCGCTTGCTCTTTTTTTTTACCAAGATAATTAGACTCGCGTATGGAGAATTAGATTCTCGAATTATATTATTTTCCATAAGATGTTCAACAATATCTCTCACAACTTTTCTTTCGCAGTGAGACAAACGATAAGTTCAATAAACAACTGGTTCTTCTTCATGTACATTTATGGACGTTTTTAGAATATCAGTTTACCCTATCTCTTCAGTACTTCGAGCAAAGCACGAATGAAATGCATTTAATAAATCCATCAGATCAGCTACCTCTCAATAACCGAAATTTTGGCTCCACCATTACCAGTTCCGGTGATGGTATTTGATGAAAAGTCAAGTGCTCTCCACAGCCAGTGTCTAAATATGCACGCTTGGTATATTGTTTGAAACACAATCAGAAAGATAAAACTTATCAATGGAAAATACATTATTGACCATTTTATTCGTAACATCTCTTTTTTTTCTGCATTCGTTTGCAGAATGGTCTAAACGTCGACAGCTTGTGCAATGCTTCCTTGGTTTCGGACAATCTGGTGAAACATAACCTGCTTCGCAACAGCACTTATTCCTAATTCTCAAAGTAGAAGTGTAGTCTTGATATTCTGGGAAACTCATGATACGTGAAGCTTCCCATTCTTCCCAGTTCAAGTTATAGTTGTTGAGATTATCATACCATGATCGCGACAATCCGGCCAATCTACTTTGCATTTGGTATATCATAAGCTGTCCATCCCAATCCATACATTTATAAAAGGGAAAGTATGTTTGTCCGTAAAAAAGATAGCATTATGCGTGTATCTAATGAGGGAGACAGGAGGATTCATTCTCGCAATCTCTGATTGGTCAGATTGGTTGACATTGAGGTTGACATGGCGTTGCCATGGTGATTGCCAAAGTAACAATGGCTACATTAAGGTGGTCCCAGCAGCTTAAGCTTCTTGATAAGAAGCCCACCTGAACGTGATGCTGTTATAAAGCGTCACGTCAGCGGCTGCGTGTTTTGCTCAGCGTAAAAAACTGTCGCTTTTTCGAAAGCGGATCTCGCTTGACATTCAAAGTTGGGTTATGTTTATTCGTTTATCTAGCTTATCTAGGCTCCGATCAGCAACTGACAGACACATCAATTTTATAAAAAAGTTGGTATCTGATCATGGAAAAAAAATACTGTCGTTTTAGAAAAAGGTTAATGAAAAATGGAACGGTATATACTTTTGAGCATGGCTAGTTGAGTGTCAAATTGTCGGTTTATCGGTTGATCGAAAACTACGGTGAATTTTGTCAAAATTGGATAAAACACTAGGAGCTGTATAGCAAATGATCGTGTTCACAGCCAAATGGACGTCCCTCATTCACTTTTCAGTTTAACGTTGGGGAAAAAATATCCCAAATGAAAGTTTAATGGTTGAAATTGGATTTTGTGTAAACAATGTTGGTGTGGTCCAACCTACTTATTCCAAATAACAACCCTATTTTTAATTTGATTTTTGTATTCTCCCAAAAATTCTGAACATTTTCTATATAGCATACCCTATATTTTAATTCAACCAATATGTGTATGGTATTTGGCAATCTTGGAAACGAAGTACTTTATTAATAGATGTCTTGTCAAGAATGATTCAAACATGGTATATTGCAAAAAAAAAATATATAAATATTCTCTTTATACATCCAGGGTGGCACAGTTTTATCCAGCAATATTTCAAATTTGGATTCTACTTATCAAAATAAACAATTTTTCAAAACATTATTTCATTTCCTCGTCAGTTTCGAGATACACACCATCAAAGATTTTATTTACAACAGTCAAACTACAATTTTCTCTGAACCAAATTTGGTTGACACTCACTCTTTGTTTTATTCTTAGAGATTACGCAATGCTCTCTGGAACGATGATAAAAACCACTCGAACAATTGAGGTTATGTCCATGTTTGGAAAAGCTTGAAAAAAAAACTCAACATTTCAAAATTTTAGTATAGAATCCCATCTGTAAATATTGACGAAAAAACTGGGTCATCATGTAAATGGAGATTTTTTATCTTTTTCGCAATATACCAAAAATGCTATAAAGCAAAGTTGTTCAGAATCTAAAGTTTTGCCTTAATACCAAAAACAAAGCGCCATATACAAGAATTATTTTTATCTGTAATAAATAATAGACAAAAATTGCACATAGAATGAGAATTTTTTGTTACTCATACATATTATGATTACAGATGTTTTAGCATGTTTTTGCGAAATTTTGAACTTGTGTTAAATATCGTTGCGACAAAGATAATGTATGTGATTTTCAAAAAAAAATAAAAATCCAAGTGAATTTAATTTCACAAAAATGTTTGGATTTGAACAAAGTTATGCGAAGCTGTTTCGATTTCCATCAATTTATAAATATGTTCAAGGTGAATATTTAAAAATCAATCTTTTGGGGCAATGATCAATAATTTTCAAATAAAAAGATATTTTCTCCAAAACGCCACAATTTTGGTATTCAAGCATAACTTCCAATTCTAGACAACTTTTCTTTAAAACATTTTGCGGAATTTTTTGAAATGAGACTACTTTACTCCTGTACATGTTTTATATTTTTTGACCCACCGTGTATGATGTTTGACTTGCAACCATCCCAACTGCACCTAAAAAGTTATCGAGCATGCACCAACTTTTGGTCATATTTGAATCTTGGTTTTGCAGTTAACAAAGAAAAATCACACACTGTAATCGAACAAAAAACTTGGGTTGTAATTTTGAATAGGGAAGTTGGACCATGTCTAGAAGTTCTGAAACACCCTGTATATGTGGAAATATCATTTTCACAATCCATTTTGAACCATCAAACTTTAATTTGGGACATTTTTTCCCAAATATCAAATTTTGTGATGGGGGGAGGGTCGATTTAGCTGTGAACACCCTGTGCTTATATTGTGATGACAGATGAAAATGGGGTGTGGATTTTTTCTAAGAAAAAATATCATCTGCATGTCAAAATCAAATAAAAGAGGTGCTTCAATCTCAAGAGAGCAATATTTATTGCTATATGGTATGGATGACACGCTTCGCAGTTGATTCAAACTATATCAAGCGAGATATCAAGGCTATGGTGAAAGAAATACTTCTTACAAATACGATACGATACTATTTTTTTTTTAATGAAAAATATAACCAATACGATAAGGTACCATTCAAAATCAAAATGTGTCTCTGTTTCGTATTTTTTTCTGGTGGACTTCCCATGAAAACCTTTTATTTAGAATAAGATGCAAAATGCTAAAACGTCAGTTAAAATATCTTTATCATTTTTGTTAAATTTTGTATAGTTATTGTGCTCAAACTAAAATGTTGCGCAATTACATTTTTAGCTTATTCTATGATCTTTTTTACAGGCCTGTAATAAATGTGGAAGGGAAGAGGAAATAATCTTGAACTGTTATGGTAAATATTTCCACTGTATCAATGGAACACATTTCTATCAGTGTGGAGACTATGGCCCAGTTACACTTGCTTTTTCAAGCCAAAACATTTTGGAGTGTGCACAAGGGCTGATATGTAGTGATGCGAATAATGTTGAATGCGTCAAACCATCTGAAAGCAGTACTACAACCGAATGTCCTCCTGAAGAAACCAGTACAGTAACCACTACGACAGTGAGTGTGTCAGATTTGACACATGACGAAAAACACATGAATATAACTCACGCAACATCTTCTTTATCAAATAGCGTGACAAACTCTATCGAAACAATAACACAGACAACTGTTCCAAAAACCACGAAGTCCTCGGATACATCAGAAGAACTCACCACCCAATATGAAGATACAACAAATCACACTTCAGAATTACCAGTCACAACAAACACCGCAAAAATCACGAGAAGCTCACTGAATGAGAATACCATATCATTTACTGGAGAAACAGGAAAGACAATGATCAACTCCGCTTCCAAAACAACAGATGCTTCAATCATCACAAAAATGTTCAGTTCTATTGAAGCATCGACGAGCACTGACAGCATAATATCTAATGATAACAGTAATCAATCTTTTACAGAAACTGATAGAGCAGACAGTTTCACAAAATCATTAGAGCTCTTAACAACTGTTGGGAATGAGAGTTCAGAAAAGGTAACCACAAACAGCGAAGTCACTACTTCCAAGAGTCCAATTCAAACGTCCAATTCATCAAGTCAGCCATCGACTCACGCCAGGAGTGATCACACTACAAGTGAAACTACTCACATCACATATTCTTCTTCAATAGACATGATTGAGGATCATACTGACACGACAAATGAACAAGCCAATAGCAATGACCACACCTCGGCAAAAGAAGAAGAAAGCTCAAGCAGTTCCATCTCATATTCAACCACCGAGTTCTTCACAAGTACATCATCAGACTCTCTACCGTTAGCGTCCACTAATTCAATTAGAATAAGTACTACCAGTGATAACGATGAAAACGTCAGTAAGACCAATCCATCCTTCACTGTTGAAACGACAAATGCAAGAAGTCAGTCCATAACATCAGAATCTTATACTTCGACAAATACCAATACTGAAATACCAACAGGGAATGTTACTGATGTTTTCGATGAATCAACTGATCTCACAAATAAGTCTTTCCAAAGTGATACTACTACTGAAGATAATATCACACTTTCAACTAAAAACAGTCCTAAACCCAAAACATCAGATTACATCACAGTATCTGGAATCGATACATCCTCACCAAGTCAATCTTCCACTGATGAACATATTAGTCAAACCAATTCTGACTTATCTTTCGAAATAAAAACTTCCACAGTCGGATTGAGCGGACCTACAGACAAGAAAGAAGAAGAAATCACTTTAGAGAACTTCTTCACAAATTATTCCTCAACATTCACATCAGCGGAGGGGGAAATGACCGACAAAAAAATCACAACCACAAGTGACTTATCGACTAATCAAGAAGCATCATCCCAATCTTCTGCAATTACTAATGCAGAAACTACCTCCACAAGTGAATTGAACAGTGGAAGGAGTTCTTTCATGTCCACTCAATCGTCTCCATTCAACACCGACAGTATCCTTGACTCATCTTCAATCCTAGTCATATCATCGGAGTCTTCTTTGGCAGAAGATGTCGATTTATTCACGGCGACTCATGTTCCAACGATTGAAGCCATCGATCAAAATAGTACCCGATCTGCCCCAAAAACGATGGTTACCAAAATTCTACCTCCAAAATCTTCCAATGTCACAAACATTTCCAGTTTAACTGATTCAACAACTGAATTATATATCAGTGGAAAGAATGAAGATGACTACTTTACAAGTAGCACATCTCCATCATCAATTGCGGACATCGATTTCAGTTTTACGGATAGGGAGACAACAACAATTTTTTCATTGAATCATGAAACTGATATTGTCGACAGTTCAGATTCAACTTTATCAACAGGAACCACTCCTTCATCATCCTCCACTCAAGTTGATATTACCTCATTTTCATCTCTAGAGAGCTCTGCATTCAGTTCATCCGAATCATTCGTGTCACTTATCACTACTGAAAATGTCGGTGAAAGTGGTTCTAACTCAAACTTACAAACAGAAACTTCTCCATCTAGACCTATCAAGTTTTCAGACATAACAGAAAACAGATTCATAGATGACTATTCCAAATCCACTATAGCTGACATTGTCTCTGGTAGTATGAAAACAACAGTCACAGGTAAATAGTTCAATAATAAAGCTTACTTTGCAAGTAATTGACCAGAAATATCCGTTACAGAGAGTACTACCTCCGGATCACCCCAACTTTCTACTGGAGCCGGCACTCACATCTCTTTCGAGAAATCAACACAGTTTTATACAGATACTTCCACCGAAAAGGAATCCATCAATTCGAGCAGTTCAAACTCAACGAATGAAGCAGATCTCACTACCAGCATGGCACATGAATACACCACCACTAAAATATCCTCTCCTAACAATGATAGCATTTCTTACTCATCATCAGAAAGTTTCCCAGTCATAACATCGGAATCTCTATTGACAGAAAAGTACGATTTTCTGACAAATAATACTCAATTCACAAATGTTATAGGCACTAATGATACAAATTCCAGATCACTCACAGAAACGGAGACTACCACAGCTAAACCAATTGATTCCGATATGACGAGACTTTTTAGTTCCACTTCAACAACTTTTTCCGAAGACAAATCTTTCTCTGAAAAAGAATCTAGCACTATTGAATTAACGAATGAATATTATCACACCTCTCCTTTGCAGAAAGAGGTTTCTTCAGTTCAAACGCGCGAATTTTCTAGCGTGACAAAAGACGCAAATATTATTCATTCATCAACCGAAATAGATATCCTTGAAGCAACTGAAAATAATGCCTCCACCGTAGAAAAGTTTGCAACTGACCAAAACAATCAAGAAACTACAATCACAAGTGCATTTGAGACCAGAAAGCCTGACAAATCATCATTAACAGAAAGATCCACTTCTGGATCATCCCAGTTTTTCACTATGAATAGCGATCAAATTTCTTCTGAAGAATCCTCAATAAGTGAAATAACCTTTACCTCACGAGCATTGGTTGATATCAGCACTGGTACTTCCAACTCCGAGTCATCAAAGAGCACTGACAACATAACAATTGATAATGAAGATACGCCAAGAAACCAATCTCTCACCAAAGCTGACAGTTTCACAAAATCATACGAATTCACTACAACTATTGCCTATGGAAGTCCAGAAAACGTGACCACCAATAGTGAAGTCACCAATTCAATAATTCCAATTGAAAAATCTACTTCATCCAGTCAGCCGTCGACTGAAGCATTGAGTGATTTCACTACAACAACACACAACAACATCGAATCATCTAGTTCAAGAGACTTCACTGAAGATCATACCGTTATGACTGATGGGCTTATCTCCTCAGAAGAAGCAGAAACTTCAAGCAGTTCCATCTCATATTCAACGACCGAGAGCTTGACAGTTTCGTCATCCTCCTCTTCCACTGTGATGCCGACTAGTTCAATTACAATCAATATTACCAGTGATGTCAATAAAAACATCACCATAACCACTCAACCTTTCACTGCTGAGACCATCAATGCTATAGGCCAGTCCATAATACCAGAATCTTATACCACGACAAGTATCAATATCGGGATACCGACAGGGAGCGTTGAACCTAGTGATCTCAAAAACAAGACTCTCCACAGTGATACTACCACTAAAGAGAATCATATCACAACTTCAGCTACAAACAATAAATCCGCAACTCTTAAAGAAACGGCGACGTCTACAGTTTTACCTGAATTTCCTGATTTGACAACATTTGTCGATTTCACTGTTTTATCAACTGAATTTAATACCGTAGAGATAAATGTGAATACCTCATCAACAAGTGTCCCAACATCATCTGAAGTAAACAGAACAGAAAAAAAACAACCTTCCGGGAAATATGAATCGACGACCACTGAGCTTGGGAATGATTATTATTCCATCTCTACTTTGGAGAATGAAGTTTCTATAGTTGAAGCCCGCGAATCATCGACAACCAAGGGAGAAATCATATATCCATCAACTAAAATAAATATCGTAGACGTAACTGAAAATACTGCGTCCAGCATAGGACAGATTGCTACTGACCTGACCAATCAAGAAACTGCTGTGACAAGTGGATTTAACACCAGAAAAGCTGACGTGAGCAGCAGTTCAGCAACATCATTGATAATAGAGAGCTCCAGTTCCGGATCATCGCAGTTTTCCCCTGTAGATCACGAGCATACTTCTTCTGAAGGGTCCTTAATCAGTGAAAGCACTCATACCTCACAAGCTTTGGCCGATCTCAATACTGGTCTCACTGATGACCAGAATAACTATACTACTTGGACGTCACCAGTTTCGCAGAGCTCCGTAGTGAAATCATCTGAATCTTCAGTAACAGAAAAACATGAATCTACCACGAATGTTCATTCTCCATTTACTGAAGCCGAAAATGAAAAAAGTATCACGTCACTCCAACCTGCTGTGACTACTCTTAACAGTTCTGCTGACATATCAACTGGACACAGTACCGTTGAAGCAAATGAAGAGACAGTTCCTATAACTCAAACTTATTCCATCACAGAAGTGGAAGTAGCTCACCAAGAAACCTCAACCACAACTCAGTTATCAACTACAAATATTGATAAAAGTTCAGAATCAACGTCAAGAGAAAGTTACACCATTGGATCATCCCAATTCTCTTCGGTGACTAGTGTAGACAGTTTTCCTGAAGAATCAACAGAATCAACCACCGATGAAGCTGCCTTCAGTGAAACAATCATAGAGAGCAATCCCGTCAATCAATCTGTTACAAATAAACTCAAATCTGGGACCACGTCATCTTCAGCTCTAGGAGACTCCACACTCACCCCAATCGAATTTTCCGAGACAAAAAGTAATAATTCCTCTCCAAATAATCAATCTCCAACCACTGTGATCCTCAATGAAGTTACTTCCAACTCCCATTTGAAAACAGATATTTTTACACTTGCGCCCAAAAAATCTTCAGTAGTGACGGAATCGGGTTCATTCAATGACTCAACGATTGGAATTACGAATGAGATAGCCAGAATCACTATGCAATATCCCAGTAATCAAGCGAACATTGACAGTAGTTCAGCGATATCGTTTAATACAGAGGACTCCATCTCTGGATCTTCAACGTCATCAACGGAGATTACGAATCAGATTTCTCCAGAAGAATCCACAGAATTGGATTTTAACGAAAGCAGATCCACCTCGACAGAACTAACCAAATTCACAACTGCTTTCGTCTCAACTACTCGAACGCCTTCAATTTCAGAATCCACGATAATATCATTCGTGTCTTCATCAACGGATAATCTTCACTCTTTCACACACACCTACTCTCAAACTACCGAAGCCACCAAATCTTCCAACAACCAGAAAGATTCGGAATTCTCTTCTGAAACTTCTACCATTGTACCACGGAAATCATCTGATGGAATAAATATTTTAAGTACTACTAAAAAAAATGAGCAAACCTCTTTCACAGACTGGAGTACGTCATCAGAATTGGTGGATACCGATCTAGATGTAAGTGGAAGTTCAGCATCATCGTTTCCAACGGAAAGCTTTACAACCGAATCATCTCTCTCTTATGATGATAGTGTTGACTACAATTATTCTCAGGAATCAAAAGAATCCGTATCGTCAACCAAAGTGCTGTCTAGTAAAGAAAGTACAACTACTAGTCAACTATCCACCAACCAGGCCGATATTGATACCAGTTCGGCAGAGGGCTATACTTCTAAATCATCCCTTTATTCCACAGCAACTGGCAATCATAAGTATCCTGAAGGCGGTTTCTCTACATCTGCTGATACTGCAGTACATACAACTGAAGCCATTAGCAAAAACTCTCTCACAAGAACCACTTTAACATCTACATTGGCGGAGTCTGTCTCTATGTCGACAAATAAGGCTTCTGAAACCACGGATCAATCATCCACTGATCTAGTTGACATTGACATGAGTTCAGATACATCGTTAATTACCTCTGAACCATTCACATCGACAACTTTAACGAACAATCACAGTTCTACTGGGGAATCAACAGACTTTGTAGAAGCAGCTACCACCAAAGGTGAATCATCCAGCAAAAGCAGTTCTTCCGCAACGGACTCAGTTGAATCCACCAATGGTCCGAGCATTAATCCCTCATTTACCAATGGTGGCATCTCTGACTCATCCCAAACCACAACTCCTTCAGTGATATCATCCAAATCTTCATTGACAGGTAGTCACGACTCCACCTTTCAAACTACCGAAGCCATCAGATCTACCAAAAGTCGGAGAGTTCCCGAATTTACTTCAGAAACTTCTACAGTGGTACCACAAAAATCATCTGATGAGATAAATATTTCAAGTACGACTGAAAAAAGTGAAGGGACCTCTTCCACTGACTGGAGTACGTCATCAAAATTGGTGGATACGGATCTTGCTTTAAGTGGAAGTTCGGCATCATCGTTTTCAACAAAAAGATCAACAACTGAATCATCACACTCTCATACTGATAATGTTGATCACAACTCTTCTGAGGAATCAGGAGAAACTCAAATTACTAGTCAATCATCCACCAACCAGGCGGATATTGGTACCAGTTTGGCAGAAGACTATACCTCTGGATCATCCCTTTATTCCACTGTAACTGGGGATCATATATCTCCTGAGGGCGGTTTCTTCACATCTACATTTCCAGATCACATCACTGATATTACCGATAACAAAAATGACTACATAACTCAAAGTTCATCATTTAATTATCATACCACATATCCAGCCTCAGAAAGCTCTATGGTCAAATCGTCCAAATCTTTACTAACGACGAAACAAGGATCTCCCATGAATACTCAAACTTCTGCAACTGAAACCATCAATGCCGCAAGTCCCAAATCTTCTTCAGAGGCTTCCAAGTATAGTTCTCAAGACGAATCAACAAAATTTTCTACCACTACAGAAGCTATCTTCAAAAAGGAAACAGTCAGAGAACATGCTACTCACCAAGTAACCAGTCAGGTCAACACCTCTTCCACTTTCCCTGTAACTGTAGAAACCTCATCACTCTCATCAACAGAAACTTTTGAAAAAGAATTCACCTACTTTTCCACGGAAAGTTCTACTAATGAGATCACCGTTGAAGATCAACGAATATTCGATTTGGAAACAGAGTCTCCCAAAATTGAAACACAAAAATATTCTGACGATACTGAAGTGCATACAACTGGAGCCATACGCACAAACTCGCCCACAAGAAGTACTTTAACATCTACATTGGCGGAGTCTGTTTCTTTGTCGACAAATGAGGCTTTTAAAGCGACGGATCAATCATCCACCGATCAAGCCGACATCAGTTCAGATACATCGTTTATTACCAACAATCACAGCTCTGCTGGAGGGCCAACAGACTTTGTAAAAGCAGCTACCACCTCAACGGATTCAGTTGAATTCACCACTGGTCCAAGTGATACTTCCTCATCTGACAATGATGAAAT
Source organism: Orchestes rusci (assembly GCA_958502075.1). Lineage (NCBI taxonomy): Eukaryota > Metazoa > Arthropoda > Insecta > Coleoptera > Curculionidae > Orchestes > Orchestes rusci. The sequence goes on along the minus strand of OY293303.1, from coordinate 55,226,095 downwards.
CTCTGACTTCTCTCAAACTTCAACCTCTTCAGTGATATCATTCAAATCATCGTCGACAGACAATGACGATTCTTTAACGAGTACTGGATCATCGGAAGCAGAGATTTCTACAGTTCCGTCTACCAAATCTTTTTCTGTGACAAATATTTTCAGTTCTACCAAATCAACTGTTGAAATGAATACAGTTGGCGAGAATGAAGTTAGCTTCTCTACAGAAATCTCATCTTCATCAACATCGAGGGAAGTTGATTGGAACTACACTACCACTAAAAATGTATCATTGGATGATACAACAAACATTGAGAGCTTGACCAGCGTAGCATCCCAATATTCTACTGAAACTGTTGTGTCTAGATCCTCTGAAGCATCAACCAAATTGAAAACCGATGCTATAGATGTAGAAGTTAGCACCGGGAGCTTTTCAAGCAAAGAAACCATTTTTCCGCAATCCTTCAACCCTAGTGAAATGAATATTCAAAATATTTCTACCTCATCTTTAGCTCCAGAGATAAAAAACTTCACTGAGGCATCTACTGAAGTTAAAACCAGTCTTTCCGACAGTGAAACAATATTCACTGATAAGTTTTCTGCTGGTGAAGATTCCGGTGAAAGCAGTATCACGTCATCTTCAACTGAAGAAGTGACCTCCACGGAAACCAATGTTTTTACAGAAATATCATCAGACACTTCCTTCAGCGTTGAGGAAACTTCTACTACAAGCCAATTCTCAACAGGGTTGCCTTCAGTAAAATTCAAATGCTTACAACCAGGAAAATTTCCAGACACCCAAGACTGTAATGAGTATCATCTTTGCGTTGATCTCCTGGGAGATCTGATTGACTTGAGAGGGGAATGTCCGAGAGGTACTTTGTTTGATCCAAATAGTCTCACTTGTACGACGTCTCCAGTCCAGTGTCCTGGAGAATTACAGTTAAATTGTAGCACAGAAGGAATATTTGCGCATCCCACAAAATGTAGCCGTTACTACTCTTGCAGTTGGAACTATATATACATTAAGTATGATTTGAAACAGTATTTATGTCCTCCACAACAGCAATATGATGAAGCCGAAGAAAGTTGCATCGATAGCACTGAGTGTATTTCCGATAATGGCGAAGCGTTCATATGTACTGATGTGGGTTACTTTCCTGTCGAATATAACTGCAGAAATTTCTATCATTGCGACATTCAGAATAATAGCTCATTGACTCAAACTGTCAAAACTTGTGGAGGTAATGCATTATTTGATAGAGTCAGAAGAAAGTGTCGTATTGCATGTTTGGTAACAAATTGTCCTTATAATAGTATTGACATCGAATAAAACACTTATTATCCATAATTTGACATTGTTTTGATTTTTTAATTCTATCCATTCATTTGTGCATCATTCAGGACCCCTATATCTGATTAAGGCGAAGTAAGAATCAAGTGAATCAAACCAATGTAGCTCACACTTCACATTCACTTCGCCTGAATCAAAAAGTTTAGCTTTAGGAGATTGGTTGCAATCCCCTCTGTGATTTATAATAGTCTTATTATAAAATGGAAGACTGAAGACTTGGAGTAAATAAGGAGTTGAGTTGAAAAAAATAGTCGAGTAATTTCCAACAAACTTTCTAGAACGTGATATGAGGAGTCACTTATCAAAATGTGTTTTGTCCAAAATCGGAAAAAATTGAGTTTGATGTGGTTTTGCTTATATGAAGACGTAATACATACGTACCAATCCACAGAATGCAGTAAATCAACTTTGATCCCATAGTAATTCAAATACAAAATCGACCAGTCACATCAAGACGCTTAGCGGCGCTGATGTAGTTCCGAAAACAGGTGTCGTCTTATAACATCAATTGATCAATAATTCAGTGATCATTTTTATTTCACAGACTTTCATTATTATCTACATAATTACTATTTTTTTGATTTTTTCCATTTGGAACTCCCAGTGAGTTTTATTTTACCTTATTCGTGAGTATGAACGTAGAATCTTTCAAAATATTGGAAATTTTAAAACACAAAACGCACAAAAAACAATTTTCTCCAATATAGTCCAGGACTTTTCAGTCTTTTTATTGAAACTTAAGGTACTTTTGATTTGAATGAGACAATTTCCATGTCCATGCATGTATATACATCAATTCTAAACATACATTTTCCTAGACCACGTTGTATTTAGTCGTAAAGGGTTTTTGGTCATTATTGAGAATCTAGTTTTGGTACGAGTCAAAGGTTTAATTAGGTATGTAGGAATGGGAAACTGCCGGACTATGATCAAGCAATTTGGCAATATATTAAATCTGGATGTGCTGAAGAAGTACCAAGCAACAAACTTAACGAAAGGAAGAGCGCCTACTAAATGCCTCACCGGCCAGTATATCGAGAAGATATAGAAACGACCAACTTGAGGGTTGTATATGATGCTTCTGCTCATTCAGCTGGACATCCATCGTTGAATGAAAAGCTTTCTACCGGTGAAAACTTGATTCCAGATCTTGTGAAGATTGTGATGAATTTCCGAGTAGGAGGAGTAGCTCTGATTGCAGACATCGAAAAAGCGTTTCTACAGATAAAATTATGTCATGAAGATCAAAATTATCACAGATTAAGAATTTGAAGTATTGCGAGATGAGGGCAGGCAAAGAAAACCACTATTTTATTTTGTCTCCCAACGTTTCGTGTCGAATGGCCACTTTCTCAAGGGTCTATAATTAATTCAAAGAGCGTCAGAGTCAAAAACCAAAAGAATACATCTAAAATGACAAATGACACAAACATTAACATTAACCTACAATACAATAACCACGAACAAACGAGGACAAAGAACTTATATTCACCAATGATCAAAAAATTTTTGTCTTACCAATAAAAACTAGGTGGTTCTTAAACCTATAATAGCATTATCGAACATATTATTATTATTTCAGTTGTCAATCTACGGCCAGTGGTCAGCTGCATCAATTCCCCCAGTTATAGTATTGCGTCGTTTCTTAATGATTCGTTGAACATGGTCACATCCACCATCACACATAACCTGAAGAACTCGCACGAGTTCGTAACATTTTCGAGTTCTGTGACCCCACCAGAAGATCATGTACTGGTATCTTTAGATGTGATATCTCTTTTTACCAACATTCCCAACCAACTGTTTCGTAATATCATCCACAAAAGATGGCAATACATCACTGCTTACACAGACATTCCCAAGGACCTGTTTATGAATATGGTGATGTTTTGTTTCCAATCTAGTTACTTGACGTATAATAAGAAGTTTTATGCACAAATTGAGGGTAGTGAATCCTGCAAGTCCTGTCATAGCAAACTTCGTCATGAATGATCTGATAGAATCCGTGACAGCCAACTTACCATTCAAGTTAGGTTTTATCAAACTCTACGTGGTGTCATCCACGTAGATTGGCATCGGTTCCACGAGACCACCTCCATGACTTGTTGATATATTTCAACCAATATCATGAAAAACTACAATTTACCATTGAGGTGGAAAATGATAACAAGATCCCATTTCTGGATATGATGATTCGCAGGACGGATAATGGCCAACTTCTCACTAATTGGTATATGAAGCCCACCAGCTCAGGAAGGGTACTAAACTTTAATCCCAACCATCCAACGTCGCCAAAGGTAGCAGTAGTTAAGAACTTATTATTTAGGTCTACTAGCCTTTCACATGAATCGTTTCGTAATGGAAATCTCAAAAACATCAAGAACATTTTGCTAGACAACAACTATCCCTCAACATTTATCAACCAGATAATCAGCAGATATAAGGACACTGCGATCCCCCATAGGATCAAGGATGTCCAAACGACAACAAAACGCTACTTCAGGTTTCCCTTCATTCCCGGTTTGTCACATAGAATACAACAATGTTTTGAAGACACAGACTGTCAATTTGTTTTTTATAATGTGAAAACGGTCAAAATTCTTTTTTCACGACTGAAGGACGAACTACCAGCCAATTACGAATCCAACGTAATTCATGGAATTCCCTGTTTGGATTGTGAAGATACGTTCTATATAGGTCAAACGAGACAATATCTTAAGGATCGGGTACGTCAACATAGAAATGATTGCAAGAAATTCGATAAACCTAATACAACCGCTCTTTGCCTTCATCATATAAGTAGCGGTCACTTATTTGACTTTGATAATACGATCGACCTGGCCAAAGAAAAGAATTATCTGAAAAGAAACATTGATGAAATGATCCACATCACACTGAACAAGACAGTGAATTTCAGAACAGATACGAATGATCTGGCAGCAGGTTATTCCGGTATTTTGGACAAGTACAAACAAATGAAACAAACTGCTCAGGTTCCACAACTTCCACAAAATTGATTTATTTGTTATTGTTTTTAAATCCATCGTTGTACACAGTGTATCATGAACTTAAGTTCCTATGTAGTTATGTTTGTCGGGACGACTATCTTTAGCGAGTTGCAATAGATCCTCATAAGTCATATGTCAACATCAAACATCAAGTGCAAATTGTCAATCCTAATCCTAGATCTGCTCTGCTTGTTTTGGATAATAATAATAATATGTTCGATAATGCTATTATAGGTTTAAGAACCACCTAGTTTTTATTGGTAAGACAAAAATTTTTTGATCATTTATGTATGGGTGAATAAGTTCTTTGTCCTCGTTTGTTCGTGGTTATTGTATTGTAGGTTAATGTTAATGTGAGTGTCATTTGTCATTTTAGATGTATTCTTTTGGTTTTTGACTCTGACCCTTTAATTAATTATAGACCCTTGAGAAAGTGGCCATTCGCCACGAAACGTTGGGAGACAAACTAGAATAGTGGTTTTCTTTGCCTGCCCTCATCCCGCAATACTTCAAATTCTTATTGATCAGAAAGGGTGAAACAGTACAACAGTGTTATCACAGATTTTTTTGGCTTGAACATTCAATTGATCAATAAGTAGGCATGGCGTCGCCTTAGCCAGGGAACATTCATGCCCCTGTTTCAAGCTACGCCATGGAAGGTCATTGACCTTGATATATTTTGGGGGTTTTGTTAATTTGGGGTTTATTAGGGAGTCATAGAACTTTGAATTATTTTTGGGGTTTATCATTTTAGGCTGTTCAATTATCATATTTTTATGATTTTCAATCAATTAATTATTTGGGGGTTTATTGGGGTCACTGAACTTTGAATTATTTTTGGGGTTTATTATTTTAGGCTGTTCAATTATCATATTTTTATGATTGTTCATCAATTAATTATTTGGCTAATTATATTTGAACATAATCATGAATTATACAAATTTGGTGTGTGTTATTATTCTCTCTCTTATGCGCTATACCATACTCACCTTTTTGAAAATAAGTTCCGTCGTCTGGGCTCGATCCCTGAGCCTCTGGGTTACCAGTCGGGTGCCTTAACCATTGCTTTATAGAAACGTTTAAATATTATGGGATATGTGAATATCCAAAGACACAGATGGAAACAGGTTTTGCATTAGTACATGCTTGGTATGCGATCTGCTACGCAGGTATTAAATTGATAGGTAATGAGCATGTAACAGACAAGGCAAATGGCTTATTATTGCATGGTAATAAACTCTCGTAAATTGCTGTATTTTGATTCATAGTTTGATATAAAGTATTACATTACCAAAGAATCAATATCTACTTATCATACACTAGAAGTCTTTTGAAGAAAGCTGCAATGTGAGAACAGGTTTACTTTATTTGTATTATCCCCGTTCTACATGTTATGGTATAAGAATTGAGTAGCAGATCACCAGATGACAAATTAATATTCAAGTAACGTGTTTATATATTTGCGCTATAGAATCTCACCCGACATCATATCATTTGTGGATCATTTTGTGGGCGAGAACCGCAATTCAATCTCTGGTTTTTCTTGATATAAAACGCAAAGATGCTATGAACTGGTTGTTCAATTATCTGAGAATCATATTTCTACGATTTTTAATCGATTAATTATTGAGCGTGATGAATTTTGTTTTGGATGGAGTATTATTAGTGCGATAGTGCCAGTGGATAAACATGTTGATAGACCCTCTTCATATCCAAACTTTTTCGAATATTTCAATTTTGGTGATATAAAATTTTCTGTGAAAATAAAGGATATACCTACAAAAATTTGAAAATTTAAATCAAATTTCAATAAATGTGTACGGACCTGAAAGTATTTGTGAAAACAATAGAGTTAAATATGAAGTTGTTGGCCCCCTTCATTATACTGATAAGAAACAACCGATTCATGTTAATTTGTTATTGATACGTGACAACAAAAATAATCGCTATTGCCGGATAAAGAATATGTCTCGATTATTATCATCGCAAATCAGCAAATCGGAATCTTGAAAGTATTTCTGTGAGGGTTGTTTGATAATTTTCAATTCATAAACGAAATTAGACCCGTTCGACAGGTCAGAAAAAATCTGCAGAATAAACGAAATTTTTGAATACAATTCACATCAAGTATTTCTTTTGAGATATCTGCATTTGGTGCGGTTGCGACCCCAATCAGGTGTTCCGTTCAAACAAAACAGTACCTGCTTGAATTGTTTCTTTGTGATGAGTGTGATTGGACACCTATTTTAAAGTTCTGAGGGTTGAAAATTTGTGAATACCTACCTGTAAATATTTATAAAAAGGTTGAATAAAATAAAAAATTAAAACAAAAATGTGATTTATTCAATCATTAAACATGTTTTATACAAATTATAAACATTAGTAAGTGCACACATTGCAGGTGATGATAAATGGTATAGACAATGTGGTTTTTCCAACAATAAAGATGGATTGTCATCAAGTTCGATAACGTAAATCCTTCATTCCATAAAATACAATGATGATTTTTCATCAACCAGTTTGCTTGTTTACACAGTTCTGGAGGCAAGTGTTCTATAGAAAAGGGGCATCTAAATATATAATCACATATTTTTTCTCCATCATACCAGTTCTTTGGGAATAAATTTTTTGTTTTCAATTATAAATCCTTGTACATCCAAAACGAGTAGTTTCATATTTTCAATTGTGAGAATTTCACCAGCATCTGCTTTTCACCACTATAATCTTGAATTGGTTTTTTTAATTCTTTCGATCTGTTTAAATGGTAAGATAAGCAAAGCTTCAATTCTGGAAACATCTTCTTCTTCTTCTTCCTCAGCCTGTCACCATCCACTCCTGAATGTAGGCCTCTTCCATGTTCTTCCATTTCTGTCTGTCTGTTGCTGTCTGCCTCCAGTTCCTTCCTGCAAATCCTTTTATACTATCCAACCATCTGAGCTGCGGTCTTCCAACACTTCGTTTGGTTGTTCTGGGTCGCCACTGTACTATCCTTTTTGACCATCTTGAGTTTTCCTGTTTCGCTACGTGCCCCGCCCATTGCCACTTTTGTCTCGCAATACGACGTACGACGTCCGTAATTCTCGTTCTTCTTCTGATCTCTCCATTTCGTACTCTGTCTCTAAGGCTAATACCTAGCATTGCTCTTTCCATGGCTCTCTGGCAAACGCTCAGGCGATTGGCTTTATTCTGTGTGAGGGCCATTGTCTCCAAACCATATGTTGTCACTGGTAGTACGCAGGTTTCGTACACCTTTCTTTTAAGATTGATGGGTATTTTTGGGTCGCGCAAGATAAAGGACAGGTTGCCAAAAGCTGCCCATGTTAGCTGTACTCGTCTAGTAACTTCTGCAGCTTGGTTCTCTTTACCAAGTTTTATATTGTGACTGAGATAGATATAGTGATCTACGGGCTGAAGGTTTATTTGTATTACCCTCAGCATCGGGAGCCTCCTTCTTGAGAAGTCTGAAGGTTAGCTGCATTAACCCAAAGTAGGCCCGGAGATTCCGGTTTTGCAGCTCCTTCAGAGATCTGCTGTCAAGACCGACAATGAGTGTCATGCCCTCATTGTCCGTCTTGTGGCTGATTATTCTCCAGTCCTCGGTCTTCAGCGCCATGTTCTGGGTTTTGAGGAACTGGAGAGCTTGTGCCGGTTCCTTGACTCCCGCGGATTTTGTCGGTATCCAGACAGCAGCCCTCACGACTGGCACCACTCTGTGTGCCAGGCCAATCCTGAGACTGGTTCCCTCGTAGGGGCTGAAGCCTGGAACCACCCGCAGCAGCCAAGTCTTGGCAGCTTCATTGGCGCAAGTGATATAAATCACCCCACCTCTGGAGCTGCTGTTTTTGAACTGAGGACCAGTTCCGGGTTCGCATTTGAACACTTCTCGGAGTAGAGACTATTGTAGGCCTCTACACTGCTCCTCAGTGAAGGTTTCATCCGGATATTTCTCGGAAGTGATGGCAATTCTAAGCCCGGCTAGGGTTTCGCTGTAAGTTTTCCCAGTTGATGTACTGGCTGTTACTTGAGCATCCCCCTGCCGTGACCTTTTCTTGGCGCTTTTTTCTGGGGTTGGTGTGTTGCCCTCAGAGCGACCCCTCTTTGCCGAGGATTTGTTTGCAGGGGTCCTAGGTTTACCTGATGCTCCAGGCTCGGAGGCCCGAGCATCAGGTTTCCCAGTGTTCCCTGAGCTATTCGGGAGGGTTCTATTTCCGGGATTCCTATTTGTCCTCGGTTTACGAGGCCGTATAGGCTCTCCCTTGGCTTTAGCCCTCTGGATCACAAGCTTCCTTCGCTGGGCTTCGGAAAGCTTTGCTATTTTGTTCAGGCTGATGTTGCCAACGCCTGAACTAATGGCAGATACACCGGCACCGGGGATTGCATCACTGCTTTTCTGGTTACCCGTGGTTGGTTCATGAGTTACATCGAGGTTTGGTTGTTCCTCGGATGCCAGAACGTGTGATTGGCCCTCCCCAAAATCCGTGGGGCCAGCGTTGGCCACCGGGGCTTCCACCCGGTCGCAACCAACGGTGAGATTGAAACTCACTTGGGGTACAAAGTCCTCAGGTTTGTCACACATCGTTCCTAGGTGCTGGTTTTGGTCCGCCCCGGGGTATTTAATTTGCCCGGTACCTCCCATATCTGGGAGGCATTCCCCTATCCGCCACCTGGGGAGGCGCCCGATAGGGGACCAGCAACCCCCACGAGGCACTTATAATACTCCATCCAAAACAAAGTCATCACGCTCAATAATTAATCGATTAAAAATCGTAGAAATATGATTCTCAGATAATTGAACAACCAGTTTATAGCATCTTTGCGTTTTATATCAAGAAAAACCAGCGACTGAATTGCGGTTCTCGCCCACAAAATGATCCACAAATGATATGATGTCAGGTGAGATTCTATAGCGCAAATATATAAACACGTTACTTGAATATTAATTTGTCATCTGGTGATCTGCTACTCAATTCTTATACCATAATATGTAGAACGGGGATAATACAAATAAAGTAAACCTGTTCTCACATTGCAGCTTTCTTCGAAAGACTTCTAGTGTATGATAAGTAGATATTGATTCTTTGGTAATGTAATACTTTATATCAAACTATGAATCAAAATACAGCAATTTACGAGAGTTTATTACCATGCAATAATAAGCCATTTACCTTGTCTGTTACATGCTCATTACCTTTCAATTTAACACCTGTATAGCAGATCGTATACCAAGCATGTACTAATGCAAAACCTGTTTCTATCTGTGTCTTTGGATATTCACATATCCCATAATATTTAAACGTTTCTATAAAGCAAAGGTTAAGGCACCCGACTGGTAACTCAGAGGCTCAGGGATCGAGCCCAGACGACGGAACTTATTTTCAAAAAGGTGAGTATGGTATAGCGCAATAGAGAGAGAATAATAACACACCAAATTTGTATAATTCATGATTATGTTCAAATATAATTAGCCAAATAATTAATTGATGAACAATCATAAAAATATGATAATTGAACAGCCTAAAATAATTCAAAGTTCAGTGACCCCAATAAACCCCCAAATAATTAATTGATTAAAAATCATAAAAATATGATAATTGAACAGCCTAAAATAATAAACCCCAAAAATAATTCAAAGTTCTATGACTCCCTAATAAACCCCAAATTAACAAAACCCCCAAAATATATTAAGGTCAGTGACCTTCCATGGCGTAGCTTGAGACAGGGGCATGAATGTTCCCTGGCTAAGGTGACGCCATGCCTACTTCAATAGCTGAATTACCAGAGCTCACCACTTACAAAATGACGAGAGTAACATTTCGCGTTACAACCAGTCCGTTCCTGTTCGCAGTCACACTCAAGAAACATTTTATGTCATGTCCCGTTCGAGTTATAGCGAAACAATTAGCGAGTTCATTCTATGTTGACAACTTGGTTATTGCAGTCGAATCTACCATGAAAGGCATTAAAAGATACACGAAAAATCAAAACATATATTGTCATTAGCAAACATGAACTTGAGAAAATGGTACTCAAACGACGAAACATTGATGAATAGATTTAGCGAAGATCATCAAATGTTTAGTACTGATCACAAGAAGAAAGTTTTGGGAATCTTATGGTATCCCATTACTGATGAATTGGACATAGACTTGAGTACCATGCTAAGTGAAAATTCCGATGAAATAACGAGACGTAGTGTGTTACAAACTATAGCGAAGATGTTTGACCCAATTGGAATTCTCGTTCCAGTATCTGAGTATCTGTGAAAGCGAAGATTATACTACAGGACATTTGAAGAAGAAAATTGGGTTGCGATCATCATTTACCAGTAGATTTGAAAAAAGAATGGACAAAATGGCGAATGGGGCTTGGGATACCAAAAGATTTTTCTATATACCGATGCTTAAGTGAAAAGACTAGGAATGAAGATTTTGAGCTCCATGTTTTTGCAGATGCAAGTCCTCATGCCTATCGATGTGTGGCTTATCTTAAGAATTTGACAACATGCGAAACCAAATTTATCATGTCAAAAAACAGAAAAAACAATTAACGAAAACAATGACAAATTATTGACCTTATCGAAATTGGGATTGACCGCAGCTTTGTGTGCAGCTCGTTTAGGAAAATATTGGATAGAGAATATGAACTTGAAATTCAAGAATGTTATTATGTGGTCGGATTCTACTATTGCTTTATATTGGCTTAAAGGAAAAAGTACTAAATGGAAACCATATGTTCAGAATCGAGTTACCGACATCCATAACATCAAAATTGGAATTTGGAAATATTGTCCTGGAAAGTACAACCTAGCGGATCTAGTCACGAGGGGTATCCATCCTACTAGCTATTTGAATGAATCAAAAAATTTGGCTAGAGGGTCCAAAATGGTTAAGTGATGACGCTGAAGATTGGCCTCAAGAGAATGTACTTGCCCATAGCGATTTTGATGTTTTAGCTTATTTTGTTGATGCTGTATTTGATAATATATCTTTTATCAAAAACTGCGACTCCGCCGATATTTTCTGTAAATCTTTTTAGCAGTTTTGATAAGATGCTTTGAGTCACAGCATACGTGGAAAGATTATCAAATCTCTCGAGCAGTGAAATGAAGGAGGTCGAAATTTATTGGATCAGGTTGACACAGGAGGAGGAATTTTAAAAAGAGATTGATGATCCCAGCAGAAAGGCGCAGGTATTTGCAAGTTCGTCGGTTTTTACGTTGCGGCCATTTTTGGATGATAAAAACATGCTCAGGCTAGGAGGTGGATTGCAGGAAGCTTGCTTATCTGAAGACGAAAAGCATCCTATAATTCTGCCAAAAAGATCAACACTTACAGAAAAAATAATTTGGCAGGCCCATCGAATGGTTCTGCACAGGGGAATAGGAGTTACATAAGCATTTATCACCATCTGCTGAGGGGGGGATGTTAAAAATATAGTGGATGTAAATAAAAACTTATCGAGTCAAAAAAACTAATCTGAAGGTTTGAGGTTGTGTAAGCATGTTGGCGAGTTGGTTTTCCATTGTTTTCATACTACTAGATTATAGTATTGATATATGAAAATCAAATACGTTATTTATTCTGTAAACTTCAATTCAACATCCGTAATTCAACCCGTGAACGCCTACGGAAGACTGCCAGTACAATAAAATCATTTTTACCCGCTCGCATTTCGGTTAGAATGCCATGAGCATTAGTCACCACAACGAAAAGTGCGAGAGAGATTGCATTCGTCAACATGACTAATCGATAAGGAATAATTCACATTAACTTGCCTATCACTAGATTCTATAATTTTATATAAACAATTTACAACTTATTCTTCTACTTTAAACCATAATATGATGAATACATAATTTTAACTTAACTATATTTCCGCCATTCATCACTTGGCCATCCTACAGTACTAAACGTCCCTGTTCATTGATCTGCTGATTTCGTTGGCGGCGGGGTGTTCTGGATCGTTCTATAAAAGAGAAAATACTTTTTTCTCTTTCTAACCCTGTTTTTTGCAATTCTTTTCATATTTTTTTTTTTTTTAGTTTAGAGCGGCCAAGCAGGCTATCAGATAGAACCTCAAGTTCTACGCACGACTTCCCCTTTCACTCATCATTTCAATTTTGATTTTGTTTAAATTCACATGCGCTTCCACAAGTGGGAATTCAGACAAACTTTAATTGCCCGCGACCTTTTTTCAAATTTTTTTTTTTTTTTTTTTTACTCTTCTAAAAGGTCTACCAATTCTTCCGTACTATCTACAGACTCGTCAGTAGCTGAGTCTCCCGTGAACCCATTAATCCATTCCCTTAGTTGGTCGATGGGTACGACAACCTTATAGCTTCTATAACCTTTAAGTCCCTTGATAGACGATATGTCGTAATGGTCATTGCTCACTACCCGTGTGACTTTATATGGGCCACCATATTTGATACCTGTTTCTCGAAAACTTTCTTTTTGCTTGACCCAGACCAAAGCACCAAATGGCCCAATTTATGTATCATAGGTTTCTTTCTCCGAGAGTCGAAACGTTTTTTCATACTCTCAGACTGATCCCTCATTTTTCTAGTCGCCACTTCTGCATCGTGTTCCCTACTGTGATATTTTAACTGATCTTGGATAAGATCACAAGATTGGACACCTAAAAGCTCGTTTTCGAACCCAAACATTAATTTATGGGGCGAAATGACGTGGCGCTATTTACTGCATCATTTATATCGAGAACAACATTTGGTGGCCTTTCGTACCATTCTAACTCATGCTGAATACTGGAATTGATAGCATTTAATAGGGAACGATTATACCGCTCAACTTGACCATTGGACCTAGGTGAGGCTACAGCGTTTAAAATATGTTTAACTTTATATTGAAGGCAACAATCTGTAAAGACCTTACTGTAAAACGCCTTACCTAGGTCGCTTATTATACGTTTTGGTACTCCTAACATGCTAAAGAAGTCATTTGAATGACCACACGAACACAATTCTAAAAATTGTCTTACTTCATGAACACTTCTTGGTTTTGGAAAATTCAGAACAGAGTTTATCTCACGTTTGCCAGGCCCAATGCCTTTTTCAGTTACTTCGTGTCCAAGATAATTATTGCTGGTTTCGAAGAAATTACAGTTTTCAAAATTGAGTTTCAGATTAGCTGCTCTGAATTTTTCTGGTACACTTTTCAAGAGTGCTAGCTCCTCACTTTCCGTTTTACTTAAAATTAAAATATCATCCAAGTAACTAGCAATCTGTTGGTGCCTCAAGTCACCTAATACGGTATTAATTAATCTTTGAAATACTCCCGGGGCATTACAAACACCAAAAGGCATACGCAAAAACTCATATTGGCCATCCGCCGTAACAAAAGCCGTTCTGTCAACTGATTTTTCTGCTACCGGTATCTGGTAGTAGCCCTGGGTCATATCCAGGACACGATTATATTTATAGCCACTTAATCTACTGATATGATCTTCGATGTGAGGAAGAGGATGCCTATCTTTAACCGTGATGCTGTTTAATTTTCGATAGTCAATGGCAACTCTGTAATCATCATTTTTTTTTACTAATACATCAGGGCTTGCAAAACTAGACCGCAATTCTCGTATAATATTGTTTTGTAATAAGTCTTGTACCTTTTCCCGGACTATTTCTTTTTTTGTTATGACAAACGATATGAATTATAAAACAGTGATTCTTTTGTATTTAGATTAATATCAAATTCAATCAGATCTGTAACACCTAACTCGCTTGTATTCATCGCAAAACAATCATTATAATGTAATAATAATTTTGAAAGCGATGTGACTGTTTTTTTAGTTAAATGATCTGAATCTATTTTAGAAAAATCAACTGAATTTAGCGTTCTGATGTTTTCTAATGCAGGCATCAAAATGTCAGGTTTCACTTGTTCTGTATAGAAAGGATAGGCTTTCGCAATTTTCAAGTTTTTTGCAAGCATCAACGGCGTAGATATTTGATTGATCACTTAAATCTTACCAAATGGGAGAGTTTTGATCACGCATGCTACTACCAAAAAGCAATCAACATAACTGTGTGTGAAGGGGATCAAAATATGTCACTGTACAATTGATTTCCACTGATATCCATCGTGTGCTTTTTGGAGGCACAACCATGTCCACCACAGTCCTAACTATTATGGGCAAATATGCGTCGTTATCAGTTGGACTCCCCAATGAAGTGTTAATTTTAGTAATCTTGATGTTTTCGACATTTACCCCAAATTTTATGGTTTTATCATTCAATATCGGTTGTCCTATAGTTATATCCGTTTTTCCCATAGATAGTTCGACAAAATAAACATCTGAATTAACAGTAAAATGTTCAAACGATAAATCAAGAAATGTATGTCCTATAGTCGGGACCATTTCGTTGCCAAATCCCTTTATCCAAATATCAGACACATCCAGATTCACTTTCAACAAATTTGCCACACTTTTACTAGCAACATGCACTTGACTACCAGTATCTAGATATGTCTGGAATTTGTGCCCACTTATTTCCACTTCAATATAATAAACATAATTTATTACTGACCTCTGTATAGTCTTCACCTTTGCCACTGTCTTGCTATGCCAGCATTCTTCTTCAAGATGTCCATTTTTCCCACAAACAGTGCACTTTTTCAATGGTCGTTAAAACCTGGTAGGTGATTGCGATGGCGCCGTGAATGAGGTCCGGGAAGTGAGCAACCCATTGGAAGCAAAAAACTTCAAATACATGTCTGCTTGTGTTCTATATTCCTGCTTCATCCTGCATCGAACCCCATCCCAGCAACACCTACCATTTTCGAGTTACAGCAATTTTCATTTCGGTTGCTGACTTCACTCTTGGCCACACATCGCAAGCAGAAACTGTTTAACTTGTTCCTGTTCAAGCCGCTATTTATCCTGCTTCAAGTCCTACCCAAGCACCACTTGCCGTTTTCGAGATATATGCAGTTCAAGATCACCCAGTGACGTCATACGTAGCAACTCGTCAGAATCAGGATCGCTCAAACAAGTTCCTGCTTTGGCTGCTATGTCCCTGCCCTATCCTGCTCTAAACTCCGTACCAGCAACCCCTACCATTTCTGAACTGCCGGGCTTTTTAACTTTGTTGTTGATGGCTAAACGCACATAGGAATCAGAATCACTGAAACAGGTTCCCGCGCACGCTGCTATGTTTCTGCCTTATCCTGCTTTAAACCCCGTACCAGCAACCCCTACCGTTTCCGGAACACGACGCTTTTTAGTTTTGTTGTTGGTGGCTACCCTCACATAGGAAGCAGGATCACTGAAACAGGTTCCTGCTTATGCTGCTATGTCCCTACCTTATCCTGCAACAAAATAAACTATAAATCACTAATAATAACTTCTAAACTCTCCCAAAAATACACAAACGGAAGCCCGCCAAGTTTTTATTGTCATGTATTCAATTGTTATACAGGGTGCATGACAATTTAAAAATGATCAGCATTTGATTGTATCCAAACCAATAATAGTATGAAGATTTTGCGAGACACGTCAATTAAGATATCGAGGGGGACAACTTTTCAGGCATCTGTTGTTTTCCTGAAATCAACACTCTCACGCCCAGGTTAGCTACCCCTGAAATTTCAAATAGCAACACCCAACCCTAACTTGTGGAGATGAGAAGGACATTTCTGGAATTCAATCGGTAATTCAGGGTAAACTTGGTACGGTTAAAAGACCCAAAATCAAGGACACTCGTATCAAAATCGTCGGAATAAATGAATGTGAATTAAATAACAGTGATGAAGAAATATTGTCAAAAATAGTGAAGCAGAATAATTTGATTGAGAACACAAATATGAAGTTGAAAATAGTCCATCGAACTAACATTTTTAAAACACGATTTAATATGATTATGGAAGTGGATGAAACAAGCTATAATGTTTTCATGAAAAATGGACATATTAACAAAGGATGGAACCGATGTTGGGTAAATAGTGAATATGGCATCATTAGATGTTTCAAGTGCTGTAAATATGGACACATAGCCAAAGATTGTAGAAATGATATTGTGTGTTCCAAATGTGGTGGTGTTCATGATGTTAAGACTTGTAACAGTGACATTATCAAATGTTCAAACTGTTTTTTGTCGAATCAAAAATGTGGACTGAGTTTAAAGACTGATCATGTTGCTTGGGACAGCAAAAACTGTGATACAAAAGGGTAAAAGGGTTCAGCAAATGCAGCGAAATAATTTCATCAAGTGACGATTAGACTGTGATATTGCCCTTGACAATAGTGTAATTTATTTTAATTGTCAAGGGTATTTGAATAATAAGGATCAGATTGTGTTGTTGGTGATCGTGTTGTTATCGAAGACTCATAACACAGGTAAGATTAAGGATTCCGAGTTTTTAGTTGAGGGATATAGACTTGAACAATGTTTATCGCATAACAAAAAAACGGGGGGAGTATTAGCTTTAATCAGATGTGATATTAGATATAAGGTGCATATCATTGAAAGTGTAGAGAACTATATGTGGTTGCTTTCTGTCGAATTTAGCTCATCTAGTCTTAAATACTAGTTAACTGTTTTATACCATCCACCTAAAAGGCACGACGCCAATTTTATCGATTTTTTTGAGCAGTATCTTGACAAGGTGAGTGATTTTTTGATCGCACTAATATCATAATGGGAAATTTTAATTATGATCTTGAGAAAACTACTTTTTATGGAGGTAAACTGTTGAATATTGTTCATTTCAATGCATTTGCGCAAATTATCAGCTCGCCAACAAGGATAACTGGAACTAGTGAAATATTGATCGATTTCATAATAACTGATAACAAACATCTTCCTCATCAAGTTCATTTAACACCAAAGATTGCCAATCATTTTATACTCTCTGTAATTCTGGAAGAAAATAGGAATAATCGGAATATAAAACAGTGCGGAAGATCAATGAGACACTATGACGTTGACAGATTTCAGCAATATTTGATCTATAGACCTTGGAATAATAATTTGTCAGATGTTAACCGTCAAGCTGAGATACTGATTCAGGATATGGTTGATATTATGGAAAAAATGTGCCCCAAATTTGAAGTGACCATTAAACAAAAATATATAGATACAAAATGGATAACTCAACTTTCTTCAATTTGGAACAAAAACTGTGATACAACTAATGTTCCTAAATTCAACCGTTATCGAGATATCGCGTTTTAAAAATGGCATTTTTGCAACTTTGACATGCGATAAAACTCAAATTATTCAAGTTAGAGAAAAATGGTTTGCACTTTCCTATCTTAACTTTTCGAGAGCTCTTCTGTCATTTGGATAGAAGGTAACGTCAACTGTCAACTTTTTTCGGCACATTTTGACATTTTTTTACAATAATGGATTTAATCTCCTTGAATAGCTCTTGAAAAGTTAAGATAAGAATGTGCAAACCATTTTTCTCTAACTTGAATAGTTTGAGTTTTATAGCATGTCAAAGTTGCAAAAATGCCATTTTTAAAACGCGATATCTCGATAACGGTTGAATTTAGGAACATTAGTTGTATCACAATTTTTGTTCCAAATTGAAGAAAGAATTGAAATATCAATTAATATACAGGGGGTTCCATTTAAAAAAATCATACTTTTTCGTGCCATACTTTTGTGACGCACCCTGTATGTTTCCAAATATTTTCAGAATGTGCACTATTCACACCCCCAACCTGTGACGCATATTGATATTGATATTTTTCATATCCTATATGATAAAACCTACTTTACTCTATCGTTGGGACACCCTGTACAATATAAGAATGAAGAAAATTGAAAACTATATAAAATCAAGAGAACCACATTTCCGAAAAAGTTATTTTTCCCGTTGGACCACTCAATGACGAGTCTCAGATTGCTACTGAGGTCAATGCGTATTTTGTCAAAAGCATATCTGATATAGTAAATAACATTCCAGAACCACAAGTGAAAAATGTACGCATCACCACAAAAACGATAGATTCAATATTTACCAAAGAATCGAGATGTCGGACTTTAAACGAGTTCTCAAAAATATGAAAAATTTTGGAGGAGGCGAAAGTGGAATCTCAAAAAATGTCCTCATTGATGCTTGTGCTGTAATAGGAGTCTTTTGGATGTCATCAACTTGTCTTTGACTAATGGTGTTTTTCCAGACCTGTGGAAAGTCTCCACCGTAGTTCCTATACCTGAAGTTCCTAATACCAAAACTCATAATGAACTCAGACCCATTAACACGGTTCCATTTTATGAAAAACTTATTGAGTCTCTAGTCAAGGAACAATTAACTCTTCACTGTGATAAAAATGGTATTTTGGTTGCTAATCAATCTGGTTTCCGTCCCAATCATTCGTGTGAGTCTGTGATAGTGAACATGTGTGATAACTTCCTAAAAACTATTGAGTGTGATAATTACGTGTTGGATGTCTTTCTTGATTCCGATCGGGCATTCGAAACTGTAAACAGGAAAATTTCATTGCAAAAACTCGAACAGCTCGGTATTGGAGATACGGTTCTAGATTGGTTTCGATCATACTTAGAATCTAGAATGCTAAGAGTTAAATTCAAAGGGAGTATTTCCGAACCAGTAGATGTTCAGTATGGAGTACCGCAAGAGACAGTTCTGGACCATTGTTGTTTCTACTATACAGGGTGTCCCAACGATAGAGTAAAGTAGGTTTTATCATATAGGATATGAAAAATATCAATATCAATATGCGTCACAGGTTAGGGGTGTGAATAGCGCACATTCTGAAAATATTTGGAAACATACAGGGTGCGTCACAAAAGTATGGCTTTTTAGTAACGTAAATTACTATTTTGGAAGAGTGCCAGTTGCGGTTGTCCGACTTGCGTCCAGTAAATTAGGTACTGTTGTTTCACATCCACTATATTGCAACTAATGCAACTAACGCATCTGTGAAGTTCAGGTCATCGTTTTATTGAAATGCCACTATAACCATAGATACCTACATATAACAAATTATTTGTAATAGTTCAATCATAGTTCAATCATTGCTAATCGAAGAGTCAGGTACTTACTTGCATACGAGAAATCTGAAATTAATTTTCCTAATATTTCAAAGCAGACCAAAATAAAGTCCAAAATCCCATTAACATAAATGATGCATTGGTACAGATTCACCATACGATAAATGTGTACTAACTATAATCGCAAAAGTATCCAATCTACGGATGTTATATGTAACAGTGATAGTTGAATTTTTCGAGAGACGATTTTTGTGTATTTTAAATGTTTTCGTTCGTTTGTCCACCATTTATTGTCCTCATCTACGTACAAGTTTTATCATGTGACCTTTTCCCACTCTCCTAAAAGTTAATATATTGACTCTTTTATGCTTTTGATGATGGTCTCTTAGTACACCGAAACGCGTCAGCAATAAATAAACTTAAATTTTTGTGAAGTTAATTGGACACATACCAAACCTACCCCTCTTATCATGGTAAAATGAGCCCGTTATCACTTTACATACCGTTACCAAACTTCAACAAAATCGAGTAAAAGATAAATTAATTAAAAATAAAAAACTAATCAAAAAAAAAATATTAAACACCCTGTATTTTGGAAACAAAGCGAAATTCGAAAAAAAGTTATACCACATTTTCGTCTTAAAATTAAGCAAAGGATCTCCCCTTTTATTTTGTCACAGAGGCTCGAATCGTAATGCAGTGGATCGAAGTGAGGTAGTGCTATTTGCTGACGACACAATGCTTTTTGTTTCTGCAAACAATCTCACCCAAATGATGGAAGACATAAATCAAGATCTAAGGGCGTTGTACTGTTGGCTTTGTCAAAACCAGTTATGCATAAATATAGCAAAATCCAAGTATTGTATATTCGGCAAAAAATCGAAGCTGAGAATAGTCAATATAAAAGAAATAAAAGTGTGCATGAATGGTATAAGACTAGAGCATGTTACCGAAATCAAATATTTGGGAGTTGTTCTTGATAACGTATTGCGTTTTTATTCACATGCTAACCAAATGATGCGAAAGTTTTTAAAAAAAAATTTTTTTTTTATCGAGAGCAGGAAAACACCTCTCTATACATACTAGAATGATGATGTATAATGCCATTGCTGCACCACATCTGGAGTTTTGTTCCACTGTTTTATATGTCTTACCTGCATCTATTATGGACCAAATTCAATTCAGAATCGCGCACTGAGAGTGATTCTTAAATGTAACCGATATACTCCAATTCGTTTAATGTTGAATGTTTTGCACATAATGTCCATAAAACATAAAATTGTATTCAGCGTGAACATATTTATATTTAAAATCAAAATAAAAATGTTACCTGATTATATTTGTGATAAAATAAAAGTTTTTAAAGATGTACACAATTATAGCACCAGAAACTGTAATGATTTTGTGCTTACTGACAGATGCAACACCAGTCAATTATATAATTCAATTCTTATCAAAGGCCTATACGAATTCAATAAATTACCAAATGAATTAAAAGTCTGTAACAACTTAAGCCACTTCAAAACCCTTCTAAAGTCACATGTTATGTTATATATTTTATGAAGTGTTGGTTTGTTCAAAGTTTTATTTTGTTTTTGCGCATATACAATTTCATTTGTAATTTTTATTTTATAGGTTGATATTTCATCAATGTTTCACTAACCATCAACGTATTATTAATTTTTATTATTCATTAGGTAGTGTATTTTATGATAAGCATATTGTATACTTTGTAGCTTTGGCTAAATAAACTTTATTATTACTTTGAACCATAAATTAAAGAATACATAATTTTTACTTAACTATATTTCCGCCATTTAACAATAGGTTTTTCAAAATGTCAAAATGAAAAGTCTAGCCAGAGGGTATATTTGGTTTGAAAGTATAGATGTTGAAATTGAAACCAACGCAAAAATGCAACGCTTGTATTTTGCATTCCAGTAATGCCCCAAAGGCACAAATATCCCCATGGCCCTGGCCAAAGGCTCCTTGGGAGCGCATTCACATACATTTTTTCAAGTTTGAACGAAAAAACTTTCTTGTAATACTTGATGCTTACTCAAAATGGCTGCCGATCACTTGAGTTTCTGATAATGACAGGCAGTTGGTGTCAGACGAGTTTGAGAACTTTTTGGCTAAGAACAATAATAAACACTTAACGAGTCCTTCTCACTCCCCAGCATCAAATGATGCAGCTGAGAATGCGGTGAAAACAGCAAAATTAGCTCTTAAAAAGGCGTTATGGTCAGATTCTGAAAAAACTGGTGTCATTTTATGTAGGTTTCTCTTGGATTAAAGGGTCACCTCTTTGTGAAACTGGGATGAGTCCTGCGACCTAATGTAAGGAAGAAATTCAAAGACAAGGTTGTCTGCCCTTATACCTACTGCAGAGAAACTAACTGTTTAGGGGAAACTGAAAAGCTGTGGTAAAGGGTAAACAGGCTCAACTAAAACAATTAGGCAATAGTAAGCCCAATAAGGACATACATTGTGATGTTAATGAAACTGTATTAGTTAAAAAATATAAACATGTAGATAAGCCAACATTGATTAGGCGTATAGTGAGTAAAAAACTGGGTAATAGGACATATCTAGTTGAAATACCAGAGTGGGAGAGTACTTGGACAAGACACTGCAATCAACTTAAAAAATATCATTTAAAAGTCCATATGCCAAGTCCCTCTACTTCTGATATTCTCAACGCTGAAGCTGAGTATAATTCAGGTAAAAATGGCGATCCAGAAGATGTTGTAGAAAGGGTAAATATAGATGACCAATGTACAGACCAAAGATAAGGAAAATTTAGAGTGTAGTTTAAATACACCCATATCTAAATATAGTGATGCATCAGAAAGTAGTGAAAGCTCGAATTCAGTCAATGTTAGACCAAAAAGGCTAAGAAACCCGGTCGTTAGATTGGAGTACCACTCAGGTAAAAGCTATTAGAAAGTAGAAAAATAGTATAGATTTTTGTTTTTAAGGGGAAGGCATTGTTATAAACCTAATATTCAATTGATTTACTATACCTACAGTTCGCAACATCATTTATTGTTTATAATATTTGATTGGTGACAATTGACACATTGTCATAGTGTCATGCAGATTTATTCCATTTCTTTATCTAATGTACATCCGATCAATATATAAATCAATCCAGATTCATATGAGTTTTATTTAAGGCATTCGGCAAAATGAGAATCATTTTCTTGTGATTAAAGACACCACTGTTTTTAACATCAATAAAAAAAATAATAAGTAGAATTTACAGGGTGGTGAGGCGAAAACCAGAACCTTTTATAACTTTGTTATCATTCAAGTTTCGAAATAGTAAAGTGACGAATGTTGTAGGTATCATCAAATAACTTCAAGCTGCTAGTTTAAAAAAACAATTGAGGTTCACGTTCTAGGAATAATGAGGCAAACATAGTTTTTTTTAATGGAACCCAATGTAAATAATTATTATACAGGCTGTCCCACATAAGAACAGAGACAGAGCAGGAGCATGTAGGGAAACCCAAAATATTATGATTTGACGCAACTAACCTATACCAAGTTGCACCCCTGAAAAGCTATACGCCTCGCAAATGAGGTTTCAAATGTCGAGAAAATTCAATATCTCAGTTATACCAGAACTTAGAAACACCAAATTTGGTACACGTTCGAAGTATACTAAGAGCATCAATCGAATAAGAGCATTAATTGGAGTTAAATCAAGGTGTTCTAAATTGTTGATAAGGAACGATGAACCCTCAAAATAAGACAGATTTTTTTTTAACTCGTTGGCAGACTTGAAAAATAATTGTTTCATTTTATATGAAATTGAGCTCTAAAACTTTTCTTGCTCATGTTATATTAAAAAAACTTTTTTTCATCAAAATCTCAAATATCTGAAAAAACGTATTGTAGCTGTCATATTAGAAGTCGTCGAAAATTTCAACGTTGGCTATGAAACGTCCCCCCTTATGTAATTTCCCTATTACTGATTACTGATTACTGAAGTACAGGCGCTACGAGTTTCGGGCTGTTGGTCCCGACACCGCAGCCTCTAGTTGGGCTTATTGTATCTTCTCTGTGCCTGTCTCTCAGTCGAAGAGCTCCATTGCCCGAATAAGGTTTATGACTCGTTCTACTGTTTCCCTGTCCGTCCTTTTAGGGGTGGTTGTGAATTCCCCATTATCTCTTCTCCAGTACGCCAGCGCTTCACATTCGAATACAATGTGGGAGGCTGTTTCCTCCTCCTCGTTGCACAGCCTACATATGGGTTCCTCGTTGAAAAGACCCATGATATGCATGTGTTTCTTTCGAGTGCAGTGTCCAGTTGATATACCTGTTACTTTCCTGAGCTGATCCCTGCTGAGTTGCAGTAGGCTTCCAGAAAATGATGATTCGATCTCGTCTGCCATCATTAATTTACTGTGTTTCAGACCTGGTGATTGGCACCATCTAGCTTTCTGTTGTTTTTTGGACCAACAGTTCAGCCAACCACTCACAGAGGATTTTGTAATACCAATAGCAGGTTTTGGACCCAGAAGTGGTGTGTTTGCAGCTTTGCGTGCTAGTAGATCCGCCCGCTCGTTCCCAGCTATCCCTGTGTGTCCTGGTATCCGTCCAAGAGTGACATCGTTAGATACTCCCAGTGTGACAAGGTTTTGCTGACAGTCCATGACTTGTTTGGATTTGGTTTCCCGACAGGAGATGGTTTTGATTGCAGCTTGGCTGTCACTGAGGATAAGGATTTTCCTTCCTCTGTAGCCTCTCCTGAGATTCTCTTGCACGCATACGTTTATTGCATGTACTTCTGCCTGGAAAACTGTAGCGTACATCCCGAGTGGTTCACATGTTTTCCACTTTGGATTTTTACCTACGATTCCGGCACCAGTTCCCCGGCTTGTTTTGGAGCCGTCTGTGTACCATATTGCCCCATTAGCCATCCGGAGTTGTTTCACCGTTCTCTCTTCCCATATTAGCTTGGTCTTGGGAGACGTGCTAAAGTTGATATTTTTCAGCACGATATCACTCCTCATTGTTACTAAGTGGTTCGTGACTGTGCTGGTTATCTTAGTGTGTCCTTGGGAGTTTGAGTGGCTCCAGTTCTTGGTGTTGCTAAGTCTATAAGCTCCCATTATTGCTTCCATTTTGATATAGATATCTAAAGGAGGTAGGCTAAGTATGGCCTTCATGGCAAGTGTTGGGGTAGTTTTCATGGCTCCCGTTACACAGAGACATGCTAGCCTCCGAACTTTTGCAAGTTCCGTGGCAGCTTGTCGCTGCTCGATTTTCGGCCATCAGACAACAGAGCTGTGAGCAAGAGTGGGTCTTACCACGGTACAGTAGAGCCAGTGCACCATGCACGGATTTATGCCCCAATTCTTTCCTTTCGCTGTTTTTGTTGCCATTATTGTGGCTTTACCTCGATTCACTATTTTCTGTAGGTGTGAATTCCATGTGAGTTTGTCATCCAGGATGATGCCTAGGTATTTGACTTCTCTTACCACCTGCAGTTCTTGTCCAAAGAACATGGGTTTGAATGATTCCGATGTCTTCCTCTTTCTCGTAAAGCTGACCAGGGAGGTTTTCTCAGGATTGACCTTCAGGTTCACCTTCCTGCACAAATCTTCTACGATTGTCAAAGCTGTCTGCATCAGTTCTGATATTGTCTTGGTGTGTTTGCCAGTGATAAGTATTGCTACGTCATCGGCATAGCCTTGGGCGTAGAAACCTTTGCTGTTTAACTCTACCAGTAGTTCATCTGCGACTAGGTTCCAGAGGAGAGGGGACAAGACTCCACCCTGGGGGCAGCCTTTAGCTGCCTCTATAGTTACAGTTTTTTCAAGCATAGTTGCTGGAATTCTCCTACCTTTCAGCATGTTTCTTATCCACCTACAAACTGTGTCTTTAATTCCACGCCGATTGATTGCGGTGGTCATTGAATCGAAGGAGGTGTGATCAAATGCTCCTTCTATATCAAGGAATGCAGCTAGGGCAACTCCTTGGTTGTTGAGTGTTTGCTCTATTTTATGAACAAGTTCATGCAGAGCAGTTTCACATGATTTATCAGGTTGATAGGCGTTTTGGTTTTTGTGTAGTGGCCTCTCTATTAGGGAGGTCTCCCTAATGTGCCTTTCAATCACTTTCTCCATCGTTTTGAGTAGAAACGACGAGAGATTTATTGGTCTGAATGCCTTGGGCTGAGAGCTATCTTTTCCGGGTTCCGGTATAAAGACCACTCGTGAGAGTTTCCATATCATGAGTATGTGTCCCGTTGCCAGGCTTGCTCTGAATAGTTGGCAAAGCATCGATATGAGTTGGGCTTCGCCCTGCTGCAGGTGTGCCGGTAATATCCCATCGCATCCAGGTGCTTTGTATGGTTCGAATGAGTTTTTGGCCCATTCGATTCTAGTTGGTGTCACAATCTGTCGGGCTATGACCCAATCATCTCTTGATCCTCCCATCCGGAGGATCTCAGGAGATAGGGAGTTGGTTCCCTGTTGCGAGTTGATTATGATCGAGTCTGGAAAGTGTGCCCTGAGTAGTGTCTCAATGGTTTCTTCGCCATTTTTCTTGTATTCCCCATTTGGTTTCTCAAGTGTTCCCATTGGTGGAAGGGGGTCATTAGCTAGGATTCTCTGAAGGCGTGCGACTTCCGAGGTTTTTCCGACCTCAGTGCAAAACTTCCTTCAGGAGTTCCTCTTAGCTTCCCTCACTTCTTTTTTGTATTTCGTCAGAGTATGGTGGTATTCATCCCATTCACCGGTTTCCTTGGCCACATTGAAGAGTCTGCGTGTTTCCCCCTTCATCTTGTCAAGTTTCTCATTCCACCAGGTTGTGTCCTTGCATGAAGAACGCCGGATTAGCTGACAGCTTTGATGGTACGAGTAAATTATAGCGTTTTGTAGTTGTTCCGCTACCACCTTAACATCAAATCTGTTACGCATACGTTCCTTGATTCCGCTCAACCCCGCCTCCAGCTCCTCCCGGTATTCAGTCTGTTTTGCGTGGGTTGCGGTACATTTCGGCTTGTCAATAATATTGATTTCCATCAGTATATACCTATGGTCCGACAGGGATGGTTCATCGGATACGCGCCACCGCTGGATATCGGGATTAATACGGGAGGTGAACAGAGTGACATCAATAACTTCCGACCGTATGCGGTTTGCAAAAGTAGGCTTGTTGCCCTTGTTTAGAATCTCCAAATCATGGGTTATAATAAAATCCAATAAAGACTCACCTCTTTTGTTGATATCGCTGCTCCCCCAGATGGTGTGATGCGAGTTGGCGTCCATACCTATTATACACTGTAGGTTTCTCTGCCCGCAGTGATTCACTAGTTTCTCCAGGTCTTCCGATGGTGGGGGTCTGGGTGCATCGTAGGGAAGGTAAACCGAGGCTATTATGATGTCCTTCTGGGTTCCTTCCTCTTTGTAGCTTAGTTGAACGGCTACTTGATCCCTGGAATTTAGTTCTTTAATATTGAGAGCCTGCACTCCGTTTCTCACGTATATGCAAGCTCTCACGTTACCTGTTGATTGCTCCTTGTAAAAGATCTTACCTCCAGTGTTTCCTAGACCGGCTATTTTTCCCTTCGTAATCCAGGGTTCTTGGATGATGGCCAGGTCTATGTTTTTCTTTGCCAGCTGTTGGCAAAGGGCAGCAGATGCTCCCTTACTGTGCTGAAGGTTTATTTGTATTACCCTCAGCATCGGGAGCCTTCTTCTTGAGAAGTCTGAAGGCTAGCTGCATTGACCCAAAGTAGAGTATTAGTAGTAGTATTATGACAGATTCTAAAAATCTGGTCACAATAAGTAATCCATTTTTTTCCCAGTCTAGGATGTTTTTTTTTTGTTGGAAAGTCATTTTGCCTTTTTTTCCACCGGGGGTTTTTAAAAAAAAATGGATAACTCCATTCGAGGAAAAAAAATTTTACCAATCCTGAAAATATTCCAGTTTGAACTTTATGTTTATCTGGTTATAGTACTCCGAGAAATTGTTATTTTCTAAACTTTTACCTTGTTGAGACAAAAGTTAAAAATGAACTGCAAGCTCATTCAATTTGAATATATTCAATCAAATGAGTCTAAGGTATAAAGTAGATGATAAAGAATCACAGAGAAGGGTCCAGATATTCTCCTCTTTTTTCTGTGCACGGTCTGTTACTCTTTTCTAAATTCCTCAATGTGTCTGCTATACAGGGTGTTAATTAAGTATCTGGCCAAACTTCAGGGGGTGATTCTTTGAGTGATTTTAAGGTAAAAAGTTTATGTAAACAGGTGTCCGGAAATGCATAGTTTTCAAGATACAGGGTGTCAAAAAAATATATTTTTTTACATCTATTTATTAATATCTCAAACACCTGTTGACCGATTTTGTTGAAATTTGGCAGTGTTATGGACTATGATAAGACGCTAAGTTAGAACCAATTAATTGTTGCTTATGACTTCCAGTGGCGTCGTAAGGGGCAGTTTGACGAATAAAAATAACAAAAAAAATGTGCGGAAATGGACACCTGTTTATATGAAATTTTTACCTTAAAATCACTCAAAGAATCACCCTCTGAAGTTTGGCCAGATACTTAATTAACACCCTGTATACCGCTTCCAATAATATGGCAAATTACATCTTATATTTTTCCATTTAATTCTTCGATACTTTGGATTCTGCCACCATGAAACTGATTTTTTGAATAGGTATTCCACAAAAACGTATCTGTGGGTTTGAGATGAGGTACATGTGGAGGCAGTCTATTGTCCTTCCTGCTATCTATTTCCCATATATTCTTTTTTATGTAAGTGCATCGTGATGATGGATGCTTCCGGACTCGAAGTGCATCGTGATGATGGATGCTTCCGGACTCGTTCAGTTATTCATCGGTTGGTTCAAAATATTCAAATTCCAAAAATTTCCTAAAAATACATGTTATATTTGAATGTTATTTTTTTATCGTGAGAGCTATCGGAAAAACTTTTCAGTGATGTAGTGCTAGATATTCTTAAGTTTAACACCATATAACTTTTATGCTGTTGCGATGAGTTGCATATGTTCAAAAACATTAATTCATATTTGCAAAAAGAAAATGAAATTTTCTAATGGTTTTTAACAATCAGAAAAAAATAATTAGTGAAATGTACAGGGAGGTCACGCGAAAACAAGAACCTCTCATAACTTTCTCATCTTTCAAGTATTAAAAAAAAGTATAAAGACGAATGTTGCAGGTAATGTAGGTATCATGAAATAACTGCTATATCAAAAAAATAATTGATGAGGTTCACGTTTTAGAGATATGAGACAAACATACCTTTTGTTAAATGGAATACACTAAATAATTATTTGATAATCAGAAAGAGCCCACTTCTCTGATTTTAAAAATATATGATTTTGATGCCTTTGTGATGGGGCCTTGAGAAAATCTTTCAGTTTGAACTTTTTATCTCGTCATAGTAGGCCAAGAAATTGTTATTTTCGAAGTTTGTTTTTTTATTCAGGTATTCAGCTCAAATACCAGTCTGTGCGTCGTTTCCATGATTGGAAGCACTTCTGGAAGTCTTGTTTCGAAAGCCTGCAGCTGCTCCGTTGTGTCCTCTCAATGTCGGAAATAGTGTCAAAACGTCTTAGTGAGGAAAGGGAGGATGTGGACAGACAGAAAATACACAAATACGATTCAATTCTTTATGCACTAGAAATGAACTTATAAGTCAAACTTGACATCTTTGGTCCCAATGAATCAAGTAAACGGTCACATTTTGTCGTGCCAGTTTTCATTAAAAATATTTTCGCTATGGAAATTCGTACAGCCTACGTTTTCATCAGACCATGTATATGAAAGGAAACAGATCCATCCACCGAACATAAAACTTTGATCTGTCGCATAAAATTTATTTTGTGCCAGTGCTAGTAACGTTTTGATGATTTTCAATATTTTCCTTGTTATTTTCAATGTTCACATCACGTTACGTTTTTGTATAAAAACAATAATGGGTTAACTGACCTGAACTCTTATGTGAGCCATTAAAATAATATTGTCGTCAAAATCATATCGAATAATAAATATGATGTGATTATTTTATTATTATTATTATTATATTTGATCAAAAGCAATAATTTCAATAATCAAATCACTGTTTTCACAGATGTTGAAAATCGTAAGGGTTCATGTTGATATAAATTATACAGGTGAGGTAATCCGATAACAGATCAACGAAAGGATAGAGGAACCAGGTGGAGAATTACTGCCATATTGCTCAACTATGCAAAGGCGTTTGAGATAAACTTAATCATAGTATAAGAGTTCTTTATTGAGCAAAAAACTTCAAAGTACACAGTACAAAAATATAATAAATGATTCACAATGAACAACAATAGGTACATATAATAAAACTATAAAATTATAGAAAGTAACAAAAAGTAGAAATGGTGTGCCAATCAACATTCTTGTAGAATATATTTTCCTACGAGCGTGCGGAGAAGTTTCTTTTTCGCACGATTCTTCGTTTTGAAAGTTGTACTTTTTCGCACGATTTTTGTATTGTAAAAAATGAAGATATTCATGACTAATAAAATGATTTTTGTTTTTTCAAATAACATGTGCAAAGACACTCGAATGAGAAAAAAAACACTTAAACATGATTCATGTTACTATTCTACCTTATGTGGCATTTTGAGGTCTTTTTAGAAAATCTTTGCTTATCAATTTTTTTTTTCATAAATAAGATGGACAAAACCACTCGTAGGAAAAACATTGTACCTAACTCTTGCGGAAAATGTCTTTTACGCCCTTACGCCCTTAACTGCCGTCGCGTGCGGAAAAGTACCACTTTTCGCACTTGTTAGGTAAATAACTATTTTCTTATAAAATCTTAAATGTATGTTTATTATCACAGTCTTTTATTAAAGCTGGTAAACAATTAAAGTCTGAAAAGCCTTATACAAAATTGAATTATAAAGTTTACTTGATTTAGATTTATGTATGAGTATGAAGTCTTACTTATTTCTTGTATTATAGCTATGAGTATTCTTAAAAGTATTCGTTTTATTACAGACGTATATTGGAAACATTTTATTTCTTACTTAAATAATAAATACATAAACATTGAGGACGATTTTTTGGTTAACGGACAATAAGTTAAAAGTATTTAGCAGGGTTGAGATAGAAGTGTATCTTTAACATCGTAGTATTGCACGTATTGCTCAGTTTTGAGAGCGTTGAAATTTGTACGGCATATAATTTGGCATGTTGTAAAACAGGGTAGTTCAAAATTCTATATGGGGTGATTCATGTGCATCTAAGATCGACTTTTCCAGGAAGTTGAACATCTCATCTTAATGGACAATCTGCACATTTTTTGGAAATATGAAAAATATAAGGATTAGTAAGTACTGATGCCATTGATGTTCAAAAATCAACCTACGACCTCTATTAATGTAGTAATCACCGAGTGAAGAGCGCCAATCAACATCACAGAATACATTATCTATCTCCGTCTGGCGAATTGACTGTAATAACTCTCTCTCTCTCGAAAGAGGTTGTTTAAGCTCTGCTCCGTTTTCCATCAAAGAGTGAAATTTGCAATCTCTTTTTCATTTATTTAGTATATGTTTGGAGATTTTATAATTTTTTTTTCGCTGATGACTTTCAAATATTGTGTAGAATACGTATATGAAATTTCAAGTAATTCGTAAATGTATGCAAATTGTCAATTGATCAACATGGATTCTTCAGTTTCTTCAGATCTCAACTATCTTTCGTCCATTCAGCTTATGATTCGATCAATTTCGGACACCAACTTGATATCCTCTACATTGATTTTGCGAAGGCATTCAACCAGCTCGGCTGGATCATGGAATTCTCAGCCAGAAGATTCTAGATATGAGCTTTCAAATAAATCTGGTTCTCTCTGCTCGATTGACGCCATTTTCTTGACTATCGCGATTTCATGTCGGATGAGTATGTTGCATCGAGTGGTGTCCCTCAGGAAAGTTATCTAACACCTCTTCTTTTTTCTATATCCATCAATGATGTTAGTGATGGCACTTCGAGCAAGAATGTCCACTGCTAGTCCGTTCAGAATCATATCGACTTGATTGGTGCATCCTCAATATGTATCCCTAACTATAAGGAAAAAATCAAATTCGATCATGTTCTCAATGATGGCTGTTATCATGTACGAGAGAAAGGTCTCATCATCGATAAGCGACTCTCTTTCAACCAACATATTCATGATAATATGGTGATATTATCCTTGAGAACTCTTGGGTTTGTCATTATATCCACAGCTGAATTTTTCAATAAATCAAGTCATTTAGCTTTATTTAATGCTTTAATGAAATCACGTTCACTGTATGATGCTCCATTGTGATTTCCTTGCTATGCAGTTCACATCGCCATATTTTTTTAGAAAAGACTCGGGAAAAGTAACTTCTTCGTACAACGATATTAAAATTTTGTGGGGTTATATGATAAACAAAATTGAAAAAAAAACGAATCGTTGCACGCAGAAGAATGAGCTGATCACAAAAACGACAAAAAAACATACCTATATGGTTTCATTTTTGAATCTACCAGTATTCATTCAAACGATGTTCTTATTGCGCACATTTTGTCGATCGACAACTTTTCTTCATGGCACTTGGTTTTTCCGCTCTATCGGAAAATCCGATCCCACGGTTACTCTCAAGCTGATCAAAAATTACGCTATGGAAACACAAGGCTTATTTTTTATCAACCGACTTCACTACTGACGTCGCCAAAGTATTCTAATCATAAAAGTTATTCAACATTTTGTCTTTTAGATATTTTCAATGTCAGCCCGGGTAGTCTATATCTTTATGTGCTGGGTCTGAATAGGTGAAAGGGACACTCGTGTCGACGACCGACTTGGCCTGCGATGAGATGTTGATCAACAATCAACATTTCCAAAGTACCTTGCGAAGAGCTGTTATTCGTTTGATCGTCCGGTCTTCTATTCAAGTCGGCGTATTTTTAAAATTAACAAGTCTATCTTTCTTAAGTTACCAGTTTTTGAAGATGTCACGTCATACAGTGGAGGTTGGTATTAATTCCCGTATTAACATATAATAATGCAGATAATCATATTAATGTATTGCACTTAATAAATGCAGATGATGATGAGTAATCAATTTAGAATTCCCACAGTTGTTGTCTATCAAAATCCAAACCACGAAAAGTAAAAACAATCATTCATATTTCGTATACTCATAGTATATTGAATAAAATATAATATTATAAAAATCACTTGTCAATCAGCAAGGGGTATCAAACTGTGGTGATCTGAAATAATACTAATTACATGTTTTTCTCACCGACACTGGAAAGGTTCTTTCAGCAACTTTTATACCTCATATTATTTGGTAATAATCTTATTGTAATATACCTGTTACATACAAGCTGATATAGTGAAAAAAGCAATAGTTGATAACGTTCGCTTTTTATTTTGGAGCATACATGAATTGATAAAAAAAAATCAATGAACATAGCCAGTACGCCTTCAACAAAATCTCATTCAATGGAAATCAATACCAACATTTTTGAGCACTTTTGCTATGTTTTTTCTCTAGTTAACGATATTGTTTTCGGAATAAAATGTTTTGATATAAAACATACCAAAAATCCACTCAGCGTAGTATATAGTAGGCCCTAAAAGTTTCAATTGCTGTCAAAATACTACTTTTTGATGTTTCTGACGTACTTTTAGTATTCAAGATGGCGGCTGGGCGCCATTTTGAAACATTTTTTTAAATGGAAAGGGGGGTCGTGTGACACCTCATTTTGAAAATCCTGATGAGTACTCTATAAGCCTAGAATATTGAGTCGATATCTTCAAGTACTACAAAATGACGGTTCATTTAATTACTACATTGATATACATACACTTTTTGAAAAAATTCGTCAAGTTCAATTCAAAAGATTTTTTGAAATTTTTGTCATTTATTCCTAACCCAAACTTTATGTCAAGAATATTTCCAGCATCTATTGAATTGAATTTGACGATTTTTTTTTTCAAGTATATGTATCGATGCAGTAATTAAATGTACCGCCATTTTGTAGTACTCAAAGATATCGACTCAATATTCAAGGGTTATAAAGTGCTCATCAAGATCTTCAAAATGAGGTGTCACCTTTCCATTTAAAAAAAAGTTTCAAAATGGCGCCCAGCCGCCATCTTGAATACTAAAAGTACGTCAGTAACATCAAAAAGTAGTATTTCGACTGCAATTAAAGTATGCCAAGTTTCAAAATTTTTGATGCACACATTAAAAAAAAAAGGAGGGACCTTTTGGAGCCGCACTGTACAGATCTATCTACATGATATTTTTGTTCAACTGAATGATTCCCAATCTATAAAGCCAATTCAAAATTTTCATAAGAATATGGAAGGTAGACATTCCTTTGACGAGGTGGCTTCACAGTTTTGTGATCCAACCTGCAAGACAACAAAGAAGAATGTAGGTACAAAAAAATTGAATAAAAAATATCAAATGTTTACACTTTCCATAATATTCTTCTGCATTTTATCCGCGATTTCATCACAGAGACTGTTCTGGTTCTCTCGTTTTATCTCCATATTATACATATGATCCAAGAAAAAATCTTCTTGTCACTTTTTTCGGTCTGTATTGGAATCACTATTCTGTTTATCATAATATTTTAGCATCATAATGTAAATTGTTTTCATACCCACAAAGCCCATAAAGCCAATCTTAGTTTGCCACATTTTATGTTAACAGCACCATTATCTACAAGTGCTGACGATTTTCATTTCTATTTCTTTCTTTCAGACACTCAAAAACTATAGTATTTCTTGTTGTTATTCCAAGTCACGATAAATTTTATTCTGCCGATATCTAATTGATAATCGCAGTTTTTTTTTCACATAAAAGTTCCATAATATTGAACACAAGAAGATCACTTTATGACCTATTGGGTGTTGTAAATGAAGAAAAGTAAAAGCTTTCACTCCAATACTATCGGTTTCAGTTACTTATGAAGTGTGAAAGTTTATTTTAAGAAATTTGAGTGAAAATACTGGCTGGTTTTTTATTCACAAACCCCATAAACTCTTATTTCTCTGAGGAGGGTCAAATAAAAAATTATCAGGCTTGAAAGTCCACACTTGTGCTAGTCAATTTTATTCATATTGAATGGGAGCTCGTTTATGTTCCGTGCTTTCATTTTCATCCGTCCCACTTTCAGCCACAGGCTGTAGAATATTTTATCTGCTTAAGGTTCGTATAAAAAAATTAACTGCTGTGTTCCTCCGTCGTCAGTGAAAACCTAAAAATCGAACAATTAACTCAAATTCTAAAAATATAGTTCGTTTTTTTGTGAGATTTTGTAGTGAAATTGACTTTTTCGTGTTTTTGGCACAAAATGGCACTTTTACTGACATTGAAGTGTGTGGTGTTGATTGTTTAACTTTACATATGTTCAGTATTTATAATTCACTTTTTTGGGCTATGTTCAATTTCTTAATAAAGGTAACCATGTATTACTTAAATTTACAGAGCAAGTTGCTAAACATTCATTAGAATTTAACATAATATATGCACTTTCTTTAAGTTTACGTTTTTTAGAAAATGGCTCCTTTGCTAAGATTTTTGAATTATCCCAATTTATTCTATGATTTTTATCAAATGCATGTTGACAAATTCCCGATTTATGAAATTCCCTTTTTTTCATGTATGATTTATGTTCTTCAATCCTCTTTTTTAAAGGTCGTGAGGTCTCTCCAATATAGAATTTATCACATTCACAAGGAATTTTATAAATTACATTTTTAGTGGACTCATTAATATTATTAGGTCTAGTAATTGTTAAATTAGAGCGAAGTGTGTTATTAGTTTTGAAAATGGTCCGTATATTATATGTATGACCTAAACGTTTCAGTTTATGAGAAATTCCAGGTATGTATGAAATAATTAAATTAGTTATGGGTATATTCTGTTCTCGTTGTCTGGTTTGTTCAAAACTATCAAAACACTTTTCAATAAAATTCATGGGATAATTATTTTTTGACAAAATGTCTCTTACGAAATCTTTTTCGGATTCAAAATCATCATTATTACAAATTATTTTTGCTCTATCATATAGACTTTTTACCACATCTTTTTTGATGTTCAATGGATGATTGGAATTGAGATTATGATATCTATTTGTGTGGGTTGGTTTTCTATAAATTTTTGGTTTGAAATTTTGAAAATCTTTCTTTATTAGTATATCCAAAAAGGGAATTTCATTATTTTGTTCTTTTTCAATTGTAAATGTGATCGTGGGCTCTTTATCATTTATGTGAATTAAAAAATCATTAAGTTTTGGTTCATCATATTCATATATAGAAAAAATATCATCTACAAATCTCCACCAAATCATTGGTTTGTATCTATATGTTTCGTGGAAAGTTTTCGTGACTGGCTTGCAATTATGAAGGAGAAGGTGGTGGGGAGCAGTCAAAATGAGCGGTCTACGGAGCGTGGATTCTCATTTATCGTTTATTCCAGCTTTCGGAACTAATTTGTTCCTTCTTCAGGAAAGACTATAAGTATTAACAAAACATGGGTATAAGTATGTGAACAAAACTAGGATAAGAAAAAACTTACCAATTAGAGTAATGTGAAGATAGAGCATACAGAAAAATAAAGGATTTAAATTGGGATTTGTTCAATCACTTGAATCACAGTCAGTATACATTCACCACTTTTTTTGGACACAAACATCACTATTACTTGTTGAAACGTTAAGAGTAATGTACATGTTAACAATTAAAAAACCACTTTAACCTAGCTAACAATATGCATGTCATAATGGTGTTAGTCCGCCCACACCAATCTGGTCGTTACGTTGAATTCAAACTGTTTTAATTATGTGCTCTACTCTTTTACTCTTTTAATTTGTTTAAAATATATATAATAATACCTTTTTTGGACATGTCTAGTCCGCAAATGAGCAGATTGGGCTGTAGAGCCAGAAAACTATTTGGTTCTTATTATCTTGCGCATTATTTGAATCGCTGTTCACTTATTTATTATTTTGTTTATGAACAAATAAAATATGGTTTACTATAATTGTTCAAAACATGAAAAACTAAACATAAATATAAAATTCAATGACAAAGGAATTTTCGGAATGTTGATTATAAAGAAAAATGTTTGCATCTAAAAAATGTTGGTTTTAATGTCCCTTGTCATTGTTGGTTGTTCTTGTTTGATGCGGGCTGGGTTCTTCCCGATTTGCTCTGCAGCCAGTGGCTTATTTTGCTGCCTTAGCCTTGAACCTTCAATCAGGTCCACTAAATTACGGGCCAGTTTTTCATAGGAAAGGGGTCTCTCGCCGTGTGTTGCACCAAAAATATCATACCTTTTGCAAGCTTCACAGTTTAGGATGATAAGGCAGTTTCGTCTTCTTCGCCACATAGCCTGCAGCTTGTGGTACCTAGTTTCTGCAAATGTTTTTCAAGAATGGACATTTTTCTTCCTAGAACAAAAGTAGTTGGGCATACAGATACGCGACTTTACTTTCATTTGAGCGGCGTTGTTTCTCTTACAGTTTCCGAAATCCCCATGCAGTAAGTTTTATCTGGGACACCTTGTATAAAATTCTCACTGCTGTACCTTGACATACCTTATTTTTTCATAGATGCAATCAAGTTTTGTATTGAAGTAGTCCATAATCATGATCAAGTTCTGGCATATTTTATGAATCGGTTTTGAATACTCTGCATCACATTTCTTATAACCCAATAAAATAATTTCAAATTTCAAACAAACAAAGGCGATCCAGTTTTTACCAAAATTCCGCTAATTTTATGGTGATCGAGGGCACATAACACCTACAATATAAAGAAAAGTCAAATGGCAACTTGTGACATGTTTTTAGCCGGCAACCAGTAATACATTAATAGATATTTCGCCAAACATCCTCCGCGGCGCTAGAATTGGTTTGCTGCCTTGTCCCTGATTGGTTGATCGGTTGATAAGCAAAGTTCGTTGTCATCATAGAACTAGTTGTCATTGTCAAAAGTTCTCATAAGCTTATTCAATTTCATCTTTGTTAAAGTAAACTTTTTGAAAATGGAGTGTAATCAGAAGCGTCGTTATAACAGCTTTTGTGTGATTCCTAATTGTCATGATTTAGCAAGTAAGAGACATAAACTTCCTAAGGATAATGCGGAACTTTTTGCAAAGTGGATTTGTAAAGTGCGGAATCCATCACTGCAAAATTAGACTCATGAACAAATCTATAGAACTTATTTGATGTGTTATCCAGGATACTCCTGGTTTTAAAATACGGTAATTTTTAACCCAATTATTACGAAAAAAATACTTTAATCTATATTTTTTTCAACTCTATCAAAAATCTAGAATATTATTAGTTGTGGGAAAGTTATTCTGTGAGGATTACTAAGGTGATTCTTATTTAACCGATGTTGGAATTTTATCTTTGCCACTTCTCCCGCTAATTCGTTTGAAGGTAAATGAAAAAAACAAAAAAATCATTTGTAAGGGGAGTTTCTTTGTCCAAATCATGTGAAGAAGTGGGTTTTCGTGACATACGGACAGAAAGGGAAATGAGAAAAGGTGGCACTAGGCGGGATTTGAAAACGCGGACCTTCGAATATTATTGATTTTTGTGAAACCTAGTTGCCTTAGGAAATAATAACTCAAGAATATAAAAATCGCGTATAGTTTAAATGGAACACTTGGCATCGTACAGAAAATAGATAGCGAAAATATGATTGGACATTCCAATTGATCTCAAAATGTTTGTTCTAATATTCGAAAACGAATGAAAGTCGGCACCAATAGGTACTATTCTAACATTGGGTGAATACGTATCATCATCATCATCAATCCATTTGAGTCCACTGCTGAACATGGGCCTCCCGTAATTGAATCCATCTTTGTCGGTCCTGTGCGGCGTCTGTCCGAATTCTTTTGTCCGAATTCATTCCAAAAGCTTTTTTGTCCATCTAGCTACGTGGCCCGCCCAGTTCCACTTCAAGTTTGTTATCCGCACTATCGCATCAGTAACACCTGTCATTTGCCGAAGTTGGTTATTGGAAATTCTGTCTCTGAGAGAAAGGCCCAGCATCGATATTTCCATTTCTCTCTGTGCAATGCGTATTTTATAAACAGTCTGTTTTGTGAGGGTGAGAGTTTCTGCTCCATAAGTGAGTACCGGCAATACGTATTGATCAAAAACCTTTCGACGATATCGTGGGCGAATCTTAGATGGTTTAGTTTTTCACCGTTTATTTTTATGCCCATGTCTCCAACATCAATTATTTTGAACATATATTCCAAGAGCGCCGTAAATAACTTTGGCAATAAAACATCTCCCCTTCTTGCGTGTTTTCGTGTATTTTTACACGTGCTGTTGCCTTTCCATATATGTTCTGAATTATAGTTGTATATCTGTGATCAACTTGGCACTCTGTAAGGGCTTGTAACATAACATAACAACAAGGATGAGTGGTTTGTTGTATTCCACACACCGTTCGATGAGAGTTTTCAGAGTCTGCAGGTGGTGGGATAATTATAGTGGCTCGATCCCACTGAGAGGGAGCTGTACCATTTATTAGGCAGGCGTTGAAAAGTTTACAAATAGTTCGGTGTAGAGCTGTACCCCCTTGCTTAATAGCTTCAATTTCAATTTCGTCTTCGCCTGTGGTTTTGTTATTTTTCATTTTCCAAAGAGCATCACTTAATTCGGCCATTGTAATTTCTGGCAGTTCTTCGGACTTTTGGTTTTGAATATTGGGTATGTTAGTATTTGTTGTTTGCTCACTTGGTTCTCTGTACAATTCGGCATAAAAGGTCTTGGTGATAACCAGGATTTCCATTTTATTTGTTGGTATATGGCGATTTGTGTCTTCTAGTTTATTTATGTTTTTTCCACCTTCTGAGAAGGTTCTTCGGAGGGATTTCATTCCTTTATTATCCTCTGTCATTTCCCTTCTGGTCTTCATCAGTGCTCTCGTAGTTGTGCTGAGTTTATCCATTTTTGAAATATTCCTGTTTTGGCATTTTGTTTTTGCTGCCTTGACGGCATTTATTATGTTGTTGTTTAGCCTCGTAATATTTATATTACGTTCGTTTTCTATATGCCCCAGTCCAGCGTCTACCTCCTGTTCATAGGCCACCACGTCCTCTGGTGGCTTCCATTTTGATTATGTCTTCTTAATAAGTTGAAGCCTTTTTTTGTTCAGCTTCAACTCAATAAGTGCTCGAACCATTCGGTGATCGCTTCCTATAGAAAATCTGCTCAAAACAGTCACGTCGCGTAGAATATTTCTCTTGTTTGATGTTATTGGGTCTATTTTGTTTTTGGTTATGCCATCTGGACTAGTTCAAGTCCATTTTTGCTGGAGTCTCTTTTGGATAAAGGAATTCATGGCATATAAGTTGTTCTGCATTGAGAAATCAAGAAGCATTCGTCCTCTCTCGTTCCATATTCCATACTCATGATATCCCATGGATGTCTCAGCCTCGTCTTGTCTTTGGCCCAGTTTTGCGTTTAAATCCCCTATCATTAATGTATAGTGAGTTGGCGTCATGCATAGTGCAGTATTCACATCTTCATGAAAGTCCTCCATTTCACTATCTGTATGTCTGGACGTTGTTGTATAGACTTGTATTATTTTTATCGAGTATCTGTTATTGAGCTTATAGATGAGGTATATCACTCTGTTTTTAATGTGTTGTAACTGTACAATGTTAAAGACGTGATTTCTGTGTACCAGAAAACCTACTCCTCCGTCATTCACGTTATCCGTTTCAATAAAGTGAAATATATGTCCTGAGTGTAGTGTTAGTTCTTCATTACCTTTTTATTTGTTTTCGCTTATTCCCAAAATATCCCATTTTATATGGGAAAGTTCCTCTTCTAGTTCTTGTAGTTTTTCGGGAGTTGAAAGTGTTCGTGTATTCAAAGTAGCAATATTCACTCGTAATCCATGGTGGCCTGGTCTAACCCGGGGATTCTTCGCACCCTCCACCTGGTGACTTGTCTAACCGCTACCTTGGCCGGGGTCGGTCAGTCCGCCGGGGACTGAGGGCCGTAAGTATCTAGTACTTATCGGTCCCCAGGCGATAGAAAAGGATAGACTTATGCGAAAAATATACAGTACAGCGGGATCTTCTATCTTATGTCAACTTCAACTGTCGCTCCTTGTTCAAATGGGACGGTTTCCATATTGAGTTATTAGATATATGGGTGAATAAGAACCATAGTGGATACATTTTAAAATAAATATTCCAGATACCTCCACTCTTGTGGGTATTATCACCATGTTATAGTCAAAAAAAGTAAAAACGCCATGAAAACAACTATATCCAAACCATTCATCATCAAAATAGTGTTTGGAAAGTTTTCATTGAAAACGTATCTATTTCGTAATTTGGGTTGAATTAACATACATATTTTAAAACCAGGAACAAAAGCTCAAAAAAATTATTTGCATTTGAAATTGCCGCAGAAATATAACTGTGACAAAAACCTGCAAAAAGCGCTGTTTGCTGATGTTGATTTCTGTTTCACCATATCCTGTCATGTGGTTCATGTGGTCATCCAAACAACCATTGTAGGGCACCACTTTATAACGTCAAAACACTCCAACAACCTTTATCACTGCCGTTTCAATTATATTGTAGGTGTCATGTGATCGAGGGTCCCTCAAGAAAAAAGTATCCTTCCATTTAAAGCTAGAGCTCATATCTTTCCGAAACAGCGGAATTTTATGTTTCTTCAAAGCAGCTATGTTAACTAGCAGTCGAATAACGAACTTCAAAATAATTTCGAGTCATTTCTCTTGCCCACTTGTAGCTTGTAGAGCTCGTCACATCCCAGACTGCATGATCTATTTTCAAACTCAACTCGTGCTTCATGTCATCTAGATTCCTAGAATATCATTACTACATACATTTACATCAATTTTTCACCACATTCAGCACATACCTCCTTCTCTCAAAAAACTTTCATAATGTGACCATAGCGACAACACTCATAACAAAGGATAATCCCATAATCACTGTACACAGGGCAACATAACGGTTCCATCCAATGTTGAGTTTTTGTTCGCTCATAATTATATTGAAGGTAATTGAATCAACCTACAAAACTAGATTGAGCCGATAAGACACAACCTTTGTTTCACGTTTTCATGGAAAATCTTTGTCCATAATCAGATCATTTTGTCTCACAAGATTGGCAAGGATATCATCATCACTAGATCCAGAGTAGCACCCATCGATTCCCACTACTTCAATGCGGCTCTGGTTTTGACACTACATAGTCGTCTCCAAGTTTGTTTTGAAGTTCCGATTTTATGTTGGATAATTATTTTTCATCCTCATCATAAGGCTCCCTTTCTTTGTTTGTCGCCCTGACTCCCAAACCTGCTCCAGTATCAGAAAAAATAACGTATTTTTTCCGGTGCTGCTTCACTTGTTCTGTATCCTGTTGAGCACTTTCAGGTTTAATCAATAGCAGTTTATTAGTGAAGTTTTAATAATTATTGTTGCATGTTGCAAAGCTTTTCATGCCAGTATTTGATGTAATAACGGCATATATCTATCAATAACTATATGAGAAACCATTTCATCTGCTTGAAACCAGAATGAGATGGAAGATCCCGCTGTAATGTGTATTTTTCGCATGCCTATCCTTTTCTATCGCCTAGGGCCCAGCGGTTCATGCGTCCGCACATAAAATGCTATTTTTCTATTGGCCGCCTATACATGTTTTTGCAACGCTGTAACCAAAGTAACCAAGGACATAAGAACAAGACGGTTTTTGCCGAACTGCTCGCAGTATTTCAAGATAGAGATATGAGCCTGGGTATATTCAACATCAGAAAATAAATTCTTCTCAACTATCCAATGATAAACAGGTAAGTGGTACCATTGAAATAATCATTATTTTGAACTTTTTCCTGATCACGAATTGCATGGCAGTCTATTGACGAAATATGGTATCAGATAAAATAATAATACCTGTGAGTGAATGATTTTCCCTCTTCTCTTTCTCCAGCATACAAAAAACAATAATCGTGGCACCATAATTATCACGGAAAAAGTGAAAGTCTGTTACATCTTTCTTCTTCTTCTTCTTCTTTCAATGCGTATCCACTAATGGATGTTTGCGTTACCATTTTCCATCGCCTCCCTATTTCTTGCGTTTTGTATTAAGAATTGTATATCGTCTAGTCATGTCCACTGCCTGATGTTTCTCAGTCAAGCCATCTTCTTCCTTCCGATCCTTCTCTTTCCATCAATTTTGCCTTCGATCAGTGGGTGTAAAGATTGATATTTGTTGTTTCGCATGATGTGCCCTAGAAACGCCGTTTTTCTCTTCTTGATCAATTCAAATAATTCACGTCGTTTGCCGACGCGTCTAGTGATTTTTTCGTTTGTCAATCTAGCTGACCAAGGCACCTCAGGGATTCTGCCAT
The DNA here is from genome assembly GCA_958502075.1 of Orchestes rusci. Taxonomy (NCBI): domain Eukaryota; kingdom Metazoa; phylum Arthropoda; class Insecta; order Coleoptera; family Curculionidae; genus Orchestes; species Orchestes rusci. The sequence continues at coordinate 55,183,300 of OY293303.1, read as the reverse complement.
ACAGCTACATTTCGAAAGCCTCCAACTTGTTAATCGCAGTCGTTTTTAATGTCCAGCCTTCCATGCCGCAAAGAAGCACCGTAGCTTTTCACGAACCTCAGACGTAGGTTGAGATCAAAGTCTGTACATGTAAACACCCTTCGAAACCTCAAGAATGCCTGTCGGGATTGCTCGATGCGACATTTTATTTTTTTGTCTGATGCCCAGTCTTCAAGGAGTCAAATTCCTAGATATTGGAATTTATCCATCCTCTCTAAAGGCATTGCGCTAAATGTTATGGTGGCGTTTTCAAACATATTTATGTTTCTTGAAATAATCATAACTTTTGTTTTTTTGGTATTGATGTTTAGGCCCATTGATTTGCTCTGTTTTTCTATCTTATTGACAATTGGTCAATAATATTAAAATAATATAACAGATTAAAACTAAACAAGTTTATGAATTTAAAAACTGTAATTGAAGCACCTGTTATCATTTTGTTCCAACAATAAGTAGGAACATAATATATACACGGTGTCCCAAACTGGACGCGTTCTTATGGGAACACTTATTATTTGAAGATATGGAAGAAAATCAATCTGGAGCTCAAATTTGTTAAGAATCCCACTGGCGCAGACAAAACTTTCCTATCTCTTATCGTTTGACCGCTAGGGGACGTTTCTCGCATTACGTCGATTTTGTTATATCCCATAGCTTTTTTACTAATTAGGATAATCAATTTTGGTAAAAACTTCCTCAAAACACTTTTTTCTGTAGAATCCATTGCAATTGGCAGTTTTTTTGCAGGGAGTTCACATGAGTTTTTAGATAGATTTAGTTCCCTCAAGAACGCGTCCAGTTTGGGACATCTAAAAACGCCCTGTAAAAAAACTGCCTATTGCAATGGATTCTACGGAAAAACGCGCTTCAAGAAAGTTTTTACCAAAACTATTTATCGTTATAAATAAAACAGTTATAGGATATAAATCGACGAAATTCGAGAAACGTCCTCTAACGACAAGAGATAGGAAAGTTTTGTTTGTGCCAGTTGATTTCTTCTCAAATTTGAACTCGAGAAACCTCAGTTCATTTTCTTCTATATCTTCAAAAAACGGGTATTCTCAAAAGAACGCGTCCAGTTTGGGACACCCTGTCAGGTTTTTTTCTTATAATTTGCCACCCCTTTACAAACTCCATTTGAAAAGATAAAAAAACAAATGAAATTTTTATGATTTTAATAACGAAGTGAATGAACGAATCACTGTTGAAAATGTAATGGACACTCAATATGGCGATCCATCCATAGTAGAGTAGGGCTTTGATAGGTGCTGGTTTATAATGTGGTCATAAAAACAATCACTGACCATTCACAGTTTTATTTAGCAAGTCTAACTTCTACTGAATAAGAGTACAGGACATTGTACAGATAGATATCTCGGTTGATCTACAAACAAGTTCAAATGAGCAAATTTGGAGTATTTTTCATGGACACTCAGAATCCGGTACTAAAAAATGCAGAAATGCATCGAAAATGTTGACACTCCACACAATATGGTATTTTTCAAATGAGACACCCTGTATATTTTTGTCTAGAATGAAAGATCTTTTTCTTCTGATTCCAAATATACAGGGTGCCTCCAATTAAGTCGGCACTATCGCTAACTTTATCATTATTGCAGCCACGATGATGTTCAATTAACCAAACTAGTAGGATTTTTTCTGCTGATTGATAGTCAATAGCAACCATTCAATTGTTTCTTTATTTGGAATTTTTAAGAGAAATTTTCTGTATATGAATTGTGATCATTACTTCTTTATTTTTAGATTAAGGCCGGTAGTGCAAATGAACTTTTATAATAAGAACATTATTTACTATCGGTCTGTGCAATAATATACTCAACATCTCATTTGAAAAAAATCACTTTATAAGATAAATCAAAAACGTGATTTTCAATTGTTTTTCTATTTTCACCATTTCTATCAGCAGAAAAAATCCTACTTGTTTGGTGATTTTAACATCATCGTAGCTGCAGTGATAACGGAGATAGCAATAGTGCCGACTTGATCGGAGACACCCTCTATATCATATGTGGGTATTCGGTTCCGTCGATTCCGCGCTTTCAAAGTTCAAAGTCCCATAGAAGTTACATTACCTTAATCTGGATTGCTCAGATATGGTAGAATCCAGATCAACGTAATGTGATTCTTATGAGACTTTGAACATGAAAAGCGCGGAATCGACTGAAGCAAATATCAACATATATGAAATACAGGGTGTCTGTAAAAGGTCTTTTCACAAATCGTAACACATATTCCTGAGGTCAAAATAAGCAGATTCAAACCAAATTACCTCAGTCTGAAATTGCTGTGTTTCTAAGATACAGAGTGGCAAAGTTAAACAATAAAAATCGAAGTCTTCAGATTGTGTGAACATTTTCCAAAGTATTATTTTGAAAATTGGTACCGGGGTTTTTTTGGGATGCAAAACATGAATATGTACTCCTTTTCATTGTGACCGTTAGAGGGAGCCGTACACTCCACTTCTGATGGTTTAAATTGGCCATTACTTTTTTCTCAGTATGGGTTTTCACTTTGTTTCACATTGTGAAGGAATTGATCTTATAGACATTTTCAAGTATAAAAGGTATTATTGTTATAATCTGCTAAAGTAAGTAGTTTTCGAGATATTTTGGTTTTTAGTGTTCGAAGACGTACCAGGATATCCAAATTGATTACAGTGAATTAGTAGTTTTGATTTTGTAGATTGGCATAGCTTCATGGGGTAAGGATACCATATCAAAATTAGGATTATGATATGGATCCATGGGCGTGGACGTGGACCGATATTAACCTGAATTTTGATATAATTTTTTTGCCAATAAAGCCATGTCTACCTATAAAATCCAGATACTACTGATTCACTGACCAAATTCTAGCCTTGAAGATAACAATTTTTTCAATTCTAAGTTATTTGAATATTCCGGTGTGGCATCGAACACTGAAAATCAAAATATCTCGAAAACGGATCACTTTAGCGAGTTATAAAAAGATCACATTTTACGACTAAAAGTACGTAAAAAATAATTTCCTTGGCAAACAAAATTTAGTGCCACACTGGAAAAAAAGTTATCGTCATTTTAAACCATCAGAAAGAAGTGCAGTGCACACCGGGAGAAATAAAAGGTCGCCATAACTGAAAAATTAGTGATAGCAGCTAAAGAGTGTGGGTAGCAAAGAGGACAGGTTTGAAAATTAGTTATACCAGCAAATTCAAATTAGTTTGGACAACAGGCGGTATCCGGTCTCCATAGTTATATCAACTAAACTTTGTTCGCTGATGAAAAACTAAAGCCCAAATGTGGTTGTGGAAGTCATATTTTTTCAATCATCAGAACTAATAACAATAGTTGCAACAACCATACTTAATAATGGAAATCTTAAAGCTTAGGTACCACAACTATTGACTTTAGCTGATTTAACTAGCTATACCTGTTAGTTCTTAGGATCATTTTTTTTGAGTTACTGTAACCATAATTTTCTATTGACTTAACCAATACCAATTAGTTGTAACGACTACTTTGGATAGTAATCTCCATGATGTTTTCTAATTACGTACATTTAATTGAAAGGTAAACTCCTGGGCTAATTTTATGGAAAAAAGTCCATTTAAACATGAGTCCAGAGATGCTTTTGTTTTTAAGATACAGGGTGTTGAGCTTTTTTTAAAAATCGGCGTTTTGAAAACTGCAAAAAAGACTCCCATGAATTCATTGTACACAATTAGGAAACACTTTGTATATCTCCAATTTACTAAGATTATTATTGGCACTGATTTCACTTGTGTCCATCTCGAAACGCTCTCCACTCAGCTAGCATTCTATGAATAAATGCCGTTGATTTAATCAACGGCGACAACGAAGTATTTTGGTCATTTTTTATCTAACCCGCTCACTTAGTAAAATAAACATGTTGCCACAACCAAAATATTAGTTAGTCTAGTCTTCACAAAATGTGTAGTTTTCGGAACTAAAATGGTTAGTTGCATTACCTTGCAAGGTGTAACTTAATCAAAATGTCCATAACAACAGAAGAAGGGAGATTGTGATAACTTTTCTTTTTGTCACGACTACTAAAAAAATTCAGCTAACGTATCTAGTTGGCGCGATTTCCTCATTGCACAGCGCCCTCTAACGACCGCAATGAAAAAGTGTTCATATTCAGGTTTCGCATCCCAAAAAACCCCCGGGTACCAATTTTTAAAGTAATACGTTGAAAAATTTTCACATATTTTGATAAATTCGATTTCTATTTTTTAACTTTGCCACGGTGTATCTCGGAAACGGAGCAATTTCGGACTGTGGTAAGTTGCTTTAAATCGGCTTATTTTGATCTCAGAAATATGTGATAAGATTTTGTAAAGAATTTTCACAGACACCCTGTATTTGGAGTCAGAAGTTATCAAAAAACCCCATACTGTACCATTTGAAATGGTGTCGGGTGTATACATGTCTACATTTTTTTTTTTTTTTTTTTTTTTTCTCAATTTACATTAATTGTGCACGAATCTGGCCCATTCCTTCTTATTTCTGGTCAATGCTTTAGCCTCATTCCATGATTTTTCTCTTTTCTCCAGTGCATCCCCTACAGTCTGGTTCCATGTTTTTTTTGGTCTTCCTCTCATCCTTCTTCCTCCCGCTCTTGCTTCCCAGATTTGTTTCACCTGCCTATTGCTCCCCATTCTTTGTAAATGTCCCCACCAACTCAATTTTCTATTTTCAATAAATTCTAGGATTGATTCTATATCCATTTTTTCCCTGATGTCGTTGTTCTTGATCTTGTCCATCCTTGTTACCCCCATTACTCTTCTTAAGTATTTCATTTCCATGGCCTGTATTTTGCTTTCTTGTCTCTGAGATAGTATCCATGATTCACATCCATATGTCAGTACTGGTCTGTAAATAGTTTTGAATACTTTCATCTTTGTGTTTTTGGATATTTCTTTTCTGTTTATTATTTTTTTGTTTATTGCATAGTAAAGTTTTGTTGAGGTCTCTATTCGTCTGTTGACTTCTGGTTCTGCTGTTCCTAATTGGTCCAGTTCCACCCCTAAGTATTTATAAGTTTTGACCTGCTCTATTCTCTCTCCTTCCACTTGAATGTTCATTTGATGAATGTTTTTTCCAACTATCATAACTTTTGTTTTGGTTTTGTTGATTTGCATTCCATATTCTTTTGTCACCTGACTCCATATGTTGATGTTACTGTTAAGGTCTCTTTCATTTTTTGCAAATAATACAATGTCGTCTGCAAAAGCTGCCTCTGATATTTGTATATTTTGCATGTTTCTGTAGACTACTTGCAGTTTCTTTGTCCTGATTGTACACCTTCTTATTATTTCATCCATATATATGGTAAATAAGACTGGGCTCAATCCACCTCCTTGTCTTAGGCCCTCTTCAATTTTGAAACAGTTTGAGCGTCTGCCTTGGCTGATTACGAAGTTTTTGTTGTTGCTATACATTTCCTTTATCAGTCTTATTACCTTTGGTTGAACCTCTTTCTTTCTTAATATGTCCCACAATTTACTCCTTTGTATTTTATCGAAAGCTTTTTCCAAATCTATGAAAGCCAGGTAAGTATTTTTTCCTTGTTCCATTCTCTTTTCTGTGATTTGTCTCACTGTGAATATATGGTCTTGTGTACTTCTTCCTTTCCGAAATGCACTTTGTGCTTCGTGCATTGAATTCTCTATAATGTTGCTCATTTTACTGTTTATAATTTTTTCCAATATTTTCATTGCTGTGCAGATAAGTGTTATTCCTCTGTAGTTATTACAGTCTTGCTTATTTCCTTTTTTATAAATCGGCACGATGAGTGATGTTTTCCATTCTTCCGGTAGCTCTTCTTCTTTCCATATTTGATTGTAGATTACCAGTAATATTTCTTTTCCTTCGTCACCCATGTATTTTATCATTTCGCTTGTAATGTTGTCGGTTCCTGGTGCTTTTCCATTTTTAAGTTCCCTTATTGCCTTTTCAAGTTCCTCAAATGTTATGTGTTCATCTTGCGTCTCCCAAGTCAAACTCATTGTTTCCTCTTCTATCCCTTCTGTTGCTTCTGTATTTTTGTTTGCCTCTAGCAATTCTTTAAAGTATTCGACCCATCTCTGCATGATTCCTTGTTAATCTGTTAATATTTCCTTCTTCTTACTTTTTATGTTGAATGTTTTTTGTCCTTTGGGTTCGCCTCTGCATGATTTCACTATATTGTAGAAAAGCTTTTGGTTTCCCTTCGCCGCATTTTCGATTTTTTGTCCAAATTCCTCCCATTTTTTCTTTTTCTCTTGATTCACCATATTTTTTACCTTTTTTCTTTCCTCTGTATATATTTCATATTTTTCTGTCGTTTTCACCTTGAGGTAGTTCTTCCAGGCTTCCTTCTTTTTCTTTATCTGCTCTTTGATTTCATTGTTCCACCATGCCGTTTGTTTTTGTTTAGTTAGTATTCTGCTGATTCCACACGTCTCAGAAGCTGTTTCCATTATAATTTGTTTGAAATTAATCCACATCCCCTGAATAGTTCGTAGATGTATATGCTCTCTTAATCTCTCACATTTTTTGGAAATTTCTTGTGCATATTTTTCTGCCACTTCTTTTTCTGTCAGTTTGTAGGCTTTGATTTTTTCATGTTTTGGTTTCAGGTTTGTATGATTTTTCTCTATTCTTTTACGGTATTCTTGTCTTCCTCTAATCTTTGTTGTTACCAAGAAGTGGTCGCTTCCGATTTCTGGTCCTCTCTTCACTCGTGTGTCTATTATATTTGGTTTGTTTTTCTGCTCTACAACCACATAGTCAATAATTGATCTCTTTTTTTCTGGAAATAACTTCTCTTGTGTATTTGTGTATATCTTTGTGCTGGAAGAGTGTATTTGTAATGACTAGGTCATGCATCACACAGAAGTCAAGCAACCGTTTGCCATTGTTGTTTCTTGTATCTTCTCCATATTGGCCAATCACTGTTGGGTAATTTTCATCTTTTCTCCCTACTCTGCTGTTGAAGTCACCTGTTAGATAGATCTCTCCCTTCAGTGTTTCCATAGTTTTTGTCAACTCCTCCCAGAACAGTTTTTTTTTTCTTGTTGCCTCATCTTCGTTTGGTCCATATACTGCCACTATGGTTCTTGTGTTCCCATTTTCATTCTTGAGTTCAACTACTAAAATTCTTTCAGACACAGTCGTCCATTTCTGTAGATTTTTCTTCATATTTTTATGAACTATACATCCGACTCCTGCTCTTGCACGCTCCTCTTTAGATACACCACTGTATATGAGTACATGTTCATTTTGCATTATGATATCTCCATTACCTTTCTTTTTTGTTTCTGTTAATGTATGTCCAAATTTGCTCTTTCAAATTCTGTCTCTAGTTCGTCCTGTTTTCCTTGAATTGTTTTTATGTTCCATGTTCCTATCCTCCAATTTTCAAATTCTTCCTTATTTTTGTTCAACTTTTCTTTTCGGTTCTCCTTATCAATGTCCAGTTCGAAATCCTTTGTCGTTTTACCATTTTGTCTCGTGCTTGTTTTTTTGTTTTTTAAGTTTTTGGTTGTACTTTCACCATCCTTGTAAAATTTTGTTGTTCGTTGTTCCATTTCCATTCTTCATTGTTTATGATAATTTTTTGAAAGCCAATTTTCACATTTTGTCCTCTTTCCTTTTCTAATTTAGCCTTGTTCCTGATTTTGGATTGTATAATTCTCTCATCTTTCGTCATGTCATCATCTATATGTATAGGGTACTCAAGTTTTCTCAGCTTCTGTTTGTTTTTCATGATTGTTAGCTTATCGTTTTTATTGTTGAGTTCGACCAGCCACATTTTTTCCCCGATTTTGTATACATTTTTAATGTCCACTCTAACTTCTAATTTCTCCGTGATAAATTTTGATACCTTGGTTTTTTGTTCTTCTCCTGGTTTTCCTGCTATTTTTATCCCCTTGATTACAATATTATTTCTTCTTTTTTCCTTTTCCATTGCATCCAATTTTTGATTTATGTTTCCGATTTCCATCTTCATTGCTTGATTTTCTTTTTTAATGTTTTCATTCTCTGTTCTCAGAGTCAGTATTTCTTCTTTGAAGTCTCTTTGTTCTTTTCGTAGTTCTTTCATCTCCGTGGTTAAGTTTTGTAGCATTTGGAGTCAGAAGAAAAATATCTATTATTCTAGCTAAAATATACAGGGTGTTCTATTTAACAAATATCATGTTGTGTGAATTTCTAGATTTTCGATGCATTTTTTCATTTTTCAGTATCGGATTCTGAATTTTCATAAAAATTATTTCAAATTTGCTCATTTGAAGTTTTTTTTAGAACCGCAGACGTTAAACTATAACAAACGTTGAAAGCTTAATTGGCCGCCTGTGAAAAAAACAGTTTCCTAAAAATGAGCAAGATAAACCTCCGCTACAAGTTAAGCCCCGTCAAATAATAAAAGTAGTAGTTGTAGCTAACCCACTTTTGGATCATTACCCAAAATTGCCAAGAGGTGACGCTGCGATCATAAAATTTTCATTTGTAGATACAGTGTTTTGGCTATGCTCGGTATTTCACCATGTTGACCTTCGGGGTCAGATATGTTTTATTTCAGTCTCGTATACAGGGTGTGCAAAAAAAATGTGTATAACTTTTAAAGGGGCATTGTTGACTGTAGAATTGCTTGAATTTGGTTGGAAAAGTGTGACGGAGAAGAATTGAGCTTTGGCTGCAGAAACCAGCGAAAAAAAAAATGTATCATTATTTTTGGGATGAGCAAAATTTGTTCAAGGTTGTTCAAGGTCACTGTTTATAATTAGATTGATGGAAATATAGATTAGATAGCATATTAAATTGTTGAAAATAAATCACCCGTACCGGAAATTATACTTTGCCCTGCTATTAGCGAACTTAGTTATATGGTTATCATCATACGATTTTACCATATTATGTGTAGACTTGTGTGAACTTGTTGAACACGCGAATTCCCATAATAATTGTACATATAAGAGTACATTATCCAGATTCTCAAATGAAAAGGAATAAGTACGAAGTCACTTACCCAATCATGAATAATTGTTGTCCATCCATCGAAATTATTATCTAGACATTTATAAAAGGGAAAGTATGTTTGTGCGTGAAACACGATTATGCGTGTATCTAATGAGGAAGAGAGAAGGCTTCATTCTCGCAATCTCTGATTGGTCAGATTGGTTGACATTGAGGTTGACATGGCGTTCCCATGTGATCGCCGAAGTAGCAATCCGTCGGTGACCTGGCAATACCTCCTATCTGCCATTTCTGGCAAAAATGAGATAAAGGTGAATTTCGATGGGGCATGTATATCTGCGTCGACGTGTAAAGTCTCCCATTTATTAATTATTTCCAAATAGCTCAAAATGCTTACTGAAACTTCTCCCATCTCGAAAGCCGCTAAAAAGTGGATGCAAATTGTCCTATCTCGCTAGTTTACATCGATTCGTCGTAAGTGTTGGATCACGTGAGATCCGTCTGTGATTTACGGTGAAAAAATGCAGTTTTTTGGTAACTTTTTTGAGTGATCCAATGATAAATTATTAGTAATATCAATGTAGATGATATTTATGTATATTTACTGCATAAAATAAGGATAATTGTAATTATTATATGGGTCATTTTGTTGATCATTTTAGATATTAGACTTTGCATTGGATTCATGAGAACCATAATCATCAGATAGGAGAATTTGCGAGTTGCTTCCTTCCAGTTTGGGTAGGACATGGACATTTCGCATGCGAGTAATTTCAAAGTCTCTGGAACCGATTTATATTCCGACGCGTCGCGACGCTTAGCTCTAGTAGGCGTCGAATTTCTAGAAATTTTAAAAATATTCACTCGACCTCATACACTGACTACTTTTTACAGAAATTAGGACTAGTATATTAGATTCACTCTTGATCTAATAATGAGATTTGTAGGTCAAACAAAGAGACACTTCAATTAATTCAAACCTATTATCACAATAGGTACAATAATCACTTTTTAGAGCCACCGATTATACAACTTCTATTTCACTATTGACAACCCTCCAAACGAATAGTCGGCATGGAAATTCATTTTGCTGTGATGCCCTTGGCAACCATCATTGAGATCACAGCTCATATGGATCTTCTATCAAGCCTATTATATGCAACGTTGTCATGATCAAGTCCAGTCGGGTACAGCCATAAACCATACCCCGAAACCCAGTTAATATTCACTGCGTCTTGAGTTTTCTGAGCATTGAGCACTGCGTAATATTATCCCTGACAAGTATTCTTGCAAAAATCATCCGTCATCGTTTTTTGTCAATAAAGACATGTAAACTATAAACCGGTATTACTCATAAATGAGTAAGATGAATGAGTTCGACCAAATCACAAAAAAGTTTATAAATAACATGTTCTTTCGCATGCGCGTATTTTCGAAGTCCCTGCAATCGATTTATATTTTCGACGCGTCGCGGCGCTCAGCTCTCGATAGGCGTCGAATTTTTTAAAGTGGGTAAATTATCCACTTGACCTCATACATTGAACACATTTTACACATTACAAAGATTAAATATTCATATTCGTTTTCGAAATATAGCCGTTATATATTATATAGTTTTGAGTGAAAAAACCTGTATAATGTATGCTGGATATGTCATTTGAGCAATTAAAGCAACTCTGCGCACACTGTTGGAAAGACCCATATAGTTTTCTGGTTATTGATAAAGATTGTGAACTGAATTACGGAAGATGCAGCAAAAATTTGGATTCATTCATATATCTATAAAATGGATAAGCGGTTGGTTGAGGAATTGACAAAGTCACGAAAAGCTTTCAAGGATATAAAAAAATAGTCTAAAACTAGCTCGACCACTACACAATCACAACTAGAGCAAGCTCACAAACCAATAACTCAACCCAGCTTATTTAAAAAATAAACGAACCTTTCAACATAAAGGGAGAATATAAAGAAGAAAAAGAAGTACCTCAAATTTCTATCTATTACACAACACCGTTAAAACCTAAACCAAGTATCACTTCAAGATTATTTTATGAGACATCAACACCCACAAGACCTACAAGAACTGGTAAAACCCCCATTCTACCGATGGAAATACCATAATTTTTTGATACTAGCATTGCATCTGTTAGTCAGTTACCATCTATACAAGAACCTAGTCAACTATACTAGAAACTAGCGTTATAGCTCGAACCACCCCCAAAACCTCGGAAAATTCAAATGTTTCAGATATACAGGGTGCGCCAATAGTGCGTGGAAAGGATATTATCGGTTTATAGAAGCACATTTTTGAAATTCGTTGCCAAGGCATGCTAGACAGACCTTAAGGCTACAAACCCAAAATTGTTTCACTTCATTCGCATCGCGTATACATGGTGGTTCATATCAGAGTTACATTTTTTTAAATTGAACCCCCTGTATATTATAACATATTTGGGTTCCTCAGTCAATTTTAGATTGACTTTATCAACCACACATGATATCTTAAATGAACCGTTCACCCGCAAATCGCTATTTTTTGAAAAAGCTGATGTTTAAAAAAATTGAATATCGCATTGATCCTAAGAATTAGAGAATTGGGATTTTTTGGTGATGTTAACCACAAAATGTGCTAATGTAGACCGTATGTACTAGCTTCAATTCCTTTTGAGTTATGAAAAATTGTTATGCCAATTTAGAAAATTTCAATCAAGGCTAACTTGATTTTTCAAATGAAACTTGCTAACTTTTTTTATGCGATCAAATGTAGAATTTTATTAGCTTTCCGGCGCTATCTCTGGTGGTTTTCTTTCAAATCTACAATTTTCTATTGATTCGTCGTTTCTATCAATTCTCAATACTATAGGTAGGTATTGAGATCAATTAGGCCATGGAAAACAAACAATATAATGATTGATTGAAGATATAAATGCTATTATTTATTATGGCTCTAAACACTGGACCACTGACAGAAGACCAAACATAAAAAAAGAAAACAAAAGCAGTATCATTATTATAACAAGATATTTCCAGATATAATGCCACTTTTTGATAAAAATGGCTAGCACCATTCGAAAGAGGGGCAAAATGAATGTACTGAAAATTTCACATCAATAACTGGACAAAGGATAGTCTAGCTAATTTAATTTTTGCCAAGTTCAAAATGTTATAGCTAGACCATCACTTTTCACCGGCTCTCTATTTCTCCAGAAATTTAATACGATTGAGAATCCATTTTATCAGAAGATTGATTGATTTGTGCATAGAATAAGGGGTCGGTATTTTGAACATTTGTTGTTATATTAATTATTATACTGCCCTTTTTTTCATCTTGTGTTGTTTTGTACCCTGTTCATAATAAAGTGTTTGGTGTTAAGATCCATGATAAAATATTTGAAATTTTGATACTTGGTCTATTTTCCACGGCCAACTTGATTAGGTAGGTATTGAGAATTGATAGAAACGTCGAATTAATAGGAAAATGTGGATTTGAAAGTAAACCACTGAAGATAGACACTACCAACCGTATATCGCCAAAAAGCTAATAAAATTCTACATTCGATCGCATAAAAAAAGTTAGCTAGTCTCATTTGAAAAAATCAAGTTATCCCTGATTGAATGTTTTTAAATTGTCATAACGATTTCTCTTGACTCAAAAAGAAATGGAGCTAGTACAAACGGCCTACATCAAGTCATTTCATAGTTGGCATCACCAAAAAAAAAGTAGATGAAAAAATGTATGATGGTAGAAAAGGATTGTACGAATCACAATTTAAAAAATACCCTAAAAGATACAAACCACAAGATTTAGATAATTATATGGATATTCTGGTAGAACCAATGCATACCGAAACAATTTTGATACAAATGAACGAGTGCAAGGAAATGTATCTTCAAAATATATAACCATAGGACCATACATACAAAAACATGGTAAAACCAAAACACGACACATCAAGTCATTTTATATTATATTCTCGTTTCAATAAACCACAGCCTCCAACCAAACGGTTAAACGGGGAAGGGATTGTGGAAGATTAATGCAAAAAAGACAGATTATGTTTCTTGGAATAATATCAACGAACTTGTCAATAGATCAAGACTGATAACAGCTTCTATGAGAGCTGCTCATACTGGTCATAATAATGAAATACTATCAATAATAGAAGAGCTCCGTGAAGCTGAAGTTATTGCATAAATACAATCTCAAATACGAAAAACGAATCATTCCGAAAATGTCACTCAACAAGTTTGGATCTCATGTATTCAAGAGAGATGAAACAGAAAACAATCTCGAATTATTTAATCTTTCTGAGGTTGATTTATCTTATGTGATGGTTTTACCATTTTTATTGGTCGATATGTAGAAGGCGAGACAAATTTTGTTCTATTGCCGGATGGAAAACAATCATATAGACTTCCTTTCGAACAGGGAAACATTTTGTAAAGAGGATATTCAAAGAAAGATGTTACATTGTTAATTGATGATAAAGGGGGAGAATTGGAAAACTGTGTTCAAAAAAATTACTTGATAGCGTTTAGACGTGAAGCTTATAGTAAAATAACGGAATTTAATGGCGAATTACAAATAAAATGTCCTGTATTGATTGCAATGTCTCAATACAATAATGAGTGTTATCAAGAAAAATGTTCTGAATTAACCACATAAACCCACAAGAAGATTTTTCAAAACAAGAGCAGTCATTGTGAAGGGAATCAATGATCATTTTCAAGCAGATTTAGTTGAAATTCAACCATATTCAAAGGTGGATGGTGGTTATAGATATATGTTGGTCGTCATAAATGTGTTTTCACAATTTGTTTGGGCAATTGCTGTCAAAACAAAAACTGCTAAGGATGTAAGTACAGCAAAGAAATTAATTTTAAACAGTGTAAAAATACCTCCTGAAAGTTTCAAGATTTGATGAAAAAATTCATCATCAGTCACTACTCAACATTTTCCAATATAAAAGCTAGCATCGTAGAAAGGGTGAACCGAACATTGGAAAACAGAATGTGGAAAAAATTCAGTTTAAAGTGAAACTATAAAATATCACCTGAGAGAGGTAGTATCAGAATACAATGATACCAAGCATTCTGTTATTATAATGAAACCTATACAAGTATCTTTTTTTCTAAAACACATCAAAAGCAGTCACCATCAAAAGTTTATGGTCGTATAAAAACAGTGAATCCTTCAAAATTCAAAAAGGGGGATTAGGTACGGATACGCAAGTTCGGGAAAATGTTTTCAAAAGGCTATACGCCAAAGTGGTCACATGAAATATTTGTGATTGAAAAGATTAAAATTTCTAATCCCCAACATACATTTTGCGAGATCATAGAGGTGAGGATATACAAGGTGCATTCTGTCAGGAAAAATCGCAGAAAGTTAAACATCCTGAAGTTCACTTGGTTGAGAAAATTCTAAGACGGAAAGGAAATAAAGTTTATGTTATATGGCTGGGAGTGGAAACTACTCATAACTCATGGATACTAAGAAATAATGTATTGTAATATCTTGTAATTCAATAGAAACACTTGCTAGTAAATATTTCTTTTATTTCTATAAACATAAATACATTAAATAAACTATGTAAATTTTATAACTAGTACCAGGATTGATATAGTGGCTGATTCTATATGATGTTTACATTCAAACGAAGCAATTAGTACATTCCACTTTGTTGGTTCGAAATTTTGATCTACAAAATAAAGTCTCAACTTGTGAGCTAAATATGACACATTCCTAACTGACTCATCAATTTTATAGCTAATCAATCCATTAGTAACAATCAATTTTTCCCAGTTTGATGGCCAAGAGTCATTATGATTGGCTGATACGCAAATAAACGTTCCTTGTATATTTAAATCTTCTTGTATACAAGGTATTATAAAAAAAGCACTCAGAAACATTACTCCTGCTGGCAGTCCGGTAGTCATCATTGTTAATTTTTATACTGAATGGATTATAGTACTGTGGCAATATTTGTCTACTTCACCTCCAAGCCAGTTATTAAGCCTACTTCCTCAAATCTTGGACCACAAATTTCTTGTCTAGACTGTAGTGGCCCCATGGGAGAGTGTCGTGACTGTTATCAACCAAACAACGTTAATCATCTAGGGCATTTAGGGCTAATTTGGTTTGTTCAGTCCTATAAACGGAATGTTTGACTGATCGGATTGTACAGGGTGTTCCCGTATAAATGGACCCCCCATTAACTCTTTAATTTGATGTTTGGGACAAAAATGTTTCAAATGAAAGTTCAGTGGTTCAAAATGAATTTTGTGAAAACAATGTTTTCACATATACAGGGTGTTTCAGAACTTCTGGTCGTCGTCCAACTTACTTATTTCAAAAGGCAACCCTATTTTTTTATTTGATTTTTGGATTCTCCTCAAAACATTTTTCATACAGGATACCCTATACCCAAATTCAATCAATAAAAAGATATTAACGTCAGAAGCTCGTTTATTTGAAATATGAAGTTGGATTAAAAAAAATGTATATTTCAATTTCAATTTTTCAATTTATTTCATTAAATTAAAAAGTACAAGCAATTTTTAAAATAAAATTAACAATGGTTAGATTAAATCTACTATGTTGTTCCAACTCCTAGATGAATTAACATCTGTATGAGTTAAGTAAACGAAAACAAAATGATAATTAACCATTTTCCCTTCTCGTGTGCCGTTCAAAGAAAAACTAAAATCAAAATACAATTTTTCACCATAAAAAATAAATAAAAATGTTGACCTAGAGTAGTATTAGTTTCCTAGCTAATTATATCTAAGAACTTAAAGTAGAAATGCTTCACAATGAACGATCTGCTTTGCTTATTGAATTGTTTTACATTTGACATAGTTTTATATAATTATTGAAATTCCATGAGCTGTTGAAAATGGCCTTTATTCATCTGAATACAGAGACGGTATCCTTTTTTTAATTTGTTCATAGCTTTCACAACCACATGTTGATTCATAATTCCAATCCCATTTTGTATTGATTCTTTCTATAATTCCACATTGTCATGTTCAAGGGGAGTCAAATCTGGACTGTTTGGCGGCCACTTGATTGTCCCATATTTACCTATCCAGGTTTCATAATTTTCAATCAAATAATTCGTTACTACGTCCACTTCATGTGCTGGTTCCTGTTGAAAGATTAATGTTTGTGCTTCATTCAAAGGTGAGTCATCAATTAGATTGTCAATATCGTCTTGAAGCATATTTGAGTAAAGGTTCCCATTTAGTGAATGAAAAAAAAAAATTGGACCTACAACTATATTGTTCTTCATCCCACACCAAACATTGACAGATCGGCGACCTGAATGTTTTATTTCGATAAACCTTTCAGGATTATTGGTTGACCAATGATGAAGATTTTTCCTATTTGGAATTTCTCCAGTGCTGAAGCAACACTTATCGCTCCACAGTATTTTGTTGAAGAAAGTTGGATCTCATTCAAGTCCTTCTAACATATGTGTGCAGAAATTAAGGCGTTCTTGTTAATAAGCTTCTGTTAAATTTTGGACTTTTGTCAATTTAAATGGGTGCCATTTGTATTTTTTTAATGTTTGGTGAACCTTTCCAATACTTTTTTGAAATTCTCTGGCACAATCTCTTATTGAGTTAGCAGGATTTTCTGGAAATAATTATTATCAATAAATCACATAGATAATTCAAAATACCTTGAAAATATAAAAGGATTTCTAATTCTTCGTCTTCATTCATGTGAGTGGTCCTTTTTCGCCTTCTCAAAGATTTTGAGGTTCTTGATAATTCGTAAATACGTTTAAACGTATTTGAAGCCGGTGCGCGTCTGTCGCCATGTAGAAGTATATATTCTCGTCTAGCTCTATATTTGTTTTTATTAATCTTGATATATAAAGAGAATATTTCAAACTTTTCCGCTCCGCAATATATCATGTTTAAACATTCTTGACAAGCTGACATTTATGAACAATTACTTCGTTTCCATGGTTCTCAAAGAATATCATACATTTCAAAACTTGCTCGAAAAAATGGTAAATTTCTGACGTTAATATCTTTTTATTGATTGAATTTGGGTATAGGGTATCCTATATGAAAAATGTTTAGAATTTTGAGGAGAATCCAAAAATCAAATAAAAAAATAGGATTGCTATTTGAAATAAGAAAGTTGGACCACGTTCAGAAGTTCTGAAACACCCTGTATATGTGACAACATTGTTTTCACAAAATTCATTCTGAATCAATAAACTTTCATTTAAAACATTTTTGTCCCAAACATCAAATTTAAGAGTTAATGGGGGGTCCATTTATACGTGAACACATGGGTACATTGTTTAACAATTTTTTCCAGTTCTTTTTTTTTGAAACAGCTCAAATTATAATCAAAAATTATTTTGTTTTTCACAATACAAGACTTCAACTCTTTTGCTTTTTCTGTTCATTTTTGAACACTTTGAATTTTATATGAGTACATTTTTTACCTCAATTTCACGAATAGTGTCATAATTTCACCATTTGCTTCATCCTTCATCAGCCCCAAAACTTTTTTATCCAACAATCGATTATCTGAAGCATAATCGCTGGTGTCAAATTTTGAAAGATCTTTTTTGATGAGCTCATACACATCATTGCACTCAATTTCATAAATGAAACTATCCGTGTCTGTATACAGATTTCAAAAAAAGATTTTTTAAGTATGAAATTATAATGAAATCATACATTGCAATTTTTGAAATATCCAAAATACATATTCCGATGTAGAGTGGTTTATTGAAAATGAGATTTGTTTGGTAAAAACTGTTAGGTTATGAAATGCTGCATTGGAAATCAGATTGCTTGCACCATATCGACCCTCCCATTTACTAACCAATTTCACAATACGATTTTTTCGAATGTCTTACATTGTTTTACCAGATACAGCATTATTATTTAACTTGAAGAGATTCTTGCTAAAATCGTTTGTGACTGTTGTTGAGTGTTCAATTCGATGTATGATTTTAACCAAGGACTTTAATTTTAAAATTCTATGTATTTGCGTAATTTTGATACCATAACTCACAGCTTGCTTCAAATGACGGTTATGGATAACGTATTTTGTTTTGTTGTTGAGAGTTGTTTATAAATTCGAAAATTTGGACTTTGGAGGTGCCATATGTTGAGGACAGAATGGAAAATCACTATGCAGGTCGTGTAGCGATTTGGGGTACTCCAAATCCACCTCGAAAATATAGTTCTCCGGAACATCATCCTCGATTTAAGTAACATCGAGATTTGATGAATCAATGAGATCAACCCACGCGACCACATCGTATGGTAGATGTTGAATAATGGCCCACCCATAAAGATCATTCACATCGTAGTAGAGCAGGAATTTTGATGGCTTGGATTCATCATATTCAGCCATGTATATATTATTTGCTTCAGCATACCGATTTGAGCACATGGACATTCCTCCTCTCAACCCCTTTTCAATAAACATAATTTGGTCGATGTCTTTCAACAACCTCAACTGACATTTCGTGAATTTCAGCATACAATCCCAAGTTTAACCTGGTAAAGTTAAATACCACGCTAGATCCAAACCGTAGATGTTGTGTTAATTGATTCTGAAGTTTTCAAGGACAGCACTCAACAACAACAACAACAATCGGTTTTTGAATAAAGATCGTTGTATTGACCCAAATTCTGAATATTGAATTCATCCCATACTTTTTGGGCATGTAAATACTCCTCATCACTAATATTTTCATCATATAATTTAGAATAAAACATGTTTTTGGTTGCTAGATTTGTTTCCTCCAATCTAGCCATGTTATCAACATTGCAAAAAACCCCCTGACGTGTTAATAATCCGAATTGTTTTGAATTACATGAAGCAAATTCCCTCTTTAGATTTATCAAATCACCCAATTTCGATATAGATGCTGATGAACTCGAAGATGAATTTGGAAGTCGTAGTGAATCGATATATCTAAATTTTGTACTGGTTTCATCATCAAACTGAGTAAAATAGATGTATTTTTCTTTATTGATCGGAAGAATACTTAATTTTTCCACCCTTCCTATGACTAGGAATGAAATGGGAATAGAAACCTGAGAGATCGTGGAAGACAATGGGAACAATGAATTGTTTTTTGAAATTTGAATTACAATTTGAGTGGGCAAATCCTCTCACATCACCCGTGAAATGATCATCAACAATCTGATCTGTGTTAATAGACGGTTTCTCGCAAATGTGACACTTTTTTGCATTTGTCTTGTACGACACTTCTGACATGGGTACAATTTTAGACAACTTATCTTCAATGAATTACGCAATATTTTTAAGTTGATCCCCAAACCAATCTAAACAATCTTCGCCGCGGTAGCTTTCGTGAAAGGTTTGCGAGTCGCCATAGGAACACTTGAATAAAAATCCAATACTGAATGGAATATCCTCTTGGAAATTGACAGTTTCCAAATGTGTAAACTTATCAGGAGTTTTTTGTAAAATTGATTTGAAATCCCCATATATGATGAATGGTGCTTTTTGTTGATAAATATGATATCTGAAGAAAACGTGGTTATATTTGAGAAATGGAATCTTTGGAGCATTTTTCACATACACTTGAATGTTCACTCAACCTTTCCTGAGACTGAAACAAGTTTAATCATCTATCGCAAATGAAGATTTTGTGTCCATCTTTTTTGATTAGTGATCTCACTTTCCTGGACAGATACTTGATCAGACAATAATAAAAAGAGATCTCAATCTCATTCTCATCAATCATTAATTTTTGGGGAAATATTTGTTTTGAATCATAAGTAAATTGACATGATTTTCCAACTTGTTCGTCGATCGCAATGGTACAACTTACACTAAAGAATTCGTTCGTTCTGTTTTGAATCATTTCCAACACATAAACATTTACACTTATATCTCTAATTATTTCAGATTCATGAATTTTGTCAAATGTCATTAAATATAAGCCTTCCGTATTAAGGACGTGGGTGTAATGAGGATATGAGCCGTCTCTATCTGAATTGATTCTACTAGGATACAAAGCAACCAATAAAAACATGCCTCATCGTTATTTTTGATGTTGATACATGCTTTTTTCTTTGAAATTTGACTGGGCAGAGGAATGTGGGATGAAGCACCCCACCCACTGTCACGTTCTTGAAAATCCTCCTTTTTTTGTAAAATTAGCTTGCTGATAAAATTTTGAAACCACTCAATCAAATCTGTACCCATATCCATATTCATTTTTTGTATGAAAGTTTTCAAAATCAAGGTTTTCAACGTTATCTTTGTTGACAATGAACTCACCACAATAAGTCGCATGCACCTTTATAGTATTGAAACGTTTTAAAATTTCTTGGTTTTTACCTAGAACAAGACAAAGGAGTCACCAAAAAAATCACTCAGATTCACGTGTGTTTGATTGATAATCACTCCAATTCTTGTGCGGGACTCAAACGATGTTTTCGAATCCTCCCACTTGACCCGTCTTTTTATAGACCTGATAGATATTGGTGCCGCCATTGCCTTCTGGATCTGCTGGATGCTTCGATTTATTTTTAGTAGCCATCGCTGTTGTTCCTAAGCAACACATAACTTTGGGTATGCCTCTTTGAACTTTGTCACAATGTCACTACTTGAAGAGAACATTTTTTCGTAAGAATTGTTTGACATCTTAGTAATGTTAGTGGTGATCAGAGGTTGAATAAACCGACTTTCTAATGTCTTAATAATTATAAATGATTCTTTAGACCCCAACCTTCTGGTTAAATATTCAGAAAATCACATCATGTACGTGGTATATTGCTTATTGTTATCATACCAACAGCAATAACATGAGTAAACCATATAATTAGGCCCCGTGTTCGCTATTAGCAGGGCAAAGTAGATGTGATAATTGGGAAAACTTGCATAATTTCCGGTACTATCTAATCTATATTTCCATCAATCTAATTATAAACAGTGACAAAAACAACGCATTCACATCTAAACAGCTGGAACGTAATTTCATCAAAAATTCACTCAAGCCAAAGTTCAATTGCCCTACCTTGGACAAATTTTGCTCAGCCCCAATAATAATGATACATTTTTTTTTCTCATCCACATGCAAAAATGCCCCTTTCAAAACTATACACATTTTTTTTGCACACCCTCCATTCAAGACTGAAATAATACATATCTGAACCCGAAGGTCAACATGATGAGATGCCGAGCTTAGCCAAAACGCCGTATCTATAAATGGAAATTTCGTGATCGCAGCGCCACCTCTTGGCAATTTTGGTAAATGATCCAGAAGTGGGTAAGCTACAACTACTAAGAGCTGCAATTATTCTGGGTAACGCAGCAATACCTTGCGCGTGCTTCAACTTAAATTTGTAAAAAAAAATAGTTCAACCAAATGAAAAATTGAAATGTATTACAGATCCAGAAAGCTCTGCTCCACAATGTTATCAGAAAGTATTTCGTAATTGGAACACTAGTTATAACATTCAGCAGCTTGAATGTAACATGTTTAAAATATTTTAAATCTTGATGAGGTTGTTCATTCAACTACTTACGTACTTTTTCAAATATTCAATATTTTCTTTTATATCTCTAATGTTCTGAGGAATATCGTACTTGTGAGTAATAGCAATGGTCGAGTAGAATTTTTTTTTCCGAGATCTAAAATTGATTGATACAGTTATTTTGACGGAAACAGAAAGTAGATAAAAATTACAAGAAGAGTGGTGGTAGCCGTTCATCTCACAATCTTACCATGAGATGGCGCCAGCTTAATCATGTCACAAATTAGGTAATACAGATGAGTACAAAAAAAAACAAAATTTATACTTTTTAAACAAAGGAACAAAAACATTGGTAGACTTTGTCTGAAAATCAAAAATGTAGATCTGCAGCAGTTAATTAGTACTCGATACGGATTAGAGATAGATTAGAAATTGAGTTTTCTGAACCATATAAATGCTACGATGAAGGAAATGTCGCCAATGATTGTTGCTTTGTATAGGTGTAGAAACAATTTGACAAAAAATGTGAAAATGACGATTCACAACGCGTGTTTTGCTTTACACCTAAGATACTTGATCCCAATTTGGGGATTATGTAGTAAAACAAATTTTTGTAAATTTTAAAGAATGCAAAATAGGATTGTAAATTTTTTTTTCAATTTAGATAGATTAACGCCATCTCAAGAATTGTACAATGAATTGGAAATACTAGAACTGTCTGATCTTCTGAAGCTAGAACAATCCAAATTTATTTAAAATGTGATCAATGAAAAATAAAAATGTAACTCACAAATTGTATTTGCAAACTCTGTACATGACCATAATACTAGCAACTGCAATAACGTTTATCAATTCAATGTAAGTACAAATAGAGGACTAAATAAGCCAATTTCTCAGGCTTGTAAAATGTATAAAGAGCTACCAGAAAACATTGTGAAATCCAACAACAGTAATTTATTTGTGAAAAGGGTGAAGACATATATTAAACAGGCTTAGTTTTTAAGAATCGCCAAACTAACATATAGGTAAAAACCGTATCATATTCTTGAAACCAGTGCTCAATGTACTGTTTGAAGAAATTGTGAACTTTAAATACACTCACCGACAATAAATTCGGGACAAGAATAATTTGAGTAAAATTGATATCCTTATAACTTTTTTATTCCTTGTCCGATTTTAGTGAAATTTGTACCAAAGTGTAGCCCTATGTCTTGAGATATCACTCTTGATTTTGGTGTTGGAAAAATACCGATGGCTTGGTCATTTTACAGGGAGGAACAGAAGCTACTTTTTTACCCTTAAGTTAACCACACCCTGTGGAAAAATTGAACGGAAAAACTAGGTCCATCATTTTCTGTGGTGAAGTGCGATCTTTTCTCAACAAAATGTTTTTTTGGTCATGTCAATATCTGCTTTTTTAGAGAAGATACAGATGTTTAAAGAAAATGCTGCAGTTTGTCGATATTTTTACCAACATTTTCATAGATTTGCATGAACAAAATGTTTTCAAATTAATAGCGCGTATTGTCACATCGTATCCCTATGACTTCTGCCATGCGAATGGCATGCTTTGGATGCCTCTTGAGAAATATTTGTTATTTTTCAAGAAGGGCTTCTCGCAAATCAGGCAAGGTTTTCTGACGTCCATTGCGAACATGTCTACCTAGCAATCCAAGCATACCTATCCCATGTGCTTGATTTCCCATTTTCAATCAATACAAGATCTGTACGGCCATGTAGTGATACCCCAGTCCACACCATAATACTACCACCTCCAAAGAGTGTTTGGGATGAACAATTTGCTCGATATGGAACATTGGGTAGATTGGGACAATATGGAATCTTAAAACATTTGTTCATGCAAGTCTATAGGAATATTTTCATTCATTGTTTATAAAATATTGGAAAACTGCAGCATTTTCTCTAAACATCGGTATCTTTTCTAAAAAAAGCAGATATTGACATGAAAAAAAAAAACATTTTGTCGAGAAAAGATTGCACTTCACGACACAATATAATCGGGCTGAATTTTGCCGCTTAATTTTTACACAGGGTGTTGAAAACTTAAGAGTAAAAAAGTTGCTTCTGTTTCTCATTGTATAATGACCAAGTCATCAGTAGTTTTCGAAAACAGAAATCAAGGGTAATATCTCAAGAAATAGGGTTAAACTTCATGCAAGTCTATAAGATTGTTTTCGTTCATTATTCATAAAATATGGGAGAACTGCAGCATTTTCTTTAAAGATCTGTATCTTCTCTAAAAAAGCAGTTATTGACATGACCAAAAAATCATTTTGTTGAAAAAAGATCGCACTGCACAACAGAAAATGATGGAGCTAGATTTTGCCGCTCAATTTTTCCACAGGGTGTTGAAAACTTAAGGGTAAAAAAGTAGCTTCTGTTCCTCCCTGTATAATGACCAAGCCATCGGGATTTTTCTAAAACCAAAATCAAGAGTAGTATCTCAAGACATAGGGCTACACTTTGATACAAATTTCACTAAAATCGGAAAACAAATAAAAAAGTTATAAGGATATCAATTGGACTCAAATTATTCTCGTCCCGAATTTATTCTTGGTGAGTGTAATTGTGAATAATGATAATAATGAATATATTCCTGTTTTCAAAAAAAAAATTATGATAAATTATGAGTGAGCTGTGCTGATCGTAGTGGTCGGGATTTTTGTTTTTGAGCCAGACGTGAAATTTTTTGATAGAAGATTCTACCGAAACATTCCAGGACACGGATTTGGAACTAAGAACTCTTTCTCCTGCGATAAAAGATTGAACGAGTTTCAGTTACTGGGATTTAGTGATAAGATCTTCTATATCATATCTTCTTTTCTCAAGTGCTTCTATGATTTTGGAACAAGATATTTATCTCTTGAATGAAATTCACAATCTCCGCGATTTTGGAACAAGAATTTTATATTTTGTTAAAAGCAAAAACCATTCAAGAGAAATTGAGACTTACTTCGAGAGAAACTTTTTCCTTCATTCAATAAAATTTTTCTTGATTTAAAGAATATTCTTTTCTAGTAGAATATTTTCTCTTGTCTGCAAGAATTATCGTTTAAAAGCGTGAAATACTTTGAGCCAAGGCCTCCATTTTTTTCAGTGAACTTAAAAATTATCTCCAGTGTTTTCTTTCGGCCGCTTTTGAAACACAATTTCCTACCGCAAGTCTATACAATGAGTGATTTCTGAGATACAGCCGGTTACCCCGCTTATTTGGCCACCCTATACAGGGTGTCCTATATTCGAGCAGCATCATTGTGATATTGGAAACGGTGAGAGATACGAGGGGGTTCAAATCATGTCAAAGTTGTGCATCATGATGCCCAACAAAATGCAGGTTATAAAGTTTTAAAATTTCGGGTATTTACGGAGAACTCCAAAAAAAAATCGAATTCGAATTTTATTTTTGTCTGACTCCATTTGAAGAGATATTGATGAACAAAAAATACTTTCACATGACAGTTTCCTCTCCTCTAGAAGATGCGGTCATCGAAGTTTCAAGCCGACGTTTCGTTATTCGAGGAACATCATCAAATTTGATTTTTCAAATACAGACCTGGATTTTCTTACAATTTTTTAGAGAGCATTTGTTTTTAGAATCAATGGTGTATGACACTATTTTCTTTAAATAGGATTTGAACCGGAAATCACATATTTGATGTGAAAATAGTTTGATGATTGAATTTATTTTAGAGCAAATGTTCAAAAAGAAACCCGTCTGCTTCAATACATTTGCGCATTAAAAGTCTTAAAATTGAGAAGTGACTCATCAAAACGCGTTTTGTCCAAAATCGGAAAAAAATTAAGTTTGATGTGCTTTTGCTATCATGGAGACACAATATACAGTGTGTCCGGAAAGTCAACGATAATACTGAAAGGGGTGATGGACCAACTCATAAGCATCCAGAAAAACATACTATGAACTTAGTAAAAACTCTATGGTTTCCGAGATATTGCCAGTAAAGTTAAAAATTTTCAATAAGAAGTCTTATTTCACAGAGAAATAGTTTATTCTTACTTTTTTTTTACCAAGTACGTGGATATTTACGTGATAAAAATCATGTTTTTCTGGAAGCTTATGAGTTGGTCTATCACCCCTTTCAGTATTATCGTTGACTTTCCGAACACACTCTAAACGTGCAGCAAATCAACTTTGATCCCATAGTGATCCAAATACAAAATCGACGAGTCACATCAAAACGCTTGGCAGCGCTGATATAGTTTCAAAAAAAGGTGTTTTTTAGTGTTATAACATCGATTGATCAATTCTTCAGATTTTTTTTTAAGGACTTTTATTGATAACTACATGGTAACTATTTTTTTAATTTGTTTTATAAAAATTTACTTCAGTACTCCGCTAAATGACAAATTGCATCATCATAGACCGTGAAATTGATTTGGTAGCGTCATCTCATGGTTTTAAATTATAACTTGACATAAAATGTTGGTAACATAAGTAGCCAATCTATATTACCTAAGTAGTGACATGGTTTGGCAGGTGCCATTTCATGGTGAGAATGTGAGACGGACTCACACCCTCTCGATGTGTGCTTTGACAATAAGAAATAACTTTTTGTCATAAATCGATTGGACAAAACTGTCACAGTATTAAATAAAACATTGTACGATACACAGCCGTTGAAAGTCATTAAACTACTTGGCTCCTTATTCACTTTGTCCATAAACATCTTGACATGTAATTAAGAAAGTCACTTACTGGCATAGTAACGTAGATGAATATTTCAAAATATTGAAGATTTCAAAGCAAAAAACGCATTAAAAACTATTTTTTCCAATACGTTGCAGCAAAACGCATTTGGTCCAGGAATTTTCAGTCTTTTAATAGAAACTTAAGGTACTTTTGATTATATCAAGACTATTCTCCATTTCTATGTATAAACACACATTTTGCCAAACCATTTTGTTTTTGTCGTGCAGGCTTTTTGATCATTATCGGGAATTTAGTTTTGGGTGACATAATGCGTTTTGATAAGTTATCCTCAATTGATCTTTGTATAATTATGTAAGGAATAGCCGAGTTAAGTTTTGTGTAAGAGTTTTCACGTCTTGTGGCACATGTTGATAAAGTTCATGTTTTAGATACCCCCAGAGAAAATAGTCCAAAGGGTTTGCGTCGGGACTTCGAGATGGCCATTGAACGTAGCCTATCAATTTATTAGGGAAAGCACGATCCAGAAACTCGATTAAGTTTCTACCAGTATGTCATAGGTCCCGCAACACTGCAGGTGGTTCATCCTCCAAAGCATCAAGAACGTTGCCTCTTATTGATTCCAAATAGATTTCAGATGTTAAGCTTCCATCAGACATAACAGGACCAATAATTTTATTCTGGAACATCCCAATCCACACGTTAAATGAGGTTCGTCCTTGTATTCGAACTTTTCGATTTTGTCACTCAAATAATATTCATCATTTCTGTTGATCATTCCACTTGTGGTTAAGCTGAACTCGTCAGTCCAAATTATTTCGTTCAAAAAGTTGCCATCCTCGTTAATTTTATTATTCAAAAATTCACAAAATGTCTCTGCTGTCTCCAGCTTCAAGACTTTGACTCACATATATTTTATAGGGTTTGAATGAGTGCCTAGCCAATGTTCGATCTATTCTCATTCGTGGAAGACTCATCAGATCATTGGAAAACTGAATAGGCCATTTTCCTGATTTTTTTTTATTTGCTTATCAGAAAGAGCAGACAAAAATAAGCTCAATTTTTTTTCCCCGATTTTTTACGAAGCAGAAAAGGCACTAAAATTCACTTTGAACGTTAGGCCGATGACTTCATTCGCCTAATTCTCTGATTGGCTAGTCATCGGCAATGTTGCTAAACGAACTCTCTCAAACCGGAGACTCGCGGCTGGATGTAACTCCCGTTCTCACAACAATGTTGCCGTTTCTCGGTTTGTTGGGTTGGGATTGTTAAGGTGAGTGGGGGAAGTTGTTTATTTTGATTTAAGTTTTGATTGTATCTTATGGGAATGCAGGATCATCAAAAATAAAATAGCTTTGTTTCGTAATTTGATTTTGTTATTAATCATAAATCTTTGGATGGATAATAATACAATAATAATAATTGTGCTGTGTGTCAAAATCAAAATACGTTTTCAAATTACAGCTTTTGTGTGAAATTTTGCTTATCGTCACCTATTTGTCTTTATTAAATTAATGATAAAGGTAGACACATACATTTCGAATTTAAATGTCCAAAAGAGTTTCAAGGTTCATTTTATGAATTTTCATAAGAATATGTTATAAAGAGTACACCGGATTACACTTTGCAATCGATGTTTTTCTTTGCGTATCACGTTTTGTGCTTGGAGATGGGACTAATTTTTGACTAAATTAATTGAATATCACAAGTTCTGCTAGAATTTTGGTAGAAGTAAAAAACAAAAGGTAATGTTAATATAATAACATATGGCGTCACGTCATATTATGTTTTTTTCTATGGTGAATTCGGAGGTAAATTCAACATCTTACGAATTTTTATCAGTTATCACGACTTGAAACGCCGATATCTCGGGACAAATGAATTAAGGCATAATCTATGGTCGATAAAAAATTCCAAATTCAATGGACGAATAAAATAAGTAATAATCAATAATCTACATAAGTCCATCAGGGTTTTATGTAAAAAAGTTCAACTTTAACAACTTTTTTAATTCCGATATGATCGAACGTTCTGGTAATCTTTCCTACCATTGTATATTTAAAATCTTCTAAGAATATATGTTACTGATGATAATAACTAAAATGAGAAATATTCATATAGACATCCAAAAGTTACAAGCGTTTAACTGATAATTTGTAGCCTCCAAACAATTAAACTCATTTTTTGGGTAATCACAGGTTTTCAACTATTTTTGCAATTCATTTGAATCTCAAAAACGGTTGTCATCGATTAAACTATTTTTACCAGAATTCTTACACCTCACCTATATTTTATGAACCCATATTATCGTATGCATGATAATATGGGTTCATAAAATATAGGTGAGGTGTAAGAATTCCACGAATGTATAGTTTCTTATAACTTAAAAAGAACTTTAAAGTTTAGACTTACTCTCGATGTCAAAACGTTCCTCTACTTTCCTGAAGAACTATCTCATTATCTGCTGTGAAGAATATCTTGCTGAAAATTGCCCATGTTATCGAATAATAAACAGCGCAAGATATTTGAAAATCCTGCGAAAGTCTTCGAACAAGTACGGCAACATTGTCATCATGTGGGAGATCCAGTCGCAAGTGATATTATTGGTAAACTTGGCAATTACTAAAATTTGATTGGTGCTAAAAACTGCGGGACATTTAAATAAATAAATTCCGTTTACACCAGATTTCTGGGCATCAAAATTTTTTTCGTTTAAAGCAACCTCGCCTTGCATTAGTATATTGAACGTAGTTCTTCTCCAGATAATTGAAATATTCAAATTTCATAGAGTGGAAATGGCCTACAGAACCCGAAGAATTGAACCTTGAGAAATTGAATATTGATATATTGTATTTACATATTTGCCCCGATACTTACTGCGTTTAATATCAGCAGTTTTTCTTCATCTGGATCAATTTGATTTTCGTATAAGGATAAATGCTTATCCAGTTCACCAAATCTACGGTAACTAGGCTGGGGCCTTTCAGGATAAGTTTCTAAATACCTTTCGGCAGAAAGGCGTGAATTCCTATTATTAGAATGATACACTCTGATCATGTCTCGCTTTTCTGAGGCAGGAAATACCATTTTTATAAGAACGCACACCAATAATTTTGGAAATAAATTCATATAAAACAAAAGATTTTTTTGAATCCTTAGCAACCGATAAGTATTACAATAATGTATGAGTAATCCGAGAAGAATGTTGGCATTTTGCAAAGTTGCTGTGCACTCTACCCAACTTGATGCTCAATGGTCTTGAACTTGACAGTCGACCGACTTATGTCACCTTATGTTATGTCAGGTGTCATTATTGTCATCAAGACAGAAGACAGGATAATTGATTGATTTGGATATAACGGCCATCGAAAGACACTTCATGTTCACTGGTTATTCCTATTTTGATGCATTTTTTGACTTTTTCTGTGGTGGAATATACTGCTATCAAGTTCTCCTGACCATTTTTTATAAAAGGCGACATTCAGAACCCCACATTTGGTGACCTCGACTACCTATAGGTCAGAAGTGTGGGCTGCTGTTTCATCCAGTTCCACGGGCCATATATTAGCAATCAGCCATTGATTGAGCAAAGTTGGCGTTGCTGTACCCGTTCTTTGGTGTCCAGGGTGGTGGGGAAGTGAAAAACTGCTAAGCCCAAGGTGACCTTCATTGAAGCTGAGTAGCTGTTTTCCCACATTCGCCAAGTAATGACGCTGGATGTTGGCAGAGTGTTGACGGTTGATCAGAGACCACGGTCGATGGTAACACAGGAATAGGCAGTGTCCAGTGACGGTGTGTCGGACAATTTCGTAAGTTTTTGCAAGTGACTGTTTTTCTTCATTTCATAGTCAATATTTGACGATATTTTTTACAATCTCTCATGATGGACTCAATTTGATCATTCAAACTATCAAGATTTTTGGATTGTTTGGACACTTAGTTCCATTTATTGTATTGTATTGTATTTTTGCCTGTATTATTGCACAAATCAGAGCATCTGGAATTTTATCTTTATTTTTGTGCGTTACGGATCGTTTTCCACATTAAGTGACCAGTTTTCAACCGACGCGACATTGATCGCGTTTTGCAAGATTTTGCAAACTATTTTTGTCTTTAACTGTTTTTGCAACATGTCGTTGTCAGAGTAACAGATCCAACAACTCGTAGAAAAATCAAGAGCAGCGCATGGACGTGTCCAACAGCTAGAAAAACTTTTGACGACAAGTATGGCTCCACAACAAGCACAACACGAGCTATAGATGTCCAAAAATCCCCACATTTTTTTGCGCTGACACAGCTTCATGTTTATGCAAGTGGAAATTTCGCTTCGAAATGCGCGTATCACTTCTGAGGCAACCAAAGCGGATATTATGCTGGCAGCTCTTGATGTGGAGATTTTGGCACTGTGAAGGACATTATTACCGCGTCTTCTCCTTACCTCAACATTTTCACAAGGCTCAAGAGACGAATTATCAAGACGTTTGCAGTTTCGAATGATTCCAAACTGAGATAACTCTTGGAGGGGCAAGTTTTGACTGATCGTAAACCATAATTGATTTTGAGTCGGCTGCGTAACTTAAACGTCAATAATCCAGTATATGATTCAGTTCTCGAATCTCTATTCTTGGAACAATTGCCAGAACAACATCGTGGGATTGTAATGTCTAACTCTTCGATGTTGGATGCTATGACCGAATTAGCTGATCAATTGGCAGATAATAATATATAATAATAATATTTTATTCCCAATAATATACAATTTACAGATTAAGATAATATTATACAGCAACAGGACACAAGCAAAGAGAAGCCTCTGAAGTCTAGCGACTGGTATGAGACTTAACAATGTGAAATCCATGCAGTAGGAGTGAAGTTGCATAGTAGGAGAATCTATGTATAAATATGCGATATATTCATCGAAACTCGCTAATTTTTTGTTTTTGGTAAATTAAGTTCACAAAATTCAAAAAACAATGAATACAGTCTCACAACAAATCAAAGAAACTCTCCACGACATCTAAAAATACACTTTTATGATCTTGGGGGTTCTAATGCTATCAAGTCATGCACCATCTGCCTTGGATTCTCCAAGACCCATCTATAAATCTTTAGCTTGAATATTGACATACTGGGAGACTCCTTGATTTCTTTGGGAATCTGTCTGAATACATGCGGAGCAAGGAACCAGAATGATCTCTGGGTAAATCATTCGCTTACTTTTAGTGTGGTTGTTTCCATTTTGGTTTCATGCCTTGTGTTATGGAAATGACTTAATCCTTGTGTTTATAATGGAATGTTAGGACTTTAAGTATATATTATTGTCTAATATCGCCGAGCTTAGACAATTCGAAGAGTTTGTCAGACGACTAGATGCGATCTTTCCCATGCATTCTTTTGAGAAAGTACTTCTGGAGAACTTCAAGTTGTTTCATATGATTGTCGTAGGCTGCTCCCCAAGCCAAAATACCGTACTGAAGATGACTCTCAACTGGAGCGTGATATATAGTTTTCAACTGAGGAATGTTGAGAATATATTTTAGATTTCTAAATTTAAAGAGGACTCTTCTTAGCTTCTTGTCACATTTTCTGCCCAATTCATAAAATTCTCAATTTTCTTTTCAGTTTCTGACTTGTTTTTCAAGAAAAAAACTTTTTTAAAATTTGAAAAATCATCGTTCAATGTGAGCATATATTTTGCTCCTCCTAGAGATTCCACTTCCAATGGACCACATAAATCACCATGTATCAACTCACATGTCATTTCAGCTCTGCTACTACTATCCGGAAACGGCAACCTGTGTTGCTTTCCTGATAAACAGTCATTACAAAACGGTTCCTTTAGATCCTCAAATTTTATATCACTTCTTTTTAGCAATTTTTTGATCTGTTCAAAATGTATATGGGTCAATCTCTGATGCCATTCAGTTGAACTCATGGCAGCATTACATTGTGATCTATGTTCTGGCTCATCAATCTTGAAGTCCATTTGAAATAATTTTCCATGCCTTCTCGCTATTGCTCTTATTTTTCCGTCTCCATCTAACAATTCACACTTGTTTTTATCTGAGTGCATCAAAAAACCTTTATCCAATGATGTATTTAATGAAAAAAGGTTTACTGTCAGCTCAGGAACAAATAATACATTGAGTAAATCTGTTTTTACCCAATCATTTCCATTAAAGGCATAAAGTTGAATTTTTTCCATTCCTTCTACTTCAACTAGAGTTCCATCACCTACTTTCACTTTTCTTTGCATTGACTTTTCCTTTTCTCAGAACTGGCTGCATCATAACACATATGTTCGGTTACTCCACTGTCCAACCACCAACTTTGCTTTTTAACATCTTCGGACCCAATTGTAGCCATCATTTCTACAACACTTTTTGATATAAATGCTTGATTTGAAACATGATTAGCTGATCTGTCCTTTTCCTTATGTCTTTTCCATCGTTTTGTTTTTTGAACCAACATTTTTCCATTAAATGTCCCGGCTTCTTACAAAAGTTACACACTCTTTTTGTGGACAGTACTTTTTCATATGGTTTCCATCACACTGAAAACATACGACATCCTTCTTGTATTTCATGTACTTGCCTTTATAAGAACCAGTTGCTAAAGCTTGAGACTTTTCTGGTTCTTTACTTCTATCCTCTTTGAGCATCAATCGTGACAAAATATCTGTCAGAGTTTGTTTACATTCAGGGGTAGACTCCCATGCAGACACAAAATACTTCATTTTTTCTGGTAGGACAATAATCACTAAAGTGAATATCATTTTATCACTAATCTCTTCACCTAATGATTTCAAACTGCCTTTTATTTCTTTTAATTGAGAAATAAATTCTGTCACATTCCCTTCTGTATGGGCTAGTGCAAAAAATCTTTGGGTTAATAAATGAACACTTACTTGCGACTGATGTTCATATATATTCTTAAGCTTCGACCACATTTCCGCTGACGATTTGCTTGATAAAATATTGTCACGCAAGTTGTAAGACTGGGTCTTCGGCTGGACCCACAACACCTGTCGTGCTCTAGGGAACGTAGCTGGGCTGAACAGTAGAGATACTCCGTATAGGCAACTTCTATTTATTATCGTCCATGCATGGTACATCCCATCTATCCCTACCATAACCCTAGGACGAGCATGTTCTTTGAGGCTGAGAGGGGTTACACTACTCAGGGTGAGAGGGATTACACTACTCACAATGGAGAGTAGTTGGCTAAGCCAACCACTGACCACTATCTCGCTGAACGTGTCTTTTTTTAGCAACAAAACTGCTCGCTCAGCGATTCTACCAGTGGCAAATTGGGTAGATTTACACCAAGTATAATTGCCTCCAGTACTATTGTGACATATGCCCTTACCTCGTGAGCATTGGACCCCAATGCCAGAAAAGAACATGCTCCATCCCTTACAAAAAACTTAAAAACTATTTACAAATTTTGTGGCTAAAATCTCTTGCTCCGGTCCTGCCATCCATACGTTTAGTTTTCCCAAGCCCTGGCCTGTGGTACTGCACCGCCGCGCCGTGCGTTCAACGCTTGTTCACTGCTAATAGTGCTGATGCTTGCGTTTGCAAAAAATTGTTGGCCAGCCGATCTTCCTTGACCTCGTTAATAGTTGCCTATCACAGGGTGTGTATATGGTCCCCTTACTCAGTTCAGAGGGCCGGTATCCCTGTAATATGGCTGAAGGTTGTGGATTCCTGGCCGGTTTCGTGTTTTCCAGTTGGATGGTTGCGGGGACCGGTAGCCGTTATATGAAAAACAGAAAGTCTATATAAGTACATCATCCTATACAGGTCAAAACATAATATTAACAACATCTCAAAATAAACAATAACATCTCATATTAAAATCGTGAACATATACCCCCTAAATTCTTATCTATATCAACTCATCATGAGGGACGGCAATAGGCGAAAGTATTATCTTGTCCACCATGTACATTCGGCAGTATGTGACGTATCCGATTGCGCTCTCTCTGAATCCCTGCTTGAATGGACCGCGTCCGTAGCGAGTTGAATGGGCTGACATCCATACTGTCTCTTGCTCTACTGCTCGGCTATCGTCAGCAAATAGGATCTCCTTTTCTTGGCTCTGTGCACCGTCTCCTGGGTCAGGCCACCATAACACTGGAGGAACGGACTGTCGATCCCTTTGTATGCATTCAATGCCTCGCCGACATATTCCAAACAGTAGACACACCAGGACTAGGGACAGTGCCACAAACTTTGTCACAAAACTACTATCGTGTCGACGCCGATCTGGGACGCCTTGTGCCAATGAAAGATGGACGGTGGCCAGAGGCATCCATTGGTTTCTGTGGAACAACATGTAAATGAGAGCGATCAAAAGTATCATGCTACAAATCATCAGGACCCGACTCTCTTCAGGCCCACTACAACTATCGATGAGGGCTTCCATCTTCCATCCCTTGATGACTCCCTTGAACACTTCCGTTCAGATCGACGCTCGAAGCTTGGAGCGTCCAGCTCTGGTCCAGGCAGTCATCAAACCAAATTTCTTCTCGGGCCTTCCTGTACTCTACTTGGCAGCGGGGGTGATCGTTGGCGCCTCCACCAAATGTCACGCAAGTTGTAAGACTGGGTCTTCGGCTGGACCCACAACACCTGTCGTGCTTTAGGGAACGTAGCTGGGCTGAACAGTAGAGATACTCCGTATAGGCAACTTCTATTTATTATCGTCCATGCATGGTACATCCCATCTATCCCTACCATAACCCTAGGACGAGCATGTTCTTTGAGGCTGAGAGGGGTTACACTACTCAGGGTGAGAGGGATTACACTACTCACAATGGAGAGTAGTTGGCTAAGCCAACCACTGACCACTATCTCGCTGAACGTGTCTTTTTATAGCAACAAAACTGCTCGCTCAGCGATTCTACCAGTGGCAAATTGGGTAGATTTACACCAAGTATAATTGCCTCCAGTACTATTGTGACAATATGGTTTATGATTTTATCATCCAACCTGGAGACAATGATTTATTGGGCCTTTGCGTCCTTATTATCCCATTCCTGGGTACTAGCTGGAGATACTGATCTCTCCGATTTTCCTTCTACAATTTCAAAGTAGCCCTTTGACCTCAGTGCAATCTGCACTTGGAATTTCCATGTAATCCAATTTTCACCACACAATTTGGTAATATTCAACAAACCCACTTGTTCTGACATGTCTCTAGTTTTCTTCAAACCTCAATAGATGAGTATTGACACTCTCAAACAGTCCTGAAAGACTTCTATACCTCCACCAATGTCCAGATAAACGAGGATCACTTTCTGCAACTTTCTTCTTGACGCCTTCATCGGATCTGGGCCCATAACCTGTTATAATTTGCAGGAGCAGATTGTCGTTAAAGTTTGTCGTTCACTGGAACACTGTATTTAAAGAGAGCTTCTTATTATACTTTTTTATTAACCTTTGGTGTGATACAAAACAATAACATTGATTAAAATTTAACCTCTCATCAAAAATCAACTAACTACACTCTACTGTTTTCTAGCTGACTTCGATCACCATAACTTGTCGAAAGACTCATTACTTCACAACTCTGAACATCCTCTGAATGACCTCATTCTTATGTTAAAAGTCATAATAAATAATTTCATTATTTGACAACAATTACTCTATGTCAGACACCTGACAATGTCAATTTGACTTTTGATCGATGGTACATGGTACGATTTCCTGTCCCCACTTTGACTTTGATCCCGTCAGCCACGAGTGCTAGACGTTAAAGTGCTGGGCGGCATTTTTCATATTCAAATATTCCAATGTTTCGTTGAGTTTTAACGATATTTACATTTGAGATGTTATTGAACCTCCCCTGAAAAAATGGGTGTGTTTTATCCAGTGATGACAAAGATGTTTGCCGAATTCTCATAGACCTAACGAGCTGAGTTGACCCCACTTTTCACAATGAGTTGGTTTCTGAGAATAGAACATTATTTTAAGGTTTTTTTCATCGTCTTCGAATCTTTCCCATCAACTACAATACCAAATTACCATATTGATGCTTTGCTGGACCAATCGTTTGATGTTTGGAGATTATTACCTTGTCGTGAACTGGAACTTGGCTGTATGAGTCCTCATACGCTGCTGGAATCTGTAGCAGGAATGGCATTTTGGGATGTTGGGATCACCCGCACCGCCGCAGCCAACAGAATCCGTTCATGGCTGATGGTCTTGAGGCAGCAACAATAACAGGCCAGATTTTCAATTACCTATTCATCAATTCTATACAATTTTTTACGCAACTTTCCTACATCAATTTGTAACCATTTTATTATTTAATTCATAAATATTTTCTTAGAGTAACTATTTTATATTAAAGTATCAACCTTTTGATGGTTGTACTCATAATCATTAATGATTAATTGATTTATAACATTTTGTATGTAACAAAGTGGTACTTGCGCCGTACATTGCGATATACGTATTACTACACCCCAAAAGGTTCATGAACATTTTATTCCCTGTAGTACCGGGTGAACATTAACTTAATTCACCCTTTTCTATTTTGCGGATTTTTAAATCCTTTTTTAATACTTAACATTTTTTCTCTTTTTCAATTTAACATTGGTTTCGGTAAACTTTTTTAAAATACTTTGTAATGATATTGAACCACTTGAACTATATTGAAGTTCAGTGAGTGGATCAACAGGGTTGGTGTGAGATCCACCCATATTTCAACTTTGTTCGACAACCTGTATATAACTGTGAATAGAGGCTAGTTATAGTGTTATGGGACACACAGTGTTTTCTTCCACTCTAGACATCACAGTGAATCTTTTTACACAAGGTTTCTTTGTTTTCACCTATAAAAAATGAAGTGGCGCCCTCTTATTAAACCTAATCATAATCAAAACGAAACCCTACTCTACCAGCCATCGCCAACGACTACAAGTGCTGCCGCAGCCAAATTTGTTGAAGCCAACTGGGAAGATTAAAAGGAAGGCTACAGGATTCGGATTATTTTGAGTTATAGGGTCAGTAAACACTGTGTCTTCTGCTTCTCTTCCGCTGGGTCTTCCAGGGTCTGGCTTATTGATTTTCTGTTTGTGTGCGCCTTCTTTGAGATCACCTATGGAATAGATGCTTTCTCCTATTTTTAATTTATTTCCCTAGATGTCAGCAGATTTCCCACTGTCTTTTGATACGTTTAACTCCGATCTGAGAAGTTTTTGGTCAGCATAATATTCTTTCGTGTAGTCCTTGTCAATGTATATCCCAGTTCCTTTCAGATGTTTGCTATTGTAGAAAATTTCTGTTTTCAATTTATAGTGTACCAAGTCCAAAGCAAGTGGCCGATTTCTATTTTCCACTTTATTTCCAATTCTATACAGATCTCTTATGTCGCTGAATTGGCAGTTAATTTTGAGTTTTTCTCTAAAGAGATCAAGGATACACTGAAAATCTTCTATCTCCGTTGTTGATTCCTGTACACCATATATCACAAGGTTATACTTCCCCACTCTCCTTTCGGTCTCAGCCACTCTTATTTTCAAAAGCTCGTTCTTCTTTCTCAATTTAGAATTATGGATTCTCAGTTCTTCTAGTTCTTTGGAGAAGTCGGCCCTTATTCCCCTCATCTCTGATTTTATCTCCTCAGCTGAACTGGCGCTTTGTTTTATAAATCCTTGAAGTAGATTGTATATATCTTTGGTAGATACGCCAGTGGCTTCATATTTCTAATACATCTCCCAGTGGCTCCCAAATTTATGCTGTCAGCGCTGAACTTTCTGCCTCTCAAGCTCAAATTCAGTCGCTGACAAAATCTGTTGAGCAGCTTACTGTGAAGGTCGATTCCCCAGAACAAAAATTGCGTTCTCGTAGTAAGTCAAGAGATAAATCGAGTACGCGTTCTCAAACCACGGATAATGAAAGGTCTGGCTTATGTTATGCACATCAAAAATACCCTGTCGTGTCAAAGTTGGTGCGCTGAGTATGCAAGCTGGAAATCAAAAAACTAAAGACTCCTCCCCGCACGGAGACTGTGGCGAAGGGTACCAATACGTCTTATCGTTTCCACATTTGCGATAGAAAAAGTGGTATAGAGTATTTTCTGGTTGATACTGGCGCTGACATTTCGTTGGTTCCAGCCGAAGTTTAAACCAAGCTGACGCCAGCCAAACTCAAACTTTTCGCAGCTCATGATACGCTCATAGACACCTATAGCGAATCACATCGTGAGTTGGACTTTGGCCTACGTAGACCCATCAAATGGAATTTCTGTATCGTAGCTGTGCCATATGCGATTATTGGAGCGGGTATACTGAATCATCATGGACTGATTGTTGATTTGAAGTGGCGAAGGATTATTGATTCAACAACCGGCAGCTATTTATTCGGAAGCTACAGCTCTGCATTGAAACACTCAATTCATTGGTTTAATCCGAATTTGTCGATATCGCAACTGTAGAAGAAATTTGCGGAAATTACAGGAGCCTGTTCGTTATCTCCTCCGGAAAACCGCAATGCGTTTCATCATATCATATCTACTGGACCACTCGTTGCTGAGCCCGCCCGCAGACATACAACTGAAAAACTAAATCATGCTGAAGCGAAAATCGGTGCACTCGTTAAAGCAGAAATTTGTCGTCCATCCAGCATCCCATGACCAGCACTGTACAAATGGTTTTGAAGAAGGAAGGGATGTGGCGTCTATGTGGTAATCACCAACGTCATGATTCCTGATAGGTACCCCACTCCCCATCTACATGATTGTTCTCCTAATCTGAGTGGAAAAACGATATTCTCTTCGCTGGATCTTCAGAAGGCGTATCACCAGATAATGGCTCCTGAGGATATCGAGAAAACCGCTAGAATGACTCCATTTGGACTTTTCGAGTATTTATTCATGACATTTGGATATCGGAATGCAAGTCAGTCTTTTCAACGGTATATAAATCGAGCATTGAGCGAACTGGACTTTGTTTTCATCTACATTGACGACATTTTGGTAGCATCATCGTCCGCTGAAGAGCAACCTCTGCTGACAGTTTTCCAAAGGCTCAAAGAATTTCATCTCCGCCTGAACATCGACAAATGCGTGTATGGTGTACCTGAAATGAAATTTTCGGGCTATTTGATAAACTTGAAGGGATTCTTCCTACACCTGAGAAAGTTTAGGCAATATGCAAGATCAAGAGGCCTAAAACGGTCGCAGCTCTACGGCGATTTTTGGGTATGTTGAATTTTTATCGCCGATGTTTGTCAAACGCCGCAATGATTTTGGCACCACTTGATGTATACTTAGCAGGCGCAGTGAAAAATGATTAACGTGAAGTTGTTTGGACACCTAAGACTATTGCAACTTCCCAAAAAGCTAAGGACTAATTGGCGAATGCAACTCTATCGGTTCATCCACGGATTGACGCGGATATTCGAGTAGTGACTGACTCATCAGACCTTTGCATGAGAGTAGCCTCGGGAGAATCATCTGGTGATCGCTGGAAACCATTGGCTATCTACTCACAAAAGTTTTCTCCGGTACAAATAAATATAGTGCTCATGACAGAGAACTGACAGCTGTATTCAGCGCTATTAAACAATTCAGGCATTTTTTGGAGGGTCGTGTGTTTAAGGTGTACACCGACCATAAACCGTTAATATTCGCATTTGAACAGCTCAGTGATAAAGCTCGACAACCTTGGCAGCTTTCCTTTATTGCTGAATTCACTACAGATTTGGTACATTCGACTGGATCCGAGAATGTTGTGGCCGACTCACTTTCAAGAGTTGATGTTCTTCGACTGCCATCAGATTTTGACTTGAAGGAACTAGCTCAGCAGCAGATGGGCGATAAAGAACTGAAATGCATTCGTCTGAGGATCACCCATTAAAACTCAAGAAGATTCTATGGGGACCCGACAATGTTGAGTTAGCCTGCGAAATTTCGAGAAAATCAATCCGGCCTTACATCCCGAAGTCTCTTCGTGAGAGTGTGTTTCGCTCGATGCATCTCTCAGCTCACCCTAGTGACAGAGTAACAGACCGCCTTATTCGTCAGCGATACGAATGGTCAAATGTGCAGAAGGATGTTAAGTCATGGTGTT
This sequence comes from Orchestes rusci, assembly GCA_958502075.1. Lineage (NCBI taxonomy): Eukaryota > Metazoa > Arthropoda > Insecta > Coleoptera > Curculionidae > Orchestes > Orchestes rusci. The sequence continues at coordinate 55,143,015 of OY293303.1, read as the reverse complement.
AAGTGTGTATAGACTGCCAAGCTTCAAAGGTGACTAGGCACGGCAAGAATTTTCCAGACAAGTTCGTTCCCCCTGATGGTCGTTATGACCAAGTTCATGTGGACATCGTCGGCCCATTGCCTTCACATGATGGTTATTCGTGCTGTCTCACTATGATTGACAGATTTTTATTATGGGTCGAAGTGACACTAATAAATGACATCTCAGCACAAATCATCGCTCGTAAATTTTATGATTCATGGATATCAAGATATGGTTCCCCGAAATGCATCACAACAGACAAAGGTACGCAATTTGAATCAAGATTGTTCCAAGCGTTTTTGAAGTTGATCGGACCCAACGCATTTGAACAACCCCATGTCATCCGCAATCAAATGGTTTGATAGAGCTTTGGCATCGTGTGTTTGAGGCAGCTTTGATTTGCTATGCTGATGAAAACTGGGTGCGTACACTTTGAACTGTACTTTTGGGTTTGAGAGCCCATATAAGATCGGACACTGGTGCGTCGCCGGCAGAGTTTTTGTTTGATACCACGTCGCCACTTCCAGGGAAATTCTTTCTTCCGGAATATATGACTCCAGATTCGAATCTTTCAATCGAGGAATTCAGAGAGTACATGCGGCAAGTACGACCTGTTCATGTAGCCCATAATCATAAGAACCGGATATTCTATTTCAAGGACCTGTACAATTGTTCACACGTATTTCTACGAAACGTCGCTAAGAAGTCTCTAGAACGTCCATATTCTAGCCCATTTAAAGAGATCCGTCGAGTTTCTGATCGAGTGTTCGAAATTAATGTGAATGGTACTATCAAGGCTGTCAGCGTAGAGTTATTGAAGGCTGCCTTTTTCGTCTTCGAGGATATGGCTGATTCCGTGAATTCATCTACGCCAAAGAGTCAGCCATTGTTGAAGAGGTAGTCGCGCATGATCAAAAATGTTTCATTTGCGGCTGGTATCAACGATTAGACCATTGAAGTTCCTACACGGATGTTGCAATGTATTTCTTTCTCTTTTCTTATAAGGGTGATTAACTGAGAAATGCGGTTTGTTTAAATCCTGGATCTCGTTACCAGGTCATTTGGTAATATCACGTATATAAACTCTATGTCTGTGTTTCGACATATAAACATATTATATATACTTTTTCAATACTTGATATCATTGTTCCTGACCATGAAGACATAATAATTTTTAAGATAGTTGAGTTTTTTTTAATGTGTCGCTAGCACTAGGGAAGTGTGTGGGCATTTTGCCATGTAGTTGTGCACTCTACCCACCTTGATGCTCTATGGTCTTATACATGACAGTCAACAGATTTATGTCACCTTATGTTTTGTCAGATTTCATGATTGTCATCAAGACAGAAGACAGGATTATTGATTGATTTGGATATAACGGCCATCGAAAGACACTTCATGTTCACTGGTTATTATCCCTATTTTTATGAACCTATTGACTTTTTCTGTGGTGGAATTAACTGTTATCGAGTTCTCCTGACCATTATTTATAAAGGGCGACAGTTAGAACCTCACAAAAATAGCGAAGGTTGCGCCATCTTTAGTCTGATAATCAAAACTCCGAACTACAGACTCATAATAAATGATATCAATGATGCGAATACAGTTTTGGATTACATATTTGTTTCAGGATAGATTTAGTCTTCAGATGATAATTCTTGTTTCTACAAAAACATTTTTAGTTTTAATTTCATCAAGCTTGGACAATTCTCATCATTTTGGTTCAAGGCTCATTGACGTATCGGCCTTCATTTGAGTAGGGGAGGCTACAGAAAGTATAATTGTTCAAGTGGCTATAACTTATTAACGACTTATACGTTTATGTTTGGGCTTATTCGAAAGCGAAATGTAAGTACTTTCAAATATTGAATTGTCCAATCTTTTTCACATGTTGATGAAGGTCTTCGTCCATTTGAGAATTTCCGGAGAAATTCAGAATTTTAATGTTAATCTTTCAATTGCGCTCCCCAGAGGCAAAATATTGAAGTTCGAACTGATCTTCAGCAATTTCTCGTGGCCACTTAGGTACATTTTTTTTTTCCCTAAACTTTCAAATCTACTAGTTTCCGAAATATGGCCGATGACCACCCTTACTGAAACACTTTGTATGGTATAGAAGACTTCCTTTACCAGCAAATACTTATACTAAAGGGAAAAAAGTCACAATAAAGTTTACTTTCCCATAAGAGCTAAGCCAGTCTATTGTAGTAGCAAAGATACTTGTCAGTGGCAGTTAAGATGTTATTTATAAAGTTACTCCACTGTGACAAACAGGCCTTCGTGAAAATGTGGTCTTTGCTATCACAGTAAAGAATTTGACTATCCCCTATCTGGTCAAAATTTTTAGCTGGGGCAGCGGAGAAATTGGCTTAAGTGCACGGTGATGAAAACATTTTCTCGGTGTGTAAGGTGGCTCTGTAATGGTCAAGTATTGTGAATTATTAGAATCAAATCAATCAAATACAGTTGTGAAGTGTGTACTTCAGTTAAAAAAAAAGTGGTGTAACATATTATTCAGAATCACGTGCAAAATTCAAAAATGAGCCTTCATAATAGTTGTGTGTTGCTTTTTAAAATTTGAGGGGTATTTAGCTTGGAGGTAAGGGAGTTGGATCTAAGAAACTCAAAAGTTATCCCCCTTCATCAATTCGAAATATACATAAATACGTTTCGTTTGAAAGCTGTTTTTCAAAACATACTCACATTGGTGACCAGCTGTGTGGATATGTTTTAAAATAAATCGTGATCTACTTTAAGTCTTTATTCAATATAACAGTATTTATGTGGAATAACTATTGTAGTACTCTCATCTTTTCAGTTTACATTATTTATCTTGGAAGTTTTGAATGTCCATGCCAAGAACCCGCCTGGATATGTATTTGAACAAAAGAAATCTCTTCTTGTAAGTATCAACATGTTTATTTTTTTTCTATCATAACTAATATATAATATTTGTCGTTTTTGAACTATGGCAAAAAGTGAAGATGCGACTAGTCTAACTTTACTGTGCATAGTATTCGTGATTTGATCATCGTATTACCCACATCATAATATTGATGTTCAATTTTTATATAAGAGAATACAAGTCTGTCTTCATGTTACACCTCCCCAAAATTTGACCAATATCATGAGTCAAAAGAAATACGATTTTTCTTATTGTAGATCAGAAACCAGACCATTTAGCTCATGCTCTCCAGCTATTATACTTGTGGGAACTCACAGATATCCCATAATTAAAACGAAAATACAATCTTTTATGAGTCCCACTATTACAAACCAACTTTTTCGTGTTATTTTGAGATTTTACTTCTTTTGTCAGCGTTGCGGTTGCAAATGATATCGAGCTCCAAAATTCTATTAAGTTTTGTACGAAATAGTAAATATAAATTAGAGATTTTTTGCATGGTTCGAATAATCGATAATAATCGATCTTAATAAACATTGAGCATTCATATCAAAGCGTTTACCGGGAAAATAGAAATAATCTGTGAAAAAGGTGACAAAAACTATCAATCAAAGTAGTGTTCGAGGCGGCAGCATCAAAGGAATTCGATGCGATGGAGATCGAGAGTGTAGTGGATGATCCGGATGGAACAAATGGGTCGAATTGTTTCCAATGCAAAATTGTTTTGGATTATGTTAACGCAATTATCCAATACAACTTTTGCAAAAATCATTATGATGCAGTGTGCGAAGGTGTTGAACCCCTAGGTTTTCATACGAAATGTGTTACGACAAAATAGAAAGACTGGAGGCGTTATTGCGTTTATTCACAGGGAAATCAGATATTGAATTACAAATTCAAAATATGTAGACAATTATCTGTGGTTCTTGTCATTTACTTTTACACTGTCTAGCGTCAAATATTGGTGTACTGTTTCATATCACGCGCCCCAAACAAATGACGCCAAGTTCGTAGAATACTTTTCCCAATTTTTGGATGCAATAAGTGAATTTAAGGGATGATTTACATCATGGAAGATTTCAATTTTGATTTGGTAAAGAAATCCTTCTATGGCAACAAAATTTTAAGTGCAGTCTATAAAAATGGATTCCATCAAATTGTATACCCCAACTAGAATACCTTCTAGAAGTTAAACCATTATAGACTAGATTATAACGAACAACAAAAGTGCATCTCACACAAAGTACATCATACGCCTAGAGTAAGTGACCACTAACTTTTATCTGTGATACTGGAGTCAAAGATTGAAAACACAACTGTAAAATCACAACCTACCAAAGATTTTCGAAAAATTAAAATTAGGAGAAACTGCATAAATACCTGATAACCAATGATGTCGTGAGGGAAATCGGGAACTCGAAAGAAAAATATTCCCAGGACGACATTTGTTGGTAATAAGCATAACCTAACCCACGTGAGTTATGGAAAAATCCAAAAACCTTGCTTCCAGATTAAAATTTAGTCATTTATGATGGAATCATGCTCGACACCAATCATATTAGTGATGAAGTACAAATTTTGATTGATTTTGATTATTTATATTTTTAACAGAGCATTTCTTGTATCAAAAACTCTATTCTCATGAAAGAAATGGAGGAGCTCATAGAAAATCAAAAAACGTTGGAGGGGGTGATAGCGGATCTCTAAACGAGTGCTTTGCGATGCTTGTTATGTGATTAGTGACCGGCTTTTGGACATAATCAATACGTCTCTATTTACTGGAGTATTTCCACACTCACCCTCTACCTGAGGAAATCTTGGAATTAGCTGCAAAAAAACAAATTTTGAAGCATTGTGATGGTGACGAAATCGTAGTCTTTGTTTCGTAAGCGTCATTAGAGAGTGTCTAGGAGTTTGAAAAATGTGTTAGCATTATTAATGCAATAACCTTATTTAAATATTTAAATACTGCTCGACGTTACTGCTTCCAAAAAGAAACACTTATCATAGCCTGCATAATTTATGGCCGATGAGCTGTCTCTTTTTCGTTATTTCTATCACCAGTGTATTTTTATTGTTTTTGATTATTTTTCAAAACTCTCCATCAAAGTATCACATGATCCTTCAAGGTCCTCGCACAAAAGCATTTTTTTGTCAGAAAAAAGATATTTGTTTTTGGATTTTACTTCATCCTTCCAGGTCTCGAATGATCGAATTCACATATTATTGATACATTCACGGAAGAGCACGTACTATATCATCCTCCTCTTTTGGCTCACTCATCAAACTAATTCTGATTTATATCGACTGCATACACTGAAACATGTAAAAAAACTTTAACAAAATGAATAAACAACACTCCGGCTAACCGCAGGCAGACAGATCAATAATGATAAACGTCAAATGACCAAAAAGTGCCAAACAGGTTAAAATAACGCCAAAATCACCAAAATACGGCCGACTTTATTCGTGTCGTGATCAAGTTGAGCACAAAAGTAATTAACGCTAACCTTTTTAAACGAGGCAAATGCACATACGTAGTTTTCAAAATAATGCTAGCAATATTACTGCTATACCTTATTTTATTTCCAATAACTCTCTACTTGTGAGTATGTCGTGAATCTGTGTACTGTGATAAGTATGTTCTGGCGGTGTTTCTAGATTTTAGGCAGGCCTTTGAGACAATTGATTGTGATATTTTATTGTGATAGTTGGAGAATTTAGGGGTGAAAAGCACAGCGTTAAAGTGGTTCAATACTTACCTGACCGACCAAATGCAAAAAGATAAATTTAAAAGTAGAAATATTTCCTCTGACTGTTTGGTGGTGGATTATGGAGTCCCTCAAGGAACTTTACTGGGTCAATTGTTATTTATTTTGTACATTAATGACATTGTTAGACTTGTAAACGAGTGTAAAATCTTAGAACATTGAACCACTAGAATAAGCATAGCACCCCGAACGTACACGGTTTGTTTGAGTCGATAACATTCTGTTTTTGTTTATATTTATGTAATGTTATTTTGACACATTTGTGATTAGATCTCCACAATCCAACCGCCCACGAAGAAGCTCCACAAACACAGCACTTTTTTGGTATAATTGCCACACTAAATCCTCTTCTTGAGCACAAATAAATCATTTTCAACTAGAAAATGACAACAACCGTCACTTTGACGAATCTATCAAAGTCATGACAACGCATTTAAAATAGCTCGATTGATGCCCAACGTTGCCGTTTCTGAGAAAAATTCCTTTTATCAACTTTTTAGTGTAAAACATCAAGGAAAATCGTTCGATTACTCAACGACAAGTAGTAATAGCGATAAAAAAAGGCTGCACACTCCTTGAATATTCAAGAGAAATACATTTATTTCATGAAAGTGAACTTAAAGTCATTGTTATTGAATTGGTGGCAGAAAATCTGGTGAAAGGAAGTGAATATGGCAAACCTCTCCCCCCATGTTTACATTGATATGTTCGACTCACACAATATTGTTTGTTTATGCTTCTAGTGGTTCAATATTCGAAGTGGAAAATAGTCTTGTTCGCTGATGACACCATGTTTTATGTATATGGGAATAATATTGATGAACTGGTGTCTATCATGAATTAAGAGTCATTTGATTTATTCAATTGGCTTTCTACAAATATATTTTGCATAATCAACAGTAATTCAAAATTTTGCGTTTATGGCAAAAAGTCAAGGCTCAATCACATAAATCCAGAGAATGTCAACATATTTGTGAACGTAATCAATGATCGAATGCTGTATGAACCAGAACTTAAGTATTTAGAAATCATTTTCGACCATGCGAATTATACAGTGTGGAACAGCCAAATGGAATAAATTCGATAAAAAATGAATGCGGGCATTTAAGGAAAAACGCTCGGACACAATCGATTGTACGGGAGCGCTGAAGGGCCAACAAGTTTTTTTTATCTGGCTCATGAGCCAGATAATCTCTGGCTTGAGCCAGATAATATGTGGATTAGTAACATGCTCGAAATGCTTGCACGAGTTGCGTTCCCACTGCCTCAACCCTCTAGATAGTGAACCGTATTATCAGTGGACGAATGCACGTCTTCGAGTTCTTTGAGATTTTTTAAGGTTTTGTGGGGTACTTTTGGATTCTTTGGGGCTCTTTAGAACTATTTCGGATTTTTTTTGGTCATTTCGGGTTCTTTGATGTTTTTTGAGGTACCATCGAGTTTTAGGGTTTTTTTTTTAAGTCTTTAGGACTCGTTCTGTTTCTTTCTGGGTAAGTTTGAGTGAGTGGTTCTTTGAGGTTCGTTCGGACTCTTCAGGATTATCAAGAGCTCTTCCGGATGCCTTGGAGTCCTTTCGGGTTTTTCGTTTTCTTTCAGGTTCTTTGAGGTTATTCAAAGTTCTTAGGGGTGCTTTCGGGTTCTTTGGGGTTTTTCGATTTCTTTTGAGTTCCTTAGGTTATTTTCGAGTTCTCTCAGGTTCTTTTGGGTTATTTCGGATTCTTTCGAGTCCTTTGGTTCTTTGAGGTTCTCTTAATCTAGCTGTTCAAGGTTGAAAAGTTTCACTACTTTCACTTCAGATATGCGCACATAAGTTTTATTTCATAAGTATGAACATGTAGGTCCTGAAATGCTTTGTTTCATCCATAAATACAGGGTGTTCGTTTCAACTTATAGATACATAACACTGTTGCTATCTCTGAAACAGTAAGTATCCAAGTGCTACGAGGTCGATTGATTCGGGAAAAAAGATCGTTTTGATTGTTCATTGAAGATGCCATTGTGTTGCATGTTTTTTTCGTTTGCGATTGCTATAGACACAGGGTTAATTGATTCCGTTGAATATTTGAGGAACTTCAAATCTTTAAGACACAGTTTGAATTTGAGAGTTTTATGATTTTTTTATTTTGCAATATTTTGATGATGTCTTTAAGTTATTGTGTTTACGACGTTTCGAATTCGAGTAACTACCATAATCTTGATCATCATCATCAGCAAGAGAAAAAAATGTAAACCCTTTCCTATGATGTACCCACTACATAATCACCACTGACGACGTTTTGGCCCTGTGAAATTACATCGTCACGAAATACTACTTGTACGGCTCCTATTTGATTAATCATTGTTATTTTGAAATGTGAAGTACAGTGTGCATTAGTCCATTGGACAAAAAAAATGTTCATGTATAAGTTGTATTGATAACCTGTCATGTCATTGTCTATCTGACAAGTTATCAAACAAGAAACAAAGTCGAAAACATTCAAGTCGAATCATACCAGGAACAGCTAACTTGAACTTGAAAGAGCAAAACTTGTGGAATTTCTTGAAGACGGGATTCCAGTGGAGCAAATGGCTGGAATTGTGAACAGTAGCAAACATTCTATGCATAAAATGAAGACACAAGGCCAAAAATCTCCTCCATTGAACAAAATGCGCTATTTAGCTTACCAAGAAATGCTGTTTTGCATCTAATTTCCCCGCATCATGAGGAATATATGAGATAAATTGAGCAAAGATGTTAATCCTTGAAAATATTATTTGTATTCATCGATATCACGAAAAATTATCGAAATTTTAACCAGAAATGTTACTTGTATTGAATATCAAAATCTTATAGTATTTCTTTTCTCATTATTTATATTTTGTTATGAGTTTGATAAACACCAGTGTTACAAATATCAACTACATATGTGACTAATTTATTTGTTAAACAGGCAGAGTTTTTAGTACTTACTACTATTAATTATTGGGTATTGTCATTTTATGATGAGAGTATTTGCAGCTTTTTTGCAAATAACCTGAATTATATTTCAATTCCTAATTTGTAGGTACAACAAACTTGTTCACACGATACAAATTTTGTCCAACGAATTTCTGCACACGACTGTACTTGAGAACGTCTAATTGCATTCCATTCTATATTCAAAACATGAATAGAAATTGATCAAAACACCAAAGTTTTGTTTTGTTTTGAATTCGGACAACCATCATCAATATGATTTTCAAATAGATACGGACCTTCGATTATGACATCATGTGTGATTTTTGAAAAAAACTCAACGGATCGATGGTCGATGGGCAACAACGGCCTTATAAACTGGTCACCGAGATCACCTGATACTACACCTAGCAAAAGATGTGTATCGAGACCCAAACCAACCCTATATGGACAAGGTGTATCTAACTACGACGCAAAATTTGATGATCTATTTATAATAATCATTAAACGGACATAAATCAAAATGACTCCTGACATTGTAAAAGAAGTCCAGAAAAAGATTGTTGAATGTTGATTATCAAAAATTCAGGTCCGCATTTGAAAAAAGAACTTGACGATGGTTACTTGGATACAAAACTAATAAACTTCGACTACAAAGAATCGGTCGAATATCTAGGATAACACCCGACCACAAACTGTGCGGGAAAGTGCACATCGAAGAGCGCTCTAGAAAAGCCTTCAGCTCTTCATGGGCATGAAAAAACTATAGAAACTACATGGGAACTGAAATCCAGAATATTGGATAACTGGTGTGGCGAAAAAAAAAATTTTTACAAAACTTTGCCTTGTTAAGGGGTATTTCAAATTATGGCATCATAATATTTAGCAAATCTGAAATCTTTTTTGTTTCATCCATTTTGCACTAACTGCTAAGATAAAGTTGGACCCTTCGACCATATAAGTTACAATAGACATGGTATCTCATTCATAAATCGAACAAAAACTTGTCCCCAACATCTAGGGTGGCGGAGGGGAAAGTGCGGCAACGGCGGTGTCTCTGCCCAACTAACACAGATTGTGCCTCAATAAACTAAAATGCTATATAACTGATATATTAGGGTCCATCAATATACAATTTTATCATTTAGTGACGTTAGTTGAGACAAAATACTCTCAGAGACAAAAAAGTGTTATAATCATGTAAAATGGCTCTCTACAAAACCATTTAATAAATCTTTTATAAAACGGAAGAAACTGAATTCTTATAGCATACTATAGTACCAATATTATAAGAGTAATTACTCTCTTAGTCTAATTTGTTGTATTATTGGTTCATTATTGTTTTAAAAAGAACTTATAAGATTGTTACAAAATATTTTTATAAGAGATTTATTATATTATCATATAGCTATCTCTTATAAAACAGTTAACTCGCAAAAGTATTTAAGACTGAATTGGCTTAGGAGAATATCTTATAAAAATGTTTTATAGGATGCTTGATCTAGAAGTACAAAAAAGCACTATAAAATCAATATAAAACACTTACAAAATAAAAATGGACACAAAATAGCAACTGTCTTATAGTTTATCCCAACTAACACAGATTGTGCCTTATCAAACTAAAATGCCATATATAACTGATTTATTAGGGTACTTCAATAACAATTGTATCATTTAGTGGCGGTAGTTGGCACAAAATACTCTCAGAGACAAAAAAGTGTTATAATCATGTAATATAGCTCTCTAGAAGACCATTTAATAAGCCTTTTATAAAACAAAAGAAATTGAATTCTTATAGCATATTATAGCACCAATTTTATAAGAGGAATTACTCTCAAGTCTAATTTGTTGTATAATTGGTATATTAAGGTTTTATAGAGAGCTTTATGAGATCGTTACAAAATATTTTTATTAGAGATTTATTATTTCATCGTTTAGTCGCAAACGTATTTAAATCCAAATTGGCTTACGAGAATATCTCATCGAAACGTTTTATAGAATACTTGATTTCGAACGTACAAGACAGCACTATAAAACAAATAAAATAAAAATGGGCACGAAATAAGAACATTGTCTTAAAGTATGCCTTGCCTAAAGATCCCCACCCCGTTTGCGATCATACAGTGAAATTCGCGTCTTCTTTTTCATTTATTTAGTATATTTTGGAAAAATGTTTTCGCTGGTGACTTTCAAATAATGTCTAGAATACGTTTTTAAAATTTCAAGTCATTTGAAAATGAATGCAAATTGTCCAATACCTATACAACAGATTTGTCGCAACAAGCACAGTTATAAGAGTTCGCCATATTTGGTAGGCGAACTTTGTCGGTCCTTTTTTAGGTTTGAGAAAGAAAACCAAATATTTATTAAGAAAATACGTTAATAAAAACGTCATTATAAGAAAAACATTGTAAATATCAGACAATTATTATTTAATAGAGTAGTTTTTGTTCGTGATGAAGATCTTGAGGTTATGAAATTTAAAATATCTGGATAAAAAGTCTTGAATTGCCTCAAAATGCAGGCGCATGAAAATCTAGTTCATAATGTACCCATATATTAACAGTAAAATCAAATTCGCAAGTCAAATCAACATATCATCATGCTTGGATTTTCAATATTTTGCAATATGCTACTTGTCTAATAGTAGGAAAGACTCCATTAATTTTTCGTCATTCACAGTTGATATTCTTTTACAACAATTCTGATTTATTCTGCTGTGAATATACACAAAATTGCAGTGTAAATACCACGAATATATCAACAACAAAATATATCTATACCTGTTTTATAAATGTGTAACAACTTCACTCTTATTAGAGCTCTATAGCAGTAGTAAAGTAGCTTTATAGTTGTTACCTAGAACCCCTATAAACATTTAAATACGACAAAAATATTTTATAAAGTGGTCCTTTTTCGTGTTTATAGGTGTGTTATTGAAGTCTATGAAATGATTATAAAAATATTTTTACGAGCAAAATGTTTTACGAAACTGTTATATAACGGTCTATAAAATACTTATAAACATATTTGTGTTACTTGGGTGACCCATATTCGCGAACACAGCTTCACCGGTCTCTTGGCTTAGACTGTAGATCAACAGTGAACGACAGTTCATAGTTTAACGCAACCGGCCCTCAATGTTTTTTCTTTTTACTGATTTATTATTAAGGTGATATTGGGTGGAATGAGAAGTTTTCCTGATTTTGATAGCCAACTGGACACAACTGATTGGTCCATCTAAAAAAGTGTTTTTTTTTTCCAGAACAACATAGATATGTTTATAAAAAGATAGAGAGCTTTGTTCTGGTTCAAGTTATAGCCAATTCTGAACAGTAGTATGTTCTAGAACTGTTCGGAACTGGCTATAATTTAGAACAAGAACAGGGTCATGGATTTTGAGTAATAAGAATTTCCAAATCGGTCTACTTTTGACTTTTGAATTATTAGCTCAAGAAATAGCCAATCAACATGTAACACACTCTATAATATGACTTATCTTTGATAAGAAAACGTTGCCATTGTTTCTCAAAAGATTATAGTTTATGATTGATTTCGAATCTGAATAATATCGGGATAGTTTTGCATTGAGAATCTACGGCAATGGTCAAAATGACTTGACTTGCCCTCGAGATTATTTCTGGGTGGAAATATCCCAGTTTTTCGCAAACATGACACTTGCGACCCAATGTTTTTCAGAACTGCACAATATTATGACAAAACACACTCTAAAAACACACTAAAACGCAAAATATAACCTTAACTCACAATCACATGTATAAGCTCTACGCTAGCTTCTAGAACATAGGCGTCATAGTCCTGTGTCGTCTGCGCAATCCACTTTACCGTAAAAAGTCGTAGTGAACCGACAGGCATGAATAAACTAGCGACGTTGCCGCTTGATGTTTTTATCTTTGATTTCTTTCTAGAATTGCAAAGATCAAGTTTTTTGTGCTGAATAATACATATTTTTGTTCACTGATTGGCCAATATATTCACATGAATTAGAATCATAGTCCGGATAATACTCTAAGAGGCAAGTACCGCATCCAAAAATTGTACATTTAAAGGATGTCACAACCTTGTCAAGCTTATGGATCACCTTACAGCGGACCAGATCGGTTCTGTCCTCCAACCATGTGTGCGGCAAATAAGAATGTAAATAAGCCCGTCTATTGTAACTTATATGGTCGAAGGTTAGACCTGTTTTTATTCAAATGTCAATAACTCCGGACCGAATGGTCGGAATCAAACGAACAGAGTCTTGTTCGGAAGACCGTTACTTACTCTATATTCTACTTCATGAACAATGATAATATGCATTTAACAGTAGACGCCAGAGGGCACTGTCTTAGAGCTTCACAAACAAGGCGCGTTTTTCAAAAAAAAATTAATGCAACACCATGTGTTTTTTAGCTAAAAGTAAAGAGGAATAAAAGCTTCAGAAGTCTAACTTGATATCTCTTTCCAAAGGGGAGAAATTGGCAAAAATAAAAATAAATGACAAAAAATATGTCCTTAGCGTTCTTGATCAGCTATGACCATTCTAATATGTATTTTGGGTGATTTGTAAGTTCGTATTTTTCTTTTAACACTGTATAGAACGCAAAAAAATTAGAACATTTTTCAAATAAAATCATGTCCAAAAATTCTTGGTAAAAAATTCAATACAGATCCCGTTCGAACGCCACTGGTAGAGATTTTTCAAAAAATTTAACACCAAAAAAAGTAATTCCATTGTCAAAAAAAGTATACCAAATTTTGTGGAAATATCTGGAGTGGTAGAAAAGTTATGACAAAAAAAGGCATCAGCTTTAACACCCTGTATCTCGGTAACAAAGCATTTTCGAGAATAACTTTATTTAAAAAAATTTCTTATTTTCTTACATTCTATACAGTGTTAGAAGGAAAATACCAACTCACAAATCACCCTGTGTAAAAAAGATACGAATAACTTATTTAATATTGATAATATACCAAAACGTCAGATGAATTGATCATTGATTAATATCTCCAATGATAATAACTAGTGACGCCCTAAATGTGCAAATTGTTGCCTATCATCCTCGATACACAACTGCAGTCTTTGTCTGGCTGACATTATGGCAGTTTCCACTTCTGCTCTGGGGATGCGGTGGCTACTGTCCATTATTCGCTGGATCATGTTTTCTCTGGTTGTGAGAGGGGTTGCAGAAGCTAGATCTTTTAACCTTCCCCATAGATAAAAATCAAGGCATGTTAAGTCGAGGATCTAGAATAGAATACAACGCATTTGTTAATATTTTCAGATGTCAAGCTTTTCCATACTATGTAATACGTTGCAGGCCACGGAAATAAGAATATACTTCCTCTTCCTATCCACCTTGCAGGGAACGACTTGTCAAGAAATTGACGAATATTTGCCCCAAATGTGCAGAGCATCTGTCTTGTTATTTCAACGAATATCCAGTGACACATCTTCGAGAAGAACTTGTAGTTCATTATTCAAAAAAATCAAAAGATGGACAATTTGTATACATTTTCAATGACTCAAAATTTTATATACGTATTTAAGAAAATATCAGAAAGTCATCAGCGAAAAAACTTTGCCAAAATACTCAAAAAAATACTAAATAAATAAAAAAGAAAACGCAAATTTCACTGTGGGATCTAAAACGGGGCGGGGCCAAATTCCCCTCCCGAGAGAAGAGAGTCATCTCAGTCAATACGCCAGACGGAGATAGATAATGTATTCTGTGACGTAGTGGATGTTGATTGGCGCTCTTCAATCGGTGATTACTACATCAATAGATTACTGATTACTACTGATTACTGAAGTACAGGCGCTACGACTTTCGGGCTGTTGGCCCCGACATCGCAGCCTCTAGTTGGGCTTATTGTATCTTCTCTGTGCCTGTCTCTCAGTCTCCATTGCCCGAATGAGGTTTCCCTGACCGTACTTTGAGGAGTGGTTGTGAATGCCCCGTTATCTCTTCTCCAGTACGCCAGCGCTTCACATTCAAATACAATGTGGGAGGCTGTTTTCTCCTCCTCATTGCACAGCCTACATATGGATTTCTCGTTGAAAAGGCCCATGATATGCATGTGTTTCCTTAGAGTGCAGTGTGCGGTTAATATACCTGTTGCTTTCCTAAGCTGAGTTTCAGTGGGCTTCCAGAAAATGATTGTTCGATCTCGTCCGCCATCATTAATTTACTGTATTTTAGTCCTGGTGATTTGCACCATCTAGCTTTCTGTTGTTTTTTGGACCAACAGTTCAGCCAACCTCCTACAGAGGATTTTGTTATACCAATGGCAGGTTCTGGACCCAGAAAAAGGGTGTTTGTGGCTTTGCGTGCAAGTGAACCCGCCCGCTCGTTCCCAGCTATCCCTGTGTGTCCTGGTATCCATCCAAGAGTAACATCGTTAGATACTCCTAGTGTGACAAGGTTTTGCTGACAGTCCATGACTTGTTTAGATTTGGTTTTCCAACAGGAGATGGTTTTGATTGCAGCTTGTCTGTCACTAAGGATAAGGATTTTCCTTCCTCTGTGGCCTCTCCCGAGATTCTCTTGCACGCATACATTAATTGCATGTACTTCTGCCTGGAAAACTGTAGCATACATCCCAAGTGGTTCATATGATTCCCATTTTGGTTTTTCTCCTACGATTCCGGCACCAGTCCCCCGGCATGTTTTGGAGCCGTCTGTGTACCATATTGCCCCATTCGCCATCCTGAGTTGTTTCACCGTTTCCTCTTCCCATATTAGCTTGGTCTTGGGAGACGTACTTCAGTTGATATTTTCCAGCATGATATCACTCCTCATTGTTACTAGGTGATTCGTGATTGTGCTGGTTAACTTAGTGTCTCCTTGGGGGTTTGAGTAGCTCCAGTTTCCGTTGTTGCTAAGTCTATATGCTTCCATTCTTGCTTCCATTTTGATATAGATTTCTAAAGAAGGTAGGTTGAGCATGGCCTCCATGGCAAGTGTTGGAGTAGTTTTCATGGCTCCCGTTACACAGAGACATGCTAGCCTCTGAACTTTTGCAAGTTCCGTGGCTGCTTGTGGCTGCTCGATTCTCGGCCACCAGACAACAGAGCTGTAGGCAAGAGTGAGTCTCACGGCACAATAGAGGTACCATGTGCGGATTTATACCCCAGTTCTTTCTTATCGCTCTTTTTGTTGCCATTATTGTCGCTTTACCTCGATTGACTATTTTCTGTAGGTGTGAATTCCATGTGAATTTGTCATCCAGGATAATGCCTAGGTATTTGACTCCTCTTGCCACCTGCAGCTCTTGTCCAAAGAATATGGGTTTGAATAATTCCGCTTTATTCCTCTTTTTCGTGAAGCTGACCAGGGAGGTTTTCTCAGGATTGACCTTTGGGTTCACCTTCCTGCACCAATCTTCTACGATAGTCAGAGCTTTCTGCATCAGTTCTGATATTGTCTTGGCGTGTTTGCCAGTGATAAGTATTGCTACGTCATCGGCATAGCCTTGGGCATAAAATCCCTTGCTGTTTAACTCCACCAGTAGTTCACCTGCGACTAGGTTCCAGAGAAAAGAGGATAAGACTCCACCCTGGAAGCAGCCGTTAGCTGCCTCTATAGTTACATTTTTGTCAAGCATAGTTGCTTGAATTCTCTCACCTTTCAGCATGTTTCTTATCCACCTACAAACTGTGTCTTTAATTCCACGCCGGTTAATTGCGGTGGTCATTGAATCAAAGGAGCTATCATCAAATGCTCCTTCTATATCAAGGAATGCAGCTGGGGCAATTCCTTGGTTGTTCAGTGGTTGCTCTATTTCATGAACAAGTTCATGCAGAGCAGTTTCACATGATTTACCAGATTGATAGGCGTTTTGGTTTTTGTGTAGTGGCCTCTCTATTAGGGAGGATTTCCTAATGTACGTTTCAATCACTTTCTCCATCGTTTTGAGTAGAAACGACGAAAGATTTATTGGTCTGCATGCCTTGGGCTGAGAGCTATTTTTCCCGTGTTTCGGTATAAAGACCAGTCGTGAGAGTTTCCAGATCATGGGTATGTGTCCCGTTGCCAGGCTTGCTCTGAATAGTTGACAAAGCATCGGTTGGGCTTTGACATGCTGCAGGTGAGCCGGTATTATTCCATCGCATCCAGGTATGGTTCGAATGAATTCATAGCCCATTCAATTCTTTCTGGTGTCACAATTTGTCGGGCTGTGACCCAATCATCTCTTGATCCTCTCATCGGGAGGATCTCAGGAGATAGGGAGTTGATTCCCTGTTGTGGGTTGATAATAGTCAAGTCTTGAAAGTGTGCCCTGAGTGATGTCTCAATGGTTTTATCGCCATTTTTTGTGTATTGCCCGTTTGGTTTCTTTAGTGTTCCCATTGGTGGAAGGGGATCTCTAGCTAGGATTCTCTGAAGGCGTGCGCCTTCCGAGGTTTTTTTGACCTCAGTGCAAAACTTTCTCCAGGAGTTCCTCTCTGCTTCCCTTACTTCTACATTGTATTTTGTCAGAGTATGGTGGTATTCATCCCATTCACCGGTTTTCTTGGCCACATTGAAGAGTCTGCGTATTTCCCCTTTCATCTTGTCAAGTCTCTCGTTCCACCAGGTTGTGTCCTTGCATGGAGAACGCCGGATTAGCGGACAACTTTGATGGTAAGAGTGAATTATGGCGTTTTGTGGTTGTTCCGCTACCACCTCAACATCCAATGTGTTACGCATACGTTCCTTGACCCCGCTCAACCCTGCCTTCAGCTCCTTCCGGTATTCAGTCCAGTTTGTTTTGTGTGGGTTGCGGTACATTTCTGACGGCTTGTCAATGCTATTGATTTCCATCAGTATATACCTATGGCCCGACAGGGATGGTTCGTCGGATACGCGCCACCGCTGGATACTGGGATTCATACGGGAGGTGTACAGAGTGACATCAATGACTTCCGACCGTATGCGGTTTGCAAAAGTGGGCTTGTTGCCCTTGTTAAGAATCTCCAAATCATGAGTTATAATGAAATCCAATAAGGACTCACCTCTTTTGTTAATATCGCTGCTCCTCCAGATGGTGTGATGCGAGTTGGCGTCCATACCTATTATACACTGTAGGTTGTGATTCACCAGTTTCTCCAGGTCTTCTGATGGTTGGGGTCTGGGTGCATCGTAGGGAAGGTAAACCGAGGCTATTATAATGTCCTTCTGGCTTCCTTCCTCTTTGTAGCTTAGTAGGACAGCTACTTGATCCCTGGAATTTAGTTCTTTAATATTGAGAGCCTGCACTCCGTTTCTCACGTATATGCAAGCTTCCACGTTACCTGTTGATCGCTCATTGTGAAAGATCTTACCTCCAGTGTTTCCTAGACCGGCTATTTTTCCCTTCGTAATCCAGGGCTCCTGTATGATATCCAGGTCTATGGTATTATTTGCCAGCTGTTGGCAGAGGGCAGCAGATGCTCCCTTGCTGTGCTGGAGGATTATTTGAATTATCCTAAGCATCGGGAGCCTCTTTCTTGAGAAGTCTGAAGGTAAGCCGCGTTAACCCAAAGTAGGCCCGGAGATTCCGGTTTTGCAGCTCCTTCAGAGATCTACTGTCAAAACCGACAATGAGTGTCATGCCCTCATTGTCCGTCTTGTGGCTGATAATTCTCCAGTCCTCGGTCTTCAGCCCCATGTTCTGGGTTTTGAGAAACTGGAGAGCTCGTGCCAGTTCCTTGACTCCCGCGGATTTTGTTGGTATCCAGACGTTAGCCCTCACGACCGGCACCATTCTGTGTGCAAGGCCAATCCGAAGACTGGTTCCCTCGTAGGGGCTGAGGCCTGGAACCACCCGCAACAGCCAAGTCTTGGCAGCTCCATTGGCGCAAGTGATATAGATCAACCCACCTCTGGAGCTGCTGTTCTTGAACTGAGGACCAGTTTCGGGTTCGCATTTGAATACTTTCCGGAGTAGAGTATGCAGTAGGCCTCTACACGGCTCCTCAGTAAAGGTTTCATCCGGATACTTCTTGGAAGTGATAGACATTCCAAGCCCGGCTAGGGTTTCGCTGTAAGTTTCCCCAGTTGATGTACTGGGTGCTACTTCAGCATCCCCGTTCCGTGAGTTTTTCTTTGCGCTTTTTTCTGGGGTTGGAGTGTTGCCCTTGGAGCGACCCCTCTTTGCATAGGATTTGTTAACAGGAGTCCTAGGTTTACCCGATGCCCCAGGCTCTGCGGCCTGAGCATCAGGTTTCCCAGTGTTCCCTGAGCTATTCGGGAGGGTTCTATCCCCGGGATTCCTATTTGTCCTCGGTTTGCGAGGCCGAATAGGCTCTCCCTTGGCTTTAGCCGTCGCTATCGGAAGCCTCCTTCGCTGTGCTCCGGAAAGCTTTGCCATTTTGTTCAGGCTGATGTTGTCAACGCCCGTACTAATGGCAGATACACCGACACGGGGGATTGCATCACTGCTTCCCTGGTTGCCTGTGGTTAATTTATGTGTAGTTACATCGAGGTCTTGTTGTGCCTCGGATGCCAGAACGTGTGATTGGCCCTCCCCAAAATCCGTGGGGCCAGCGTTGGCCACCGGGGCTTCCACCCGGTCGGAACCAACGGTGAGATTGCAACTCACTTGGGGTGCAAAATCCTCAGGTTTGTCACACATCATTCAAAGGTGCAAGTTTTGGTCCGCCCCGGGTATTTAATTTTCCCGGTACCTCCCATATCTGGAAGGCATTCCCCTATCCGCCACCTGGGAGGGTGCCCGATGGAGGACTAGCAAACCCACACGAGACATTAATAGAGGTTGTAGGTTGATTTTTTAAACATCAATGCCATCAGTACTCACCAATCCTTATATTTTTCATATCTCTAAAAAATGTGCAAATTGTCCATTCTGACTAGTGAGCCGTTCATTGAATATATTTGTACCAATTATTTTTCCGTCGAGAATGCCGCACTAGACATTAACACTACATCTTCCCTGATGTTGTAGTTCCCGCATCCAATGAGGATTGTCCGCTGACCAATAGTGCATGTTGTGTAGGTTTACTCCTCCGTTACTATGGAAAGTAGCTTCATCGGTCCATAATATTCTTGAAAGCAGATATCTATTTTCCGACACCATATTGAGCATCCAGTAGCAATGATCCAGCCTTCGATCATAATCCAGCTGAGACAATGCCTGGTTGAGAACAATATGGTAGGGATGTGAATTAAAAAATGAACGTTTATCATTTGATTTGAGAAATGTCATGATTGGTTCTGGGTGCAAATAAGTATTGAGCTATTTAAAAGTTTTGTGGTAGATTTTTGAAAATCACTTACCTTTTCTAAAATTCCTTTGCACAGTAGTGCGAGCAATGCCCAAATATCGGGAAATTTTCCTGGTACCAAGTTGGGGATCAAACTGCACGTAAGCCAAAACATTCATTTGGTTTGCTGCAAATCAACCTATTTTACATCTTCTTTGAAAAACAGGGCGATGGATACTTCCGGTAGTACGAAAACGCCGAGCCAAACGAGTATAATTATTATTGTTATTGTCGTAGCGGCGACTTTGAGGATATCGCCCGGCTAAAACCCTTGCAGCAATGACTGTATAGCACAAGCATTCAAAATACACCGCGATTATGTCAACCGCATTCTCAGGCAAGTGATAGAGGCATTTTGAATAAGCAATCAAATAAATATTCAAGCATGAATAAATGACTAGTTTGATCAAAACAAACTTTAAACTTTACCATTTTCCAAAGCCTACTTAACTTCACGGATTCGACTTATCTTCTTCACTGTCCTGGTATCTCAATCACTACGCATGAACGGAACTTTTTTATTCACGAATATCAAGGAATCATCCACCATTTTCTGATTAATATCACACACAACATACAATTATATCAATTTAACATCTACGTAACCTACATATCTAATATAACCTCAAAAATCTACACAACAAACACGGACTTGATAAAAAAAATGGACTGCTAATGCATGAGATGAAAATCACAGGAGCATGGGCGCTGCCATGATGTGACAATTCAAGTAGGTGCTTCTGATTTTCGATGGTGCCATCGTTGAAAAATGCAAAAATCTGTGATGCCTGATCTACATTGCAATTCAATTTCGAAGTGGAACTGTCAAATTTCCGCTTGGCAAACGGGAATCATATTCACATTGAAGTTGGTGTAAGCGATCTACAAATTCGATGTAGATGGTAGCATATGATTCCCGTTTGCCAAGCGAAAATTTGACAGTTCCAATTCGAAAACAAATTGAATGTTAACCTTACATGAAGCTACTGTCTGATTTCGAGGTTATATTGATTAATATAAATATAAGTATATAAAGGTCAGGCTGGCGCAACGTGTAAAGCGTTGGGTTAGTAAGTGGGAAACGGCCCGGTGCTGGGTTCGATCCCCAGCAATGGCAATAGACCGCGAAAAGTCGAATGGCTGGTATTTTAGCGGAACTCACGTGGCAGGGTGTAAAAGGTGTAGTAGTTCTCCCTATTCACGCCGGTAACCAGGCCAGAGAGAATCGGATATTCTCGTAGGGAACGAAGAATAAAGATACACACTCGCCAGTCGGTAGATTCCACCGCGAGCGTGGCTGTTTCTCCAGTACACACTGGTAGATCAGTCTGTGCTCCGATGGAGTCGAGGACCGTGGTTCGGGGTCCACGTTAAAATGTAGGTCCCATTGCAAGGAATGTAAAAACCGGTCTCCCCTCCCTACCCTATGATCCCGTCTGCCGTCTATGACGTAAGGGTACGTCATAGACCATATCCACATATACTGAGCTGGGAAATTGCCTAGCAGCAGTGCTAACCGTCCCTACAACCAAAAAAAAAAGTAAATAAATAATAAGATAAAGGGCGAAGGATATTGGTAAATATTGCTTTTTTTTTCTTCAAGTGTCTGTGACTTCTCGTTCCCGTGGTTTTTGTGCAAATTGAAGAGAATATTCTTTATCAATTCTACAACCGCAGAATGTTGGAACAGTACTTCTGGCAACCTTGCGAATGACACATGACACGATACGATGCAGACCGATGCAATCAAATGACAGGATTCAGTCTACTGCAGACGCTCGAGACCGATGACTTCATATTTTCCTCCCTCCGTCTTTGACGTCAGGCGAAGTGAGGCAACCTCTTGTATTCTGATCTGGATTTTTTGCAAGGTCGGCCATTTGCACTGGCAGTCCAGTTTTTATATAGGTCCGTGACAACAAACAATAGAAAGCGCGTTCTGGCAGGCAACGTTGCCATTGCATGAATACGCGTCAGTATTGGTATCAAGAATATAATCAATTAATCATTTTATCATTGATCCATCTGACATTCCGGTATATTATCAATATTGAAGTCAATTATTAGTTATTTTCTCATATTATGAAAACCGTATAATGATATAAAGTAGATATACTTGAAAAGCAAATTTTTTCGCATTTATTTTTATTTTTGCCAATATCTCTGGATTGGAAAGAGATCTCAAGTTGCGGTTTGGTGGACTTTTATTTCTCTTTCCTTTTTGCTGAAAAAACACATACTGTTGCATTTAAATTTTTGAAAATCACATGATGTTTGGGAAGTTGTAAGATAGTGCCCTCTAGCATCAACTGTTAGATGCATATTATTGTTGTGTTCATAAGTTAGAATATAGAGGAAGAAACGCTCTATTGAATGAGATCTTGTTCGTTTGATTCCGATTATTCAGTTCGAATTGTCATTTGAATAAAAACAGGTCTAACCTTCCCCACCCCTTTATTTTGGCAGTTAGGGCACAATGGATCAAACAAAAAATCCCATTTTTTGATTCGCCTCAGCAGTTGAGCCCTCTAGCGGGCGTTCTAACAACTTGAAAATCATCTCCAGCAATTTTTCATGTCTTTTCTACTGATGATTTTATTCCCGCATGACATACGGCCAATACTTTCCGAGATACAGCCGACAGCCATTCTTAGTGGGACACCCGGTACAGTCATTTCAGAGACACTCTGTATAAATACAATTTAACTTTTTTTCCATGTTATATGACAGCTGAGATACGAGAGGTGCCTGAAAATGGAAAAATTTCAATTTCGCCTGTATATCAAAAACGAAGTGAGCTTTGAAAATTTTGTTTGTAGCACCGTTCGTTTTTCGAAAAAGTAATACAGCATCGGGAAAACCGCATCATTCTATCTTCACTCATAAGGAAGATACCCCGCAAAGACAACGAAAATGGGACCCCCTGTACAAGGTTTTCATTATTTTATTCAAAATCAGAAAAATAATGGTACCTGACTACATCCGTGATGAGACCAAATATTTCAGTGAGGTATCTACATAACTATAATAGATACACCAGATGTAATATACTTATCAAATGTTTAATTCAATACTTTGTAGGTGCCTGAGTGAATTTAACTAGTTACCTGTCGATCTAAAAAAAATTGGATGGATTTGAATTTTCATTGAAAAAAAATGTGTTACTTGACTTTTAATCAATTTATTATACTTTTTTATTTTTTTTATCACTGACTCTCTGTTTCTCTATTACTGTTCATATATTCATTGTTTACATTATACAATTTATAGTTTGTTCCTATATGTATACATGTATTCATGCATCCTGCGTGTATTGCTGGCTGGTGTACTTGTCCTTTATACAGGGTGTCTGTAGAAGGTCTTTGAAAAATCTCACCACATATTCCTGAGGTCAAAATATGCCGATGTGAAGCAACTTATCTCATTCCGAAATTGCTCCGTTTCCTAGATATAGGGTGGTTCAGTTGAAAAACAAAAATCGAATTTTTCAAATTGTGTGAGCATCATTCAACATAATATTGCTTTGAAAATCGATTCACGGGAGTTTTTTGAGATGCGAAAGCTAAATATGGATAACTTTCCATTGTGGTTGTTAGAGAGCGCTGCACACTGCATTAAAATGGCCATAACTTTCTCACCAGTTAAGCTTTTGATTTTTTTCTTTAAAGGAAATTATTCCTTAGGTATTTTTAGGCAAAAAATGTGCTACAGTTGTTACCCGCTAAAAAAGCCGTTTTCAAGATATTTTGATTTTGATTGTTCGATGCAGCACCGAAAGTAATCAAATTACTTTGAATAAAAAAAAAAGTTGGTATAGTGTAACTCAGTACATCATTTGATGCATTATTTGGGAACGGGAATAAATAACTATACTCGTTCGTAAAGCTCGATCTATATTCTTGATCTAGTTAAGTTACAATGAATTGATGACCCCTAATGTTTATTGAACATGTTATCATAATATGTTGTTACATAAATGCATATTCTGCTTACCCTACTAAACAAGTACCAAGTCTTGACAAACCATACAATATAATTGATATACAGGGTTTCCCAATATAATTCATCCTAAGCTATTTTCCTACTCTATGATTATGCCTATACTACATTGGTATTTTCAAGGCTGACATTTGGTCAGTGAATCAGTAGTATTTGAATTTTATAGGTTGACATAGCTTTATGGGGCAAAAAAATCATATAAAATTAAGATTAATATCTGTCCACGTCCACGCCCACGGATTGATATTAATCTTGATTTGGATATTGTTTTCTTGACCCTCAAAGCTATAGCAGCCTACAAAATCAAAGTACAACTGATTCTCTGACCAAATCTTATCCTAGAGGTAGGTAGTTTGAATATTTTAGGGCGGCTTCGGATACTAAAAACCAAAATATCTCGAAAAATACTTACCCTAGCAGATTATGACATATATACTTTTTTTGCCTAGAAATGTCAAGATCATTCTCTTCACAAAAAAAGTTAAAAAGTATACTGAGAAAAAAGCTATTGCCAATTTGAACGACCAGAAGTGGAGTGTGCAGCGCCCTCTGAAGGCCACAACAAAAAGGTGTCCATATTCAGGTTTCGCATCCCAGAAAACCCCCGGGTACCAATTTTCAAAGTAATACATTCAAAACTGTTCACACATTTTGAAGAATTCGATTTTTATTGTTTCACTTAACCACCCTGTATCTAAAAAACGGACCAATTTTGGAATGGGGTGAGTTGCTTCAAATCGGCTTATTTTGACGTCAGGAATATGTGGTAGGGTTTTGTAAAGACCTTTCACAGGCACCCTGTATACAAGGTGATTTTTAAGTTGATACATTTCTTTTGACACTGTATGGTAGTGTATAGAGTGCAAGAAAATGAGAACATTTTTTAAATAAAATAACGTTCCAAAAAGCTTCGTTTCCGAAATACAGGGTGTGAAAGTTTCAAGAAAAAAATGCTTTCCTCATCATAACTTTCTTATCACTCCAGATATTTTCACAAAATTTGGTACACTTCTTTTGACCATTAAATTACATTCTTTGATGTACAAGTTTTCAAACACTTTTTACCAGTGGCGTTCGAATACGATTTGTATTGAAATTTTTTAAAGAAAAAAGACAGTACGCCACTACTTTGTTTCTAAATCAATATTTGTTTTGAAATAATCATTTACTTTGGAGTTTAGTTGGTCTCTTGATTTTTTTTCAAGAAATAAAAGCCATTTTGATGCATGGCAAGATGTGTTATGGTAAAAACATTTTTTTTTATTTTTTAGTTTTCGAGAAAATGTTATTTGAGAAATTTGCTTCTTTCATCAAGTCCTGTCTCATGTTACAAGGAAAACCCCAACTCACAAAACACTCTGTATACATATCAAATTGTGTAAATTTGTAGCTTTTTATGCTAAATAAACATATTATTATTATTATTATTATTAATATTATTATTATTATTATTATTATTATTATTATTATTATTATTGTGAAGGCAGCTGATGAGAATCTGAAAATTATTGAAAAGTTGGTTTATAGATAATAAGAATAATAATGTACCCGTCTTTTTCTGGATGGTGAAGTGGTGTGAACATCAGAACATTGAACTAGTACCAGTATCTTGTGAAACTAGCAGCAGGTTGTTTGAGTTCGACATCTCTCGGCAATCATACCAAATGCTTAACGGAAAAATGATAAACTGTCCCGGTATTTTTATTTCACCATTTCATATTTTCACAGTTGAATAGATATTTTTTCTGATCACACATTTTAAAGGGTCTTTTACTTTGATTCCAGAATTAGTACTGTGGATAACATATATAACAAAGAAAGTTCACCCACCTATTCATTTATTTATTTATTCATAACAACAACACTATCTACAGGCAAATCGCCTAAATTGTTCAATTAAGAATAATAATAAGGAAGTAAAATCTCAAGTTTACAGCCACAAATCGTACACAATGTGAAGAATTACTTCAAAGGAGCACCATTTCACAGTTTGCTTTTGATTATCCATTCAAAACTTGTTGAATTTTCCATACAAATATCAGAGTCCAAATAGTTGTTATCTGAATTCACAGCAATTTTCTGGATGAAACGTGTTTTTCCATAATTGGTTCTGTGAGTTGACCATAGAAAAGAGAATTAATCTTTTCCCAATGGAGTAGACTTTGCGAACAGCAGCCTATTGCGAGTTGATCTTCCTGGCACCCGAAGTAAGACATGTGAGGGCAGGATTGGACAGTCGATACCTCCATTGATAAATTTGTACAGAAAGACAGCTTAGACATGTTCTTTGCGGCCTTCAAGAGTTTTCAGTCCAATTATTCTTCTTTTCGTCTCATAGTCCAGGCCATGACATGGGTACTGTTAAAGGAGGATTTTCAACTTATACTTCACTTTCTCGATTTCCTTAATATGGCATTTGTATATGGGGTCCCATATTGAGAAGTTGTATTCCAGTATGCTGATGACCATACTATTGTAGAGTGTTGTAATATTCTCGGAGTCTTGGATATTCTGGCCAGAGAACACAGTGAGAAGCGACAAAAGCCTGTTTTCCCCATTGCTTTGGGAACGCATTTATTTGGCATTGAAATCAAAATTTGACAGCGTTCTACCTCTCAGATGACTTCACTCTGACGTTACGTTTGGTATCAGTCCGCGCCCAGAATACAAATAGTGAGATATTCTTCAATTTGATTTTTGATGGTGTTTAACAAGTATTTCACGTAGCTCAATCGTAATAAAAGTGCCGAATAGGATTTTTCATTCTATAGGTAATCAAAAATATCTTCAGATGTCACTGTCAATTCATGTGTTGACTATTCGAACTTATCTTTAAACAGCTGACGAAGCCTATGACAGATTTCTATCACATACCACATTGGATCAGCCTGTTCAAATCTTCTTGGACAAGAATACAATCATCACTATTCTTGATTGTGTGGAAAAAATTAAGATCGTACCGCATACAAAAGGCATGAACAAGTTTTGAAAGAGGAGACAATGAGTGGTGAATTAATAAAAACGAAGTACATGCTAATACTAAAAGTATTAGTACTGTCTACGTACTAAATTCTTCAAAAGTTAGAAGAAACTCCATTTCGAAGAAAATACTTGTAACGCTACTACACCAAGTAGCGCCGTCGTGGAAACGACTCAAGTATTCACTACAACTTAAAGTACCGACTCCTTACAGTAGAAACCTTGATTTCAAGAAGAAATTGTAGTATTTGCTTCACTTTGCGAAGTTGGTTTAAGAGCAGCTTCACTGAGCATGGCACGAGTATTTTTTTGTTTGAAATTTCAAATGGATGGAATACGCAGAAGAAAAATATACAGTGTGAGAAGACATATCAATGATGATGATCGGCAATCGTATTCTAGTTTCATATTTTTTCGTCTAATAGGGAAAACGTATGAAGCCGATATTTCGAAGAAGATGCTTAAATTTGAAGAATCAGCATTCACCCTCTGCTTTCACCTGGAAGTATCTGCTTCACCTGAAAAGAACCTGCCGCACCGGACGGCAGGTACCTTCTTCTGGATTGAAGTATCTACTATCGTGTGGTTGTTTACATGGAAAAATCTTGATTATTTATTATAAGAAAATGATTTGCAAGCCAATCTATACTTTTCTTTTGTCGAAACTGAAATACCGAATTGGGAAAGTAACTTCTTTTTATACAAAGTGTACAAATGGATCGCATGATGCTACATAATCTATGATAATCATCTCACGTGTAGACATATAAAATTCTAAGTCTTCATGACTATGATATTCTGAATTTTATCTACGTGGAATACTAGAACGTTTTTGAGAACATGAGTGATTTTCACATATGAAGCGCACAGGCAAAAGAAAGGAAGGACTATCTTTGCTCATTTAAACTGTTTAGTCCGTTCTACTTTGAGTAGACTGAACTATAGCTGGTACTGGCTGTTGGTACTGGTCCTAGCCTCACTCTGTCATGAGAATTTGACCATGATTTTCTGCCTACTTTCCGGCGTGTCTTTGTGAAGCTTGGATGTTTCCTAAGCATTTTTAAACCACTCTAGGGATTTTTGGGAAATTAATCCACTTTTATTTATTGCATCGCGTTGAGTTTTGAGTGCTTTGTGTACCTACCTACCTTGTTGCCGATGCAATAACCGTTTTATACGGATATTTTGGTTTCACGACCGTTGGGTAAGTTGGACGGTGTGTTGTTGATTTCATCTTCGACCGAGTGTCGTTGGAAAGTACCTGGATGAGTTCTATCGTGCTCCTTCTTTCCCTGTAGAAAGGCAAAGGTAACCAGCAGCCTATTTTATTCAAGAAATTGCTGATTCTGTTGTAAACGCAAAGGTGGACTGCAACCTACCAGTTCTAATAATTACCACCCAGTTTGAAAAGGACCACCAGCAGCGTAACACAGGAAAAAAAACACCCAACTAAACATAGTCCATATTTTATCCTGTATGGCAGGGAACATAAACTTTATGGCAGCGATCGTCGAGCCAAACTTTGCTCTCAACCTGTTGATATAGACCAGTACGTGAAGAACCGTCAAGATGGGTTTGTGAAGTTGTATCAGGAGGTCCAGGCAAGAATAAAATCCACGAGAACGCAGAACGCCCAACGTTACAACCTACGTCGTCGACCCCTTGTTTTCAAATCAGGTGACAAGGTCTGGCGTAAAAACAAAGTTCTGTCTGATGCCGCTAATTGCAACACTGCCAAGCTTGCACCAACCTATCTTGGTCCATTTATCATCAGGCGAAAGTGTGGAAATTGGTCATACGAGCTTAAGGATGATTCTGGCAAGTCGAAGGGTATCTGGCATGTTCAGGAGCTGAAACCTTACTGTGATCATTCGTCTTTTGATCCTGGGGTTGATGTTGGAGATCCAACTATATCTTGATTTTCTTTTCTTTTCTTTTTTTTTACGCTCTACAAAGCGGGCGACAAGTAAAGTGTCTATTTTTCTGGCTTGGCGTGAAACTGGCTAGTTAAATGGGTACTTGCTGTATAACAATAGTTCTGTGCAGACACCTGGCCGTGGTAAAAGTCCACAAAGTGGGTAACGAGGTCGAAACCTTCAGTTCTTCTTCGTTGTTGGACCTTCAGTCACATTTTTCTCATGTTCAGTAACTTTTGTGATTTTCAGACAGTTAAACAGTTTTCTTGGCTTACCTTGTACCTTGGTTTACCTTGTATCTTACCTTACCTTGATTTTGTGTTTCCTTTTTTTTATTACTTTGGATTGGCTGACTGTCTGATATCACATTATTTTGATATTTTTCTCACTTCTCTTTACTTTTTTTTACTCATAAGTTGAATCTTCCTATATCTCTTATTTTACCGTTTTTGACTTTTAACCTACGCGGTTATTTTTCCGATTATGACTTTTTGGTTTATGACGGTTTGGTGAGTCTAAGGGGTAAAAGGGGAAGAGTTGGTATAGTCTTCTGTCCTATACTAGACTCCCTCAGTCTACTCACTCCTTGCTGGTTTGGATTGGTCAGACTTTGGTGAATGCGCGTGGTCAACTGTTGTAAGGCTGGTATACGAGGTCTTCTCAGTCTCATTGAGGTTACGCAATGCCGGTTAGGAATTCCACAAAACACCTACGGAATTTCACTCTGCAAAAGTTGGATCATGTGGTTCTCCGGGTTTGGTGGGTCTGAATTGGTGAGGCTTGTTGTTTTTTTTGGTGTTGTCCTTGGACAGTAGGGGGGTTTCTTAGTCTTCATTATTAACTATCTTTAAACTTTTATCAACCTTCATTTTCATTAACTTTTGGTGGTTCAATAGTTTCAGTCGTATTGCTTTTGTCTTATTCTTCATATCACTTTCCTCATTTCATTCCCTTAATCTCATCTTTAGTGCTAGTTTTGATTATCGTCGATTTCTCCTGTGAAGAATATCTTCTTTCTTAGGAGAGGGGGTGTTGTCACGGGCCGTTTTTGACCTACGTTGTTTTTGTTCAATTATTCTTGAGATTGGGGATTTTAATTCTGTATTATTGAGTTTGTGCGCAAAAATACTCACAGGTTTCACATCAGTTACAATCTTTATAGGTTCAGCCAGCAAAAAGAATGACTATTACGTACTTTGTCATCATCTCTTGGTTCATCATAACAGTCTTTTCCCAATCTGAGTTTAGGAGCCGTAGTTTGGTAACTAGTCATGTTTCT